>JBAIZL010000001.1:199141840-199166840 GCA_036971475.1 Prosapia bicincta | reverse complement strand
CTCCAACCGTCCTCGCATCGCATGACTTGGTTACCTATTGTGCACTTTAAAATAAAATCATATTATGTAGTGTATTTACAAAAATATCAATAAAATTGTAAATTCATGAAACATTATGTAATAATTCAATATTATATTAAACCGTATACAGTTTATTTCTTAATAAAATTGTTTCGTATTTGCTATCATTTTTATTTATTCTCGTTTCAATGGATATACAATTTTATTAACATTTTTGTGAATGAATGAATAAAATGTTTTCCTTTTAAAGCACACAATAGGTGACTAATTGCCAGGGGAAGTAGCGAGATGAGGTTTGGAACTTTAATCCTGGCTATACATATATACAGTAATAACAAATATTTATACTGTTGACGAAAATCATCTGTGAAACAAATACAAACGAAAAACTACCGCAAAACCAGAATAATTTAAAAACTATAAAATTGCACAGAAAATGAAATTGCTAATAAATTAAGACACTTTATTATTAAGCACTTAAATGAGTAAATTAAGTTTCGTATGTCACAAAGCTGTACAATGTCACCCTACTGAATGCGATGTTCGAGAAGTGGGAAATGCGTTATCAGGCGATACAGTTCTCGGTACGGAGTGTTTACAGCCTAATGAAATGGCGTTAGTTTCCACTGTCCCTACAACTGGCGTTGCGCAGGCGCAGACGTGTTTTGATTCTCTTTAGTCGTTGTAAACAATACGAAATTAAAGGAAACATTTCCTCAGGATATTAGCTCAACCAGGGTGTATCTGTAGCATTTCAGGAGCGCTACTCTTCTACCAAAAGCCAAAAAATGTTTTTGTTTTTCACTTTTGGTTTTTTAGAGGACAGTTTGATTTGGTAATTATTACAAAACAGTGACGTAAATAATAAGTAGCCTACAATTTATTAGGCAAGAGTTTTTGAGATACAAGTACAAACAATTAAAAATGAATTGGTTTTATAAAATTAATTTATTATCTTGTGTTCAAAGCTTTTCATTGATAAACAGCATCAACATCATCAGGAATGAATCATAATGGTGTTGGTACTGTTTACCAACAAAAAGCTTTGAATAAATAATAATAAATAATTTTTGTATTTGAATAACCTTATTTGTTTTATATATATATATATATATATATATATATATATATATATATATATATATTATATATTTATATATATATATATATACATACAGTAAAAGCCCTAAATTCCGGGTTCCTGCCGGTTATCGAAATTATCCGAATAATAGAACCTAACCTATACAGCCTATATACAGTACGTACTGTGCATAACGTTATGCTACCTATCAGGGAAAGTTGAATGTACTGTTGTAATCTTACCTCCCATATTTGTTTGTATCCAATTACTCTATCTCCGTACGTATTAATAAAAGCAATTAGTCGCGCAAACAAAATGTATAAGACCAAAATTGCAGAAAGAAAAGAAATTTATTGGTAAAAACCTTTCTCATTCATACTGCATTAAAACAAAACATTCACCAGTACACTTAACTATACAAAGACTAGTGATTTTTATTTTTAATCACTGATGTTTAACTGCCTGATAAGCGGTGACAGATTTTCAACAAATTTTGAATGAAGCATATGCAGTTGCAAAACCTCTTGAATCGAGTAGCATTTCTCACCTTCAACAAACGGCCGCAGCATTACTCCATAAAACGTTTACTTTTCTGGAACTATTTCTTGGTTAGGTTGGTTAATTGACATCTGTTTAGTACGGTATTTCCGATGAGTCACATCTTGTAACAACAAAGAAATGTAAAGTATTGATTTGTTTTGAAAATGTACCGGTTAATAGAACGGTCCGGATGATAGAATGTCATATAAAAGAGCTTCTACTGTATAGGCCTATACATTATTGACAACGTTAGACGAAATCATTGCTAAAGGATACAAAGTTACGTTAATTAATGCATTATTGTACAATATAGCCTCCATTAATTATTGTTCTGCAAACATAGCCTCGCTTTAAAAACACATTTCTTTAGCAAGTTTTATTCAGGAATTGTAGCATTATGGTACATTAATATTAACTACGTTCAAATATAGAAACATAGTAACCTGTAGAGAGAATATTGGTAAAAAAAATTAAATTTACTACATAAATTATCAGGAATTATAGTCACAGAAAATAATTTGTAAAAAAATTACACTTTTTTCAGTGTTTGTATTAAAAAAAAAGTAGTCCTACATAAAAATGGTAGTAAGTATTTCAGTTACTTCCAACAACAGTTGTTCAATTTCCAACAAATAAATCAACAATATTAACTTACATTTTAATTGTAGGAACAGTTTTTAGATACTGAATATTGAGCCATTAGCATAATTACTACAGTTTATTGGTAAATAAGAATATTTAATGTATGGTTTAGAAATGCAGGAGCACCCGCTGGGTACGACCCTTCGTAGTAATTGCTTCAGAGAACTGAACCTTGAGCAGGCGGAACGAACAGAAGATCGAACCAGTAGAAATGGAAAAGTGGAGGACGTGCTGAGGAAAGGCGAGAATGGATAAGGATGAAGGCGGTGGAAGCTAGAGAAACAAAGGCCACCCGCTGGTAGAGTAATCGCTTCAGAGAACTGAACCATGAGCTGGCGGAACGAACAGAAGATCGAACCAGTAGAGATGGAGAACTGGAGGACGTGCTGAGGGAAGGCGAGAATGGATAAGGATGAAGGCGGTGGAAGCTAGAGAAACAAAGGCCACCCGCTGGTAGAGTAATCGCTTCAGAGAACTGAACCATGAGCTGGCGGAACGAACAGAAGATCGAACCAGTAGAGATGGAGAACTGGAGGACGTGCTGAGGGAAGGCGAGAATGGATAAGGACGAAGGCGGTGGAAGCTAGAGAAACAAAGGCCACCCGCTGGTAGAGTAATCGCTTCAGAGAACTGAACCATGAGCTGGCGGAACGAACAGAAGATCGAACCAGTAGAGATGGAGAACTGGAGGACGTGCTGAGGGAAGGCGAGAATGGATAAGGACGAAGGCGGTGGAAGCTAGAGAAACAAAGGCCACCCGCTGGTAGAGTAATCGCTTCAGAGAACTGAACCATGAGCTGGCGGAACGAACAGAAGATCGAACCAGTAGAGATGGAGAACTGGAGGACGTGCTGAGGGAAGGCGAGAATGGATAAGGATGAAGGCGGTGGAAGCTAGAGAAACAAAGGCCACCCGCTGGTAGAGTAATCGCTTCAGAGAACTGAACCATGAGCTGGCGGAACGAACAGAAGATCGAACCAGTAGAGATGGAGAACTGGAGGACGTGTTGAGGGAAGGCGAGAATGGATAAGGATGAAGGCGGTGGAAGCTAGAGAAACAAAGGCCACCCGCTGGTAGAGTAATCGCTTCAGAGAACTGAACCATGAGCTGGCGGAACAAACAGAAGATCGAACCAGTAGAAATGGAAAAGTGGAGGACGTGCTGAGGAAAGGCGAGAATGGATAAGTACGAAGGCGGTGGAAGCTAAAGAAATACAAGGAAAGGAATGTGTTACTGGGGACACGGAATACGTACAGCGTGCCTCTTGTGAACCACGAGGAAATTTTTTTCTACTGATTGCCTATAATCCAGGGGCATTGCAGCTACACAGATGTATGTAATGCAAACACTCTAGATATAGTCTACTGTACAAGTGTTGTAATGGACATTTTCCTCCTGGAAATGCCACGGGCTCAACCATGTGTCTACTATTAGGGAGGTGAAGTTTCATGAAATACTGATTATACTGTTCCGTAGAATGCAAAATTAAGATATATTTTCAGATTTTAATAGCATAATAAACCTTTGATTACAAGAAAAATAGTAATCACACGAGTAATAGGTTATATTAAAAAAATTCTATCTGGTGCTGAGTTTGTTATTGACTTTCGGGGTAGGAGGGATTTATACATCCAAAGCAAAATGTTGAAAATTAAATGCAATTCTAAATTAGACATAAGTTGGAAAATGGGTGAATTAAATCTTTCCCACTTTAAAAACACTCCAGAATTAAAAAACGATAAATGAACATTAAATTAATTACATGTATAAGAGTTACTTAGGAAATCAGGTTAAAGGATGCAAGAAAATAATCTCTTAAAAGCAAAATCTAAATTTTCATTTTTACAAACTAAATTTGTATAAAGAAATATCGAGTCTACGAGACGTCTTTGTAAGTCCGTCATCGTCTGTTACATTAGCCAGTGCGTTTTGTAGAATCGTGAAAAAGAGAGGAAAATTATGAAATTGTGAGAAATTGAAACTGTTTCATTTAAAAGGAAGGAAAACTCAATTAGAAATGTAGGCCAAATATAAGGTGGGAATTCATCCGCTTGCTGGCTCTCGGAAGAAAAAGAAGAAATGCGACAAGTATTACCTCTTATGCAGCTTGACCTCCTTGTCAAAGAGCACAAGGGTAGTGCTTAGTAGGGAGAATCTCCAGTCCACCATATTGAAACCATTGCCCCCCCCCCCTGAACCAAACTCAAACTCGTGACTCCGGCCCGAGTGACTAGAGCCAGGTCCGAGAAGGGAAGGATTGGTACCAGTCTGAAAGAGTCTTGAGACTTCACTGTAAGGCCTGGACTGGTGACTGGCCCACCCCTGGGACGGGACGAACTCCAACCAGATACTACGGTTTCAACCGTTTTCCAGAACTTCTTGGGACCAATAGAACCTTCCGAAAAGCCAGGTTTCCCGCACCTTCAATAACCCGTCTGATAAGTCGGTCTAGGTAGAGCTCTAGGCAATCAGACCTTTACCCAATCTCAGTTGGCCTCTCAGCCAGGCTTTGGTCCTTAACGGCCATGAACCCATCCCGTTAGACCTTTAAAGCATCCACTGTTGCAGCGGCAACTAGCCGCCAGTGTGTTTTACGGAAAGAGTGAAGAAGAGAGAAGGGCCGTGAAAAGAAGAGCGGTGACTAGGAGTACCTGTCTTCCGTCCTAACCTCCTTGTCCAAGAACACAGCCATGTAATCCTCTGTTACAGTGATAGGCCTTACTGTTTGAGCCAAGGCGAAACGAGGTTAAGCACATGGAATATTTTAAGGACATTGTATACATCCATTTATTAACAGCACTAAGATTAGGCCTACTATCAACTCGTTTTATACACTTTTTTTATATATACAGTATATACATTTTATCATGAGAAATTGATTTTAATATGAAATTTGTTGCATAATTTACGGATTCAAATTAATTATTTAACCAGTAAAAGATTACAAAGAAGCTTTGTCGTCCTTCTAGTGATGGTAAGCCACAAAATCCCCTTCGCGCGCCCCGTAATTTAAAAAATACTGATAATAAACTAATAATAATAAAAAGAATAATTAAAATTGCCGCTGTTTTCGCTAAAGATGACGACTTTGTGGTTTGAAACGCGTTTGATTGTTAAAATCTTTTACTGTTAATATTTATGTTCTGGTTTATCTTGATAATAGATATTGTAAATTACAAGCCAAGGTCATGTGTCACAAATAAAAATACATTAAACAAGTTGTAATATAAACACAAGTGATATAAACAAAATATTTGAAATGGGTTTAGCTTCTAACGGCATGCATATTTAACAATAAATTGAACCCAAACGATGACCGTTTATTACTTTAATATTATAAAGCAGCGTTTCGGTCACATTTTTGGTGGCTCTTTTCAAGCTTTAAAATCTATACATTAATATAAAACCATAATAGTTATAATTTAAAAGTTAGGTTCACAATAAAATTTCAATAAAGTTGTTGTACTTGCAAATTTATTGTAAATCTAATTTTAAATTATAACTATTATTATTTTATGTTTATAGATTTGAAAGTTTAAAAGAGACCATTTAAAATGTGACTGAAACGTTGCTTGTATAATATTAAAATAATAATCTCGGCATTGATCATCGTTTGGGTTCAATTTATTATTTAAAAAAATTCCAAGTCAATTCCTACTTCAGTAAAAAAAAAAAAAATTTAGTTACTTTTTATTAAATAATTACATTTACAAAATAAAGTCACATAACGTATTTGTTAAAAAAGCTGTTCTACCATATAACCTATAACATAAAATCAGCTGTTTTATGAAATCATATATTATCACTTATTTTATGCCAAATGGGACGAAGTAACTATATTGCATACATTGCCCCTTTTGTAAACGTTTTCTCTAAAACTAAAATGAATCCATTAAATTTATTTAATGAATTAATATTTGAAAAAAAAATCTGTATTAATATTTGAAAAAAAATCTGTATTAATATTAAGCACCATCTATTACAGGTTTTAGAAAAATGTGTTTGAGCTTAAGTCGATGAATAAAATTATAAACTTTACATTAACGATGTATTAATAACTTTACATTAAAGTTATTTATTAAAATTTACATTAAAGGTGTTAATTAAAGTTTACATTAAAGTTATTAATTAAAGTTTACATTAAAGTTATTAATTAAGTTTCATCGAACGTAATGGACTACAAAATCAAATATAATAAAAAGTTTTGAAAATTTGAACAAAATATATGTATGGAGGGTATGAACAAATAGAAGGAATTGAATAGGAATTGCATAAAGGTAAAATGACAATGGTAAAATTAAAAGAAATAAAATGTAACTATTAGATAAATTCAGAATTTTTATTGTAATTTCCCAGTGATTACATGGCGGAGGGTGGTTGAGATTGCCTTGGTTTAAGCAGGCTTCTAACCAAGGTGCTTCCTATGTAAGATGTATGCGTTAATATGGAGAAACTGTTACAAACGACCAGTAAAAGTTTACTGGATATGCCCGAATAAAGGGCGTTATATAACTTACCTTGACACTACAGGAATCTACCATCAAGCCTCTTTAATTTCATAGCTTACTTCCATTTTCTTGATAACATAGTATTTTTCGTTAAAAAAATTTATGATCTTTAGTTTTTCATTGTTATCAATTCGGTTAGAATGCAGTTACAATCGATCATTGTTTAAGTAAGGTCAGTTTTCTATGGACGCGTGTGTAGGAATGATGCTGTGACGCTCGATGAACATTAGATTTCACCCCTTAGATTATATTTTTTACACTATTTTATAAATGAGCGTTTCAAGTGGGTTCTTCTTATAATTCTTCAAAACACCGGGTCTCAGGGACATATCTATGTCTTACATATTGACTTTTTTCGTAAAAGATTGGGGAGGAAACTGCCTAATGATATATGCCTGTTGCTGTATATTAATTATTTTCTATATTACCTTTACACTTGTTATTGCCAACATCAATGCTTCTACATGGATATTTCTTTGGCTAGAGTAACATTTATACTATATAGGTTTGCTTTACATTACTCGGTAAAGTTACTAATATATTAAGAAGATTTTACTCGCCACTGGACGGATCTGTGACTTGCCTTAACTCGGGCCAGTTCTATATTTAGGGTACTACGATAGCGTAACCCCTCCGGCCCCGGATCTAAGAGGCCGTGAACTTTCCATTGTAAATTTACGCTTTAAAATCTATAGATTAACAGATACGAGAGTGAGGCCTTGTAGCACAGCCTTTTGTGTTAAACCTTCGTTGTTTACTGAACTTCTGTTCACATAAACTATTCTTTGTGGTCCATCTTATTTGTGTAAATATTGCTGTTTTTATATATTTTGTCTTACAGGCCCTATCTAAATGTTAGAACCAGTGCAAAATGCTTCAAATGGATTTTACAATCTGTGCAAAATCCTTTCTCTGGATTTTAGAACCTGTACAAAATGCTTCCTTAAATTTTAAAACCTGTACAAAATGCTTCCCTTAGTTTTAGGAATTTAGGAATTTGTGCAAAATGTTTCCTCTGGTTTTTGAGTCCTGTGTAAAATGCTTTCCCTGGATTTTACGACCTGTGCAAAATGTTTCTTCTGGATTTTACAACCTGTGCAAAAGTTTCCCGTGGATTTTACAACATGTGCAAAATGTTTCCTCTGGATTTTACAACTTATGCAAACCTTTTCCTCTGGATTTTAAACTAGAGTAAAATGTATATTTGGATTTTGAATCCTGTAAAAAATACTTTCCCTATATTTTAGAACCTGTGCAAAAGGCTTTCTCTAGGTTTTACAACCTGTGCAAAATGCTTTCTCAGGATTTTAGAGCCTGTGCAAAATGCTGCTGCTGGATTTTAGATCGTTTAGAAGATATTTTACTTTGATTTTAAAACCCTTACAAAATTCTTCCTTTGGATTTTAGAACCTACGAAAAATGATTTCTCTGAGTTTTAAAACCTGTAGAAAATGTTTCCCTTAGATTTTAAATTCTGTGAAAAATGCTTTCTATTGATTTAAGAATCTGTGCAAAATGTTTCCTCTGATTTTTGAGTCCTGTGAAAAATGCTTTCCTTGGATGTTAGAACCTGTGGAAAATGCTTCCCTTGGATTTTATAACCTGTGTAAAATGTTTCCTTTGGATTTTAAGACTTGTGCAAAATGTTTCCTCTGGATTTTAGAACCTGAACAAAATGTTACCGTTGTATTTTAGATTTTTAATAGGATATTTCTACTTGATTATATAACTTGGGCAAAATGTTTCCTTAAAATTTCAGTTCTCTTAGGAAATGTAGCCTGCAGATTTTAAAATGTATGCTAAATATGTTTTTGAAATTTAGAAACCTTGCATAGTATTTATTTTTAAAGGGGACAAAACGTGTGCAAACTAACGCTACCAGTGTTGCAACCATTGTGTAGTCTACGGAGCATACTCTTAAAGAATGCCGGCTAAGGCTGCTCAAACAGCTTCATCAAAGGCGCTTCTTCGAGGTCGTCCTAATCATCTCCTATGCCCCCACCTTTCCCTCCTAGACGCTGTAAGCACAGAAATACACACACACACACACACACACACACACACACACACACACACACACACACACACACACACACACACACACACACACACACACACACACACCACACACACTCACACACACACACACACACACACACACACACACACACACACACACTCACACACACCACACACACACACACACACACAACACACACACACACACACCACACACACACACACACACACACACACACACACACACACACACACACACACACACACACACACACACACACACACACACACACAAACACACACACACACACACCACACACACACACACACACACACACACACACACACACACACACACACACACACACACACACACACACACACACACACACACACACTCACACACACACACATCCTGCATAACTGAGCGCTGTACTAATAGGACTTATTAACAAATACAAGTAAGTTTGCTAAATGTTTTTTACTCAACTTCTCTTCCGATTACAAAAGATTTTTTACATTTTATTTTCATAACTGTATGAAGCAACTGTGGCGTAATGTTTATTTTTAAATAAATAAAACCTCTAAACCACAAATAACATTTATTTAAACCTTATGTACATTTCGATTGCCCAGCAATCATCTTCAGAGGTATTTAAAAAATACAACTCCGTATTTAAAAATACGTCTTCAGAGTTGTATTTTTTAAATACCTCTGAAGATGATTGCTGGGCAATCGAAATGTATATAAGGTTTAAATAAATGTTATTTGTGGTTTAGAGGTTTTATTTATTTAAAAATAATTTTATTTTCATAATGATTTTATTGTAATGTATTCCTGTGTATGAAAAACTTTTCTTTTTTTGTTTGAAATTATTTTTTTCAATTGCTTTCTGAATAATTTTGTTTTTATGAGACCTTTTAGCAAGCGATTTAATTTTCTTTGATTTTATTAATATAGATATTCTCAGAATCGATAATAATTTAAAAATAATTTGTTTTCCCATTAAACAGACTTATTGTTCGTCGAGCCACCAGTTTTATATGTTTATAACACCAAAAATTATTTGAAGTCACTTCAAAGAGAATATTTCCCTAGTCGTAACTCTCTAAAGAAACGTTTTTGGATCTGAGGTGGTTTTTTCTTAGAGTTTTAGCTCTAGGACCAGTTCCGGGGTTTTCCATTTTGTATGCGAAACAACTTACATATATAAATCCACTGTGCAAGTGTGTACAAATGCACGTTTGTTTTTCAGCGCCGCTGGTGGTACTTTTTGTAATTAATAACATTTATAAGGTTAATGTTTTTAAACAGTATTATTTACAAACCCTTACTCTTCTAGATAATGGTATTAATTTCCGTTTCCCACGTAATTGATATTGGTACAAAGATTATACCGGGCGATGCAGAAAGTCATCAGGAACGCGGAAAAGTAACAAAAACCTCCGCGCACGCCCTAAAAAAACAAATTTTAAAATGAAGGCATACATAACCACAAGTCCAAGGCAAGGTTTTAGGTGTCATGTACAGTAATAACTTACAGTTAGTACATTTCACCTTCTATTTTTGTCATACAGGTAGCTACAAAATATCCGGTTAGGCAAGATTTTGTAGTAAAAAATAAGTTTTAGCATTACAGGGTAACTTATTAAAAAGCCAAGTAGGAAAATGTGAATTTTTGTATAGGGAATGATTTTGCATTTGGGTGTAATACGTGAATTTACATCGTAGATGGGTAATTATTTTTTTATAAAAAATAAATCCATCTCAACCGAACTTTTTATAGGAACGTTTTTATTAATGAAGCTATATTATTTTGTAGTGCTCCATTTAAGAAAAATGAAAACTTGATTCTCTATCCTGGACTTGGGTGATGTATACTTTTTCTAAATTTGTTATTTTTGTGGTGTGAGCGGAAATGTTTTTTATATTTTCCTTGTTCCTGATGATTTCCTGCATCGATCAGTACAATTTCGTTTGCCAATATCAATTACGTGGGAAAATAAAATAAATACATAAATAATTTATTCAATTGTATAGCCACAGCCTTATAAATTATGTTGTTAAATTTTCTGTAGATTATTTTCATTTTATTTTAATGGCATTGTTCCGATTGATGGCATTCTTAGTTTAATAGCAAACGTAATACATTTGTACTACGAGTCATGGTGTTCCTGCTGCAATCAGAACTCGCCACGTAAAGTCAGCGGGCTAGAGAGCGTATCGATTGCTGAGGTGAGTCGTGCTCCCCCTCCCATATACACCCTCTCTTTCTCTTGTACATCAATCACTCTTTAAGGGCTTGTGTGAAAAATCTACATTTTCCTTCGCGCTGATGCGACGTGAGAATAGGGACGCTGCACAAAAGGGGCTCCATTTTAAAGGGAAAAAGCGCTTAAAGAATCTCCACCCCAGTGCGTAATCCTCTTTTAGCCAATCGAGTGCGCGAAAGAAGGGGATGCCTTCGTAAGGTGTATTTTTATGATTATGCGTATGCAACATGCTCTACATATATTCGGCGGGATTCTGAGACCTTGTTTTTTTTTTTTTTATTGGCGCGTGTAAGCGCATATCTAGCCCATTCAGGAGTAATGAGGTGCCTTTACGTCACTTGCACTGTACTCGCAAGGGTAGGAAATTATGTATAAACATTACGTTAGAAGTAAATTAATTTTTTTTAAACATATGTATTTAGATATAAAACTAATATTTTTAATAGATAGTATGATATTTTTGTTTAAATTCAGAAAATTTAAAAACATATAACGTAAAAGAAGCGATTGTTTTGAAACGCGTCAGCAAGTAAGCCCTATGTATTCACTTATTTATGCAATTTTTAATTATAAAATATAACTTTTAAAAAGTGTACTTGGTATGAAAGAAACGTCTTTCGCGAGTCGCCCGTGTAACATTTATCTTACTGAAGCATTACTTATCAGTGGGAGAATATCTTTACACTTTAGTATTATGTACAAAATATTGAAAATTACATATCAATCATATGCGACACGATTACGTGTCTTCGTGATAAGCGCAAACCCTTTTCTTGACATTCAGCTAAATACGTGGACAACGGAATATGGGATTGTGGCTTTGTTGTTTATTGTTTACAAACAAAAGACAAAAACACGAAAGATATAACAAAGAACGCTGATAAAACAATAAAGAAAAATTAAAACGATCACAGATATCGGAAAAATCACTCAACTAACACTTCACCCCAAGCGAAACTACTGACAATGAATAAAACCACTCGCATTAGGAGACAAACTGGTACTGAAGACTATGTTTTCTATTGTATATGGATCGGGAAAACTGTATTGGGTCCGATATTTCCGCATGCAATGTATTACTAGGAATAAAAAAACACTATTTCATGTTATTCAACAAAAAGGACGAGTAGCGTCGTCGCTCCTTTAGGCCAAACTAGTGGATGACGTCATTTCTCCTCTCTCTCCCGGTGAAACACTTACTCTTCAAAGGCCTAGAGAGCGAAATAATAAGTGCAACCTTGAGGCATCAAAATTATTTTTTTAAATATATATATATATATATATATATATATATATATATATATATATATATATATATATATATATATATATATTAATTTTCCATTTTCTTCTTCGCACAATATATTTTGTTGGTCTATGATTTTTGTTTGTTGCTATTTATTTGCTTTTTTCCTTTCTATTTTAAGAAGCTGATAGTAGTCCTTTTTCTTATAATTTCATATAATAAATTTTTAAGCAAGTTTTAGCTCTGTATAAGTTAGCTCAATGCTAATAGTTCTGGTTTTAAAATATGTACATCCACAGTTCGAATCCGCCCGGGACATTAAATTTATAAATTTAGATTATTGAATAAATATTTGAAAAAACTGTAATAATATCAATTGTCATCTACTATAGGTTTAAAAACTTGTATTTGAACTTGATTGGATGAATTAGAACGTATTTTATTAACCATTGAAAATTTGTAAATGATGTATATATAGGGGTCTATATATATATATATATATATATATATATATATATATATATATATATATACAGAGAGAGAGAGAGTTAGAGAGAGAGAGAGAGGGAGAAGGAGAATATGAGCTGATAGAAGAAATTTAATAATTTAGTTTTTGTAAATAGTGCACATACCAACGCCCTGATACGATATGTCACATCTTTATGCAAAGAGTGTGAGGCTTAGTGTTCATTATGCTGTATTTATTAAGGGAAGTAGGCCAAGTGTGTACAAAAGGGTAACTGAATGAGTCAAAACGTTTCCCCCGTATAACTACTTACTTCAATACATTATGTTACACGAGACTGATCGACTGGAAAATAGTTAACATATAAATTCGACGTTTTATACTGACCTCGTAAGCTGTTAGTTTGGATTTGGTTTTTACTGGAATACTCGTGCAAACCATTCAAGCGACTCCAGATCATTGCCAATGTAAAATGGTTTGAGTAATTTTATACAGTATTTTAGGAATGTCAGGTATCTTAATGAAGGTATTACATTTACGAAACCTTTTTAATTTTATTATGTTTGACCTCACAAACTAAACAAATTGTTTAATGTGATAAAATAGATTTCTGAAGAAAACTACCTCAAACAATATCGGCATGGCTTTGAAATTAAGCTTTAGAAACGTAAAGCCAAACTTAAACGAGGTTTATATTTTTTGTAATATCTACTAGCCTTTAATATTAAAGAGCTGTAGAAATATTAACTTTTCAAGTCCAAAGCGTTATAGAAAGTAGATTTTAATATTTTTTATTATAAAAATATTTTTAATATATTTAATGTAAAAATATTTTTATTTTTTTAACATTAATTATTTAAAATATATAAAATTAAAGGATTTTATTGCATTTTTTAAATTTTCCTATCAGCTCACAATCGCCCTTATATATTTGTATATCTTGTTCAAATTTTCAATCGTTATTAAAATATATTTTTTATTTATCCGGTAAAATAGGGTTTTCAACCTGTACTGATGATAATTGATGTTAATACAGTTTTTTAATAATTACTCATTAATTAAATTTAAAAAAGCTTATGTCTCGGTCGGATTCGAACTGAATAAACCCATGTTTGAAATCCAGCACTTTGATACTTTTTCATAAATAGAAATCAGTTACTTAAAGATGTAGGCCTATATGAAATTGAGAAAGGTTCATTGCAATGATGAAGCACTACAAGGGATGGAGAAAATGAGAAGTTACAGGTCACTATCTGCTACATAAATTAGAAACTAAAAAAATGAAAGCGAATAAATAATAACAAACACAAATAATAGTCCAACACCATATTCTGTATAGAATGAAAAACGGAAAATTAAATGGAATTTTGCCACCTAATATAGTGATTCTGTCCTATGTATATAGGACTACATATTTATAGTGTATTAATTGTAATTATAAATTAAAAGGAAACTAAAATAATAATTTCTTTGTCTATTTCAACAGGAAATTACTTAGGTTTATTTTATATTACTTGTTCTTACTCAAATAACGTAGAAATTCACAGATATCTTGTCGACTAATTTCACGCCTATAACAAATATTTTCCAACCCTTGGCCTTGATTGACGGAGCTCTCAGTGTCGCTCCTGTGATGAGCCGTTTCTGAAACACTCACTTTTACAGCAGTATGATAATAATGTCTTGACTTTATAGTTTTCTGTTCGGTTTGTTGGCTGATTGCTTTATAGGCATTTGTGTGGTCATTTACATTTTGTACGTGGTTGTTTGGTGTTGAGCTTTGTATAATTTTTTATTTGTTGGACGGATTTGTTTTGACTTGGATTTTTGTGAGGTGTGGATTTTAGACGTTCGACCTTCATGGGGGCTCGTGAACGAGGCACAGGGGTCGATTCCTGCGCATCGGAGGCGGTGCCGGATCTGTGACTATTGCCGACAGATGCGGTTAGGAGGAGCGTTCTGCTCGATCTTTAAGTGTTGAAGTCAGTTTGACAATGAAATCATCTAGGGGTGGGACGTTAAGTCCCGCGGCTATTACCGTTGTTTCTCACATGCCACGGGGAGTTTGTGATTAGTCTGAGCGTGACATTTTGGAAAGAGTGCAGCTTCCTCTTTGAAGCATCGCTCAGAAGGGAGTACCAAGCATGAGCTGCGTAGGTGATGATGGGTCTGATGTACATTTGGTACACCATTAGCCTGATATACATTGGGATCGGGTTTCCAGCTCCGCAAATGACAGGGAAGAGATTTTGACGGGCGCCAATAGCCTTTCCGATGGCACGTCGGAGCTGGGGCTGAAAGGTGAGCTTGTTGTCAAGCGTCACCCCTAGATACTGTACAGTGGTTTTCCATGCAATGAGATTGTTGTTGAGAAAGAGTTGTACGACAGGGCACATGGAAAGATATGAGGTTTCCATCCCTCTCTCCGATCCGATGCCCGTTCCCGCCGCATCTAATAGATAAATAAACACTGATTGCTTTTTATAAATGGGCTACTTATCGTTTTCTTGCATTTACATATCTGTATCTTTACTCTACACCTTTTCTGTTACCTTCAGTGAAATCTTTCAAGTAGAATTTTATATTCCGTTTATTTGAATTACTTTACTTAGTAAAATATCGCTCAATGATGGTCTAGGCCTATACCATTCATTTAGGCAATTCCCTTATGATACTTCATTATTTACTAAACATCAGCCTTTTATTTTGTTATTAAAAGTGTATAATTATTCGATTACCTCAGGCTATCAATAAAAAACAAAACATCAATTTAAAAATTTTCAAGGCAATGTATTGCCAGGATAAACATAAAAACATTTACATTGTGAGTTTTCAGATTTGTAGCGCACTTTAGTTTTGTTCTAACGGATCTGTTCTTCTATCTTTAGGGCGGCCTTTATTACCGAAGGGCTCAGCTAAAACAAAAAGGTATTTAGTACAGAAAAGAAGCTAACATTATTTAGTTTCTACTGATATTGTATCACCTAAAGCTATTGGTAACATGTTTTGTAATTCTTTTATAGTCTGTAATCTCTTTAGAACTTCCAATCATGCTTTTTGATCTGCTGTATGTTTTCGTGCTGAAAATATTGCTTGTCACATTTCATTGCGTGATAGAGGATCAAAGGTATCTAAACTCCATAGGGGATAGGGCGCGTAGAATTAATTTATATACTATAACGCTATCGTGTTAGTGGCAATAGAGGAACAATATGATTGTCGTGGACAAGGTTACTCGTAGTATTCTCGCTCTCTACTGGTGTCAGTAACAACCTTTGGAGAGTTTTAAAGAAGAAAATCATATGCTCTTAGTAACTTGTACTTCTCTATAGTTTCTTTTTACTTACGTGTTGTATAAGAACGGTAGTTGGGAGAGCTGTCACATTTCCCACCAGTTTTAATAGCAGAATGTATTTATTTCTTACTCATTTGAAGTCAACATTTATCTCCTATATTGTTTAATATGTCCACGATCTAGTGATACTTTCAGCATAGGCGTTTGTTCAGTGATGCAAGTCTATTCGTTTGGATAGTGAGGATCTCGTAACCGTGCACTTGGCCTTGAGAGATCGCAGTAGACGAGACGTGATTTAGAGGGTCAGTATAAATACTGTCCTACAAAGATGATAAGGACTGTCAAAACACTGACTTGCATTAATCGGTCAATATTAGATAAATTAGCTTCAGTATAAAACATAAAACAATATGTGTAGAAATATCGGATGCAGAAGCTGTTGGTGTATGTAACATTCTGAATATGTAACATGTTTTAAGAATTGTTAGTACACGAGACATCTCTGGTAGTGCACGGTTACGTGGTCCGCACTATAATTCCAGATATGTGGGCTGGTACAGTATACGGAGCTGGCATTAGTTTATGCGTTACCCTGTGCAAACCTCTATTGCGCAACCATCTTACACCGCTTTAATTAGAATTATAAAACAGGTAAATCAGTATGAAGATAAACTAATTTACACTATATAAAAACTTTCAATTTTTTCAGTTTATTTTGTTAGTGTGGAGTATTCCTAAGCTCGGGGCCTGCTCTGATTGTTTGTTTAGGGGGGAGGTTTTAAAATATTATTGTTTTATATTGAAAGATTAGATTGAATTCAAGATGTATTAAATGTATTAAATTGTTATTCATAACATTGGCCCGTTTCCAATTTCACTTTTATATGAAAATTATTTCAAAAACACTAACTTAAAATTCTTTGTAATTCTTTCTATATGGACAAGGCGAAACATCTGGAAATGACAAATATGAATGACACTTTATTGTAGCCTACAGGTTACTATAAATTATGCAACTTAAGAAAATATAGAGAGTAAGTAGGCTAATATTATTTGGATTATTAAAATAAAGTCATTGATTCATGTCAGTGGAGTTTTAAAAGGTTAGGAAAACAAGTATATTTTTCTAAAATTAAATTAAATTCCTACTGTGGTCAATAACAATATATTTTATTTTAGTTACTTTTTATTTTATAATTACAATTAATATAAATATGTATATACATATGACATGATCACAATATTAAGTGGCAAAATAGAAAGAGAATTTCGTTGCAATGTTCCATTTCCTTCCCTATACTGTATGTGGTGTTGGACTATTATTTTTGTTTGTTCCTATTTACTCCTATTCTTTTTTGTCGTTTCTAATTTATGAAGATGGTCTATAATTTCTCATTCTATCCCCCTCGTGTAATGATTCAATATTGCAAGGAAACTTTCTCTTATAATTTCATATACATCTTTAAGTAATAGATTTCTTGCTACGAAAAAGTTGGCTCATTCCCATAGTGCTGGATTTCAAACATGTAGTCATTATGTTCGAGTTCGATCGAGACATCAACTTCTTAAAATTTGATTATTGAATAAATATTTGAAAAACTGTATTAACATCAATTATCATCAAATAAAGATTAAAAAAATAATGACTATATTGGACGAATAAAAAAGTATTTTATCAACGATTGAAAATTTGAAATATATATATATCATGATATTTCACATGGTTTATTTTTTCCATTGGGCTGACTTTATGAAGTTATTATTACTTGTAAATAATTTTTACCACCACTAAGTGCAATAATTTTACCTTTTTTGATGAGGCACCTTTCGGTCACTTGACCACTGTCGAATCACTGACTATTTTTTCTATATTTCTAGTAAGAATGTTCGGTCCGTGATGTTGGTATTTGTTGACGTCATATATATTTATTCTTTTTATTTTACACAACAATTTAATGAGCCTACAGACAACATATACAGACGACGTACTATTCAAAAACATTATACACGAGGTTCAAGAAGAAATATATATGACGTCAACAAATACCAACATCACGAACAGAACATTCACACCAGAAAAATAGAGAAAAATAATCAGTGATTCGTCAGTGGTCAAGTGACCGAAAGGTATCTCATCACAAAAGTAAAATTATTGCACTTAGTGGCGGAAAAAAGTATTTACAAGTAATAATAATAACTTCATATATATATATATATATATATATATATATATATATATATATATATATTTTAAAACAACACAGGTTATTCAAATACAAGAATATTTATTATTTTATATCCAAAGCTTTTCGTTGGCAAGCAGTACCAACATCATCAGGAATGAAAATTACGTAATTTTCATTCCTGATGATGTTGGTACTGTTTGCCAACGAAAAGCTTTGGATATAAAATAATAAATATTCTTGTATTTGAATAACCTATGTTGTTTTAAATTATTAATATATATATATATATATATATATATATATATATATATATATATATATATATATATATATATATATATATGGAAAGTGTGAGCTATTAGGAGGAATTGAATAATGAGTTTGATTTCTTCGCCAACGTTTTTGAGCAGTCCACCTATATTTTATAAGATAATTTTAATAGTAAAAGAATATATCCTTTTGTAACACTAAGCGGGTTTAAGAGAGACAAGATTGTGCTTTACTTGAGGCATATGGTATTCATGGAAGGTAATGCGTAAACTGTTCATTAATATCGAATATGTTTAACCCGTGTATTCATTTTTACAGGCGGGTTCGAAAAGGGGGCTGAAAATGGTAACATATATTTATTGCCTCTGCCGGGGATTTAACCCAGAACTTAAGGTTAGTAAAGTGCGATCTTCTAAAGTATAATATAAGTTTACTTATAATTAAACTGTAGCATTTTTGTGAGATTTATTGGTGTTTCCAATATCCATTATCACCCATTTAGTTCAATTTTTTACTACTATGTAGCGCTGGATTCACTAAAAACATTCAATCATTTGCTGGGAGTTTTCTAACCGTCTATGCCCCATTCTCTACTCCTATCAGGAGCCCCCAGGATTTTGTCAAGGGGGGCCAGAGCTACAACTTTCGGTTTGTTCACCCCGTAGAAAATATTGAATTTTCACCACTCTAAAACTTATGTTTTAAGCAATGGCAGCATAAAAAAACTCAAATTGAGAGACTAGATCTGTGTTTTATGTCACAGTATAGTAGGTTGTTTATTATGTTTCGACGAGTACCTTTGGCGTTTTAACATGTTGATTCCTGTACCATTGACTTTCATTGAAGTCGTCTTGTTTTTGTTTACTGTTCACAAAATTATAATAATCAAAGAACATTTTCTAATCACGGTCGAAATTCTAAGACCATGGACAGAAAAAACAAATCAACTTTTGACAATTATATGGGATATTTGTTGTTATATTTGGTTTTTTATAATGGTCTCAGAATTTACACCGAAATAAAGACAATGTTACTAGAACTGTTTGTCTGCTCCTCTTGTCACATCTCGGAAACGTGTTTTAAACTGACAGGCCTAATTAAACCTGACAACATTCAAAATTGTTAATTATATGTTAGGACCTATTTAGGGTTTTTGTTATGCCTCTTATTTACTAAGCAGTTATTCCTTAACTATCGATTCTACTACAGAGATTCCCTCTGACGATTGCAGAAAGATGTTACAGCTGCCGAAATGCCCATAGAGGGCAAGGACTATTGTATGTTTGTACAAACGTAAGTTAAATAACTGTTAAATCATTAAACAATCCTCTAATTTTAATATTTCCCCATAATTATCAATTACCAAGTAACTTCAATGCTTATTTAGTTATATTTTAAGGTGCCAACTCAAAAACAGCGTATTTTACAGCAAAGCGAAGTGTTAAGATTTTTTAATAATTAACGATACATTTAAAAATTGCTAACATTTCAATGCTACTTAAAGCCTAACATGCCTCATAAACAGAATACACCAGACACAAATAAAAGTAATAAATGCATGTATTTTATCCAACGGAAGATAGCGCTTTTAGAATAAATATTAGGCTATTACAGTCCGTTCACTAGAGGAAATACTGACTCAGAGAATTCAATTGCAGGCTAAATATTATTTTCTATTGTCGTCCGTATTACCCTACACCAAAATTGCAGCTAAACATATAATATTTTGTTTGTCATTTTTAATTAATTTATTTATAATTTTCATTTTGTCTCGTGCTAAGAGGGGGACCGGGCTTCCTTGTCCTCTCCCTTGGATGCGCACCGACTCCTATAGCTGTTTTCTTTGTATATTTTCAAAATTTCTTTTTACCTTGTATAAATCATTACAGAATCCACATATTTAACCACTTTTAACGCTCAAACCAAACGTTTACAGATAATTAATGCAAATTAAAGACAACGGAATAGAAGGTGTAAGAATAAAAGAAATGCTTCCAGTATTGTTAAAGTAATCAACTATTTTCTTTATTTATTGATTTACACAACACTGATATTCAGGCACTCTAAAAATCGTGTGCTCAAAACAACAACAACAAAACTTATGCTTTTCCCCAAAAACAATACAGTTAATCATGTAAGTTATGTACATTGTACAAAGACTTCACGTAATGTACACTTTATCCGGGGTACAACTAGCTTGAGGTACTTTGTCTAAAGGGGACAAACATATACAAAAACTGTGGATTTACGGTTATGCGATCGAAGAGTTTTAAATATTAACGACACTATTTTGTACTTCAATATTTACACACATTCAAATTATTCACACATTATTCTATTAATTTTCACAAATTTAATGATACAATAGATACATTCGTTAATTACATGGTTGGCACTGCCATCGTGATTTCGTAATCATTCTATATAATGTTATTATTTTTATGTTCAAGTAATGCCTTCATGATAATAGGTTTTATAAAATTGTGATTTAGTACCAGAAACTACCGTTGGTTGCGCTAGATTTCCATGTGTGCTTTAACAATGTACACTATATTCAAGAAATATTTTTTTACAAATGAAATACAGTACGTAGAATAGAATAGCGCATCCAGTAGCAGTTTTTGACACTATCCTTTAAACATCTTTTCTTAAAATCTTTTAAGAAGGTTACGAAAATGTTTTTCATTTGTATTAAAATAAAATATCAAATGTTTGAATACAATAATTAAAATTTACAGTTGTCAAAACAAATAACAATTTAAATAAGGCATTTAAACACAATAATTTAAACGACTTTTAAATTTCAATAAAATTTTATCTAAATGTGACATTTAAACTTGACACAGTAATACGAGTGACTTCAACTCGGGACTCGTTCAGTCGATTATAGCCTTTACTTTACATTTCTATCACGACATTGAAATGTAAATAAGGAATATAAAGTATTTTAATTTAATACAGGTTGATAATTATGATTTCAAAATAAGTGATTATACAAATTCATTTAAATATCGAAATCTTGTTGCTGCTCATTACGAGCTGGTTGTTAATTCTTATTTACACTTTTGCTATCACTTGCGACCAGACATTTTGTTAACTAAAAATATGTTAAATTGTTAACTTACACTTGGAGGAAACATTTTCGTTTTACGATTTCTTCAGCCTCGTCTGAGGACAAGACGTCTCGTCTGAGACGGAAACGTTTCCTCCAAGTGTAAGTTAACAATTTATCAACTTCTAGTTAACAAAAAGTCTGGTCGCAAGTAATAGCAAAAGTGTAAAAAGAATTAATTTAAGTTTGAACATAAATACAATGATTTAAATAAGCCCCTTAAATTTCACTACAGAAATATTTTGGATTATTTTGAGCTGTCGTGTTTTATCATACATTTGTAGGCTTAAATTTTAGAGATTTTTATAAACAACTGCTAATCCTCATAAGTTTTACACTTAAAACAACTCCCGTTGAGAAAGACATTTCGATGTGGAATTTATTTTTGTACAGTTATTTCTTTCGATTTTAAACTTGACCTTCAAAATTACACTTTAACATATTAGGTGTTCTGTCTGTAAACACTTGCCTATAATAGCACTTATTTTTTCACCTAAAAAGGGCAATATATGCTCAATGTCTGTAGCCCAGACAGAAAGGTCATTCCGCACGTGTTACGTAGAAGCATTCACAAATCATATCAACCAATCATACTTTAGTGAACACCTCAAACCACAGCTAGTCAAACCTGTCAACAAACCTACAAAATTTGCAGACTATTTGAGTAATAGGTTCCACAAAGCAAACATTTCGAATTGCATCCAAGAAACATATTCACTGCCCAATTACATTATAAATCAAAACGTTTTTTGGCCCCAATCCTCCTAAAAATTACATAGATTTTCTAGCCCCCACCCTACTCATAAATAACCAAGTGGTTAATCAAGATCTGTTTTGATAATGGAACAACTCCCAAAACACCGTCCTCATTTAGAGAAAAAGTAAGTGCTACCATAGCCTCCTTTTTCACACAATTATGTGAATATGAGTATAATAAATAATTATTCCAAATAAAGTTTGGAAGTAAATAAGAAAAAAAAACTTATAACATAAATCCGCCTTTGTTTTCCAACAATGCGAACCAGCGCTCGTGCAGGAAGTAAAAGGGTGATTTACCCTTTCTCTCTCTCTTTGAACTTATGCCGAAGAGAGAAACAGAAAAGCATGTCACACATTAAGACATAGAAGACCTTTGTTGGTAATATTATGTTTTTTTTTCATGCAAAATATAAAATCACTATAGTACGTTCGACATTTAGTTGATACAACCAATATGCGAACGAACTATAGCACACCTTGCCGAAGACAAGCTAAAAAGTATGACAAAAACTGAGATATAAAACACTTTTTGTTGCTAATTAGCATTTCATACAAAATAACAAATAATAAATCACTATAGTACGTTCGATACAATACAACTGATATCAGCATATGCGAACGAACTATAGGTTCTGTACCCACAACTTTCACATTTGTAAGTTACTTTTCGTTGTTTTGTAAAATCTAAACGAAATCATTGCTTAAAACTCAACAAATATCTTTTTCAAATTTAGCACCTTAAACAATAAAATTTATTTAGTTTCGTATTTAAAATTAAGACATTTTTAGGGGAAATTAATTTCATTGTAGTTTTGATCGGTTCCGCAGACGGTCGAACTCGTTCGAATGGCTACAGGTTCCGCCTAAAAGCCTACTTTTATCTGTTGGTAACTGAGGCAAACTCTCCTGGCGCGTTCAGAAGCACACTATGTACAAGCTTGCTGGGGTTCAGGTTTCTTAACGTATGTACAATCGGTTTAATACAGTGCGGCCGTCACAGATCCGACCTGCAAACAAAAAGAGAATTTTTCAGTCATAGGTACATAAGAAACCTAGGTAAGAGATTTAATTAAGGTATAAGTAAGAGGTTTATGCATTTTGTAAATGGCAATAAGTGACGAAAATCATTAAAAACGTATTTAACTGGAGCGCTGCAAATAATGCGGTACTTCTTTAAACTATCAGTGGTGAATGGATTAAAATTTTACGAAAAATTTCGATATTAAAATGGATTGAAAATTTTGCTATAAAATTTTACATTGTACATTTTAATCCATAACTATTGGAGCTCTAGGTATAGGCCTAACTATAATATTGAGATGTTTAGATACTAATTCATCAATATGAATATATCTATTCCATTTCTTAACAAGTAATTTAACATTTATTTTCCGCTTAGCCGAACAGTTTTATATTATTACTGTGAAATATTAATAATAATACAAAGAAGAATTTTCAAACATAAAAAGTAGAGAAATTGTTGTGCCATCTAAAAAACTCTGTTATAAGGGTTATCCATATGTTATATTAAATTTAATGTTGAATTTCTACGGAAACATTATGTTCATGCTGTTGTCTAATGCGTTGCTAGAATTTTGAATTGTAATAATATGGCGTATATAAGTCCCTAGTCATAGCAAGAGACTTGAGATTCGCAGGAGGGGAGTTTCGCGACAAGTGTAGGTGAAAAGCCAAGCCGATGTTCACCCTTCTCTCTCATATTGGCACTGTGGGGCTGACGGACCGATACGTATATCAGCGAGATTCGATAAAAACGAGATTCAGAGAGAACACGCCACTCTAAATTAAATGTGAATCAGGCAACCGCTCTTAGGCTGCCCAAATCTCTTGCTGTATGAGCTAGACTTCCGATGTGGAGGGTCAAGATTAATCATGTGCAGGATATCACTCTAAAATTGACGTTAACGCAACTTACTGAAATAGAGATACGGTTCATGTTTTTGTTTGAATTTTACATTTAGTTCATGTCTAATAAAAAGCAATGTATTTGAACATGAATCTGTAAAGACCTAGAAATTTCTAAAGATGTAGGAAATATTGTGTTATACTTTAGTAACTATTTTGTTTTGCGTAAGTTGGACTAGATAAAAACATGGCGAGGGTAGTACTATTGGGACTGTACGGTAAGGCATTATCAATAGCCATGAAAAGGGTCCTTGAAAAGGATCAATAGGTGATCCTAATAGTTATCCGGGATGGCTTAAATATACAGACCATAACTGTATAAGTCGCGAGCCATAGCAAGAGACCTGGCCAGTTGACGAGATTATCAAATCATGAGCCGCTTAGTTAATTGCATAGTTGATTGAAACGTGCCACTATTTCGGTAAGTTCTATTAACTATCACCTCAGAATGGTCTAAACATAATTTACCCTCACCTCCAAAAGAGTTATTAACTTCCGAGACAGTAACAGAATTGACCAACCTAAGGGTAATTGCCTAATTTACATTTATGTGAGGGCCGCTTAATTTAGAGTTAAAGGGACCAGGAAGCTCGTTTGTCGAAACCTGCACAACCACTACGCCTAAATAAGAGAGAAGGATAGCTTTCAGGCCTCC
>JBAIZL010000001.1:198804340-199136840 GCA_036971475.1 Prosapia bicincta | reverse complement strand
AATTAAACTACTGCAGCAGACGGGAGGAGTCCTTCTCGTTACCCGGGTTAGATGTTCTTCCTTAGGCCTTTCTAATCCCATGTACCCTTTTTTATCGTTCGTCTAACAAGAAAGGTTTCTGTTAGACCTCGATAGAGTGTAGTGCACTTCAGTTGGGTATTGGCATGATCCTGTAACAGGGTGGATAAGGTGCTACCTATATCCATGATCCATTCTTACCTTCGTGTGCGATGATAGGTCGTACTGGCTGCTACCTACTTCCGATACGGAAAATATTTGAGAGTTTGCGCTTGAAACCGTCGAGGCAAATAATTCACAAAGATTGACCAGCATAATGACTCAGTAAATGGTTTCCAGAAACTACTTTAAACATTATTAGGTATAATTAGTTCTACAGGGGTGGGTATAAGTAGGTAGGCTTATGGCTCTTTAGTACGTAACTAAATTACAATAAAAATATTGGAAACAATCCCAATACCACAAAAATAACTGATAATACAAGTTATATAAAGTTAAACCGTTATGTACATTTCAATTAAAATTACTATCTAGAAAACAATAAGTTACAAACTAGACTGAGCTAGGTCATAAAAAAAGGCCAGTCTAGTTTGTAACTCATTGTTTTCTGCTCTGGGTATTGTATACGAAACTAAATGTTATGGATTCTATTCTTGTTAATGCCAATGGATTTCTGTGCTTTATCAATTCCCAGGTCAACTCAGCCTGTGAAAATGAATAAGTATACAACTAAGTATATAATTGTATACTGATGTATATAAGTGTACCGGTATATAAAAATGTATAATTGTATATTAAAGCATACTTGTGTATATTTAAGTATGTGAGTATACATTAAAGTATGTAAATGTATAGTAAAGGAAATAAGTTTATATTGAAGTATATAAAAGTATATAAGTGTATATACAAATATATAATTGTATATTAAAGTATGTGACTGTATAGTGAAGTATATAAGTGACTATTAAAATATATAAGTGTATATTGAAGTAGGTATGTATACTATATAAGTATGTATTGCAGTATATAAGTTTATATAGAATTATCATTGTATATTAAATAAATTTGTGTGTATTGAAATATATATAAATATATAATTGTATATTAAAGTATGTAAGTTAATAGTGAAGTATATAAGTGTATATAAGAGACTATTACAATATATAAGTGCATATTGAAGCATATAAAATGTATATTGAAGTAGGTATGTATACTATATAAGTATGTATTGCAGTATATAAGTTTATATAGAATTATAATTGTATATTAAATAAATTTGTGTGTATTGAAATATATATAAATATATAATTGTACATTAAAGTATGTAAGTTAATAGTGAAGTAGGCCTATATAAGTGTGAATTGCAATATATAAGTGTATATTAAAGTATATACAGTAAGTGTATATTAAAGTGTATAAGTACATGAAGTATATTTAAGTATAATAAAGTATGTAGGCGTAAAATTAAGTATTTAAGTGTATATACATATAGGCCTACACTATATACTACACGTACATACACTTTTTACATGTAATACAATGTAGTATTACATATATACTACACTGTAATACGTGTGTAATAAATACGCACGAGTGTAAATAAGCTTAAATTACCTCCCTATGGTCTAAGTAAGGCAGCTGTAATCAGTCTTTCCTAATTCAAGTTACTATAAACAAAGAAATTGTTTTTATACTCGTAGCTTGCAGTTTTTGTGTTACACATCTTGAGGCTCTTCTAAAGACCCAAGAGATATTGTGTCTTGCAGCATTCAGGGCGCTGATCTAGTGATAAACGCTTCTGTTGCAAAATATAAGTAAGTAGTGGTTTATTGCCAAGTGATGTCGTTATTATAGTTCTTACGTCATGTATTAACATTATCTTGGTAAATTCTATCACGTGACCTTCAAGCGCTTCAATTGTTACAAGAATTACACTTTATTTCTAAGTAATGTTACATATTATTTTAATAAGTGTTTTCGTTTGTTTTCCGATATACTCGAGATAACTGGAAAAAACATTATTGATTATTTAGGCAAGTACTATGATTAGAATATCTGCAAAAACTACAGAATTCTTATAAAAGTGGTAGAAACTCTAAGTTTATGAAATTATTCAAGGGTTCAAGAACCTTTATGAGGAAAGCAACTACAACATTTTCGGTCCTCTGTTAATTATTAAATAAGATCAGCTTTAATCTTGAACAAATCTAGTTGACGAGGTGGTCAACTATTAGCTTTGATCTCTATACAATGATAACGATACACACACGCTCACTCGCGCGTACGCACGCACACGGCCATTGTACCTTTACGCACACCGTAAGGGCCTAAAGACTCTGTGCTCATTGTTAGCCAAGTCCAAGTAACCGTCGATCACAAAGCGACATCTTTATCTCAAAGTATCGATGCTAAAGATCGATAACTAGAGTCATTAACATTTCTATTGGCCGGGTAAAGGTCAGCGAACAGCGCACGCGGTCGGCGAAGCCTACCATTTCTTTCATCTTCGTGATTTCTGTCAATAAATATGATATGACAGCGTTCAGATCCCTCTAATCGCGTCGTGTCAAATTTGTACAAAAAAGAAAGATTTAATCTTTTTTTCCACGTAGGAGGGCAAACGCCGATTAAAGGTCACGGGGCGCCGTAATTCGTACGGAGTACTGTATTTGCGCGTTGTAATACACGCTCATACCAGTCGTCAAAAGGACATTGTGAACCTGTCGGAGTAAATTCTGGTAAATAAGTTATCTTCGTCATGGCTATAACAGTTTGAAGTTTATTACAGATTCTACCAGTTACGTCTATAACATTTTTAACATTCTGAACGAATATTCCTTGAGACAGGAATATATTACTCTTATCCAGGATGTGTCCCAACAGTGTACGAACAGTAAGACTGAGTGGCTGACCGACACCTTTATATACCAGCAGGGCTACTTGAGATCAGTGATGCATAAGCTAAACCATTATTTCTTCCTATTACATGTATCAGAGTATCATTGTTCTTTCCTTAGGTTTACGCAATTCCACCTACCCTAACTCTTCTTACAAGGTGGTGTAGTACTGGCACACTATGGTTCGGCCGCTTCCAGTCTGCGTACTACGACTCGGCCTCCTCTCGCCGCGACTTCAGACTGAGCTGACTCTACATCCAACGTTAGCAAAACTTCTACTGCTGGAGGTTTTGAAATTCCGCTTTATTAGCTTATCAAAATCGTCCAGTGCTCTCACTGATATTGCTTTTACACACGTGTTTTATCTGGAGTTTTCCCTTACCCATCCGACACTGCATTCCCCTCTTTTACACAGTGTGCAATAACACACCAGTCGTCCATTCTCCGCTTCTGACACTGTTTTACTGGAATCAACAAATTTTCATCTTTATACACTCGATATATATATATATATATACTGATACGTATGCTGACTCGCTCTTCTACTGTTGTTGGGTTCACCTCGTCAATGCTGGATGAGATTCTAGCGAAACGTCGGAACTGCGAATTTATGAACTGCAGAATGAACGGATGTACTCCAGATAGTAACTATTCATATATATATATTTAACAACAGTAGTTTCACAATGAACTTGACAATTGGCAGTGAGAAGCTGACTAGAATAGCCTAGTTAAAGGATAAGTGACATTAGAACGGTTAGAATTACAAGAGCATCAATGTTTGCAGAAAAGCATTGATTCTTCTCCCCTCACCCCCACGCTTGAAGGTCAGAGCGGAACTTATAGTGTGCCAGTTATAGCGCCGTAACGATCGACACCACTTCATGGCCCCGATAGAGAGTAGGTCCCGTGACCCTGCACAAAACCCTCCTACACCTAAGGGTTTCTCCACACTATATCCCTCAACCCTACATATATTCACTACGTAGGTGATGATGCCATTCTGACTGATTGCTATAAAAATACAATACAAATAAAATAACTAAACCGTTAAACCTATAAACACTCTCCATGATCTCAATATTACACATAACTAGCTAAATAAGAGTTCAAAATGTGTTTAAATCCTACATACTATTGCAACGGTTTTAGTCAAATTAGACGTAGTCTAGTTCAATATTTCGTTACTAGAGTTCACGCGATCCTCATTTTTTTAAAAGCCTTTATAAAAATGTTGAAATAGATTCTGTAGTAGTTAATTTTATGTAGGCTATTTCTAGACACGATTCATAACCTTTAACCTTCACCCTCACCAAACCTACATAGACCCCATACAGCAAACCATATTCGAACAGATTCATAACCACCAGTGAAATCACATTTATAAAATATTTGAATATTTATTTAAATTTTTTTAACCCTTCAAGAGCCTTATAGTTTTTGTATGTGGCAAAAATTGTAAAAATAAATTTAGAAAACTGTCCATTAACAATAACAAGCAATTTATTGGTTAAATTTTGTTTAATTCCACAGTTCTAACTGAAAAAGAGACTTATGCCAAAAGTTGAACTCGTGGGTTGTTTGACTCTAGTTTTTGCTGAATTTCGTACATCTTCAGTGGGAGTCCTATACGTAAAACTATCAAGCAATATAAACACAATGGTCTCTAACTAAATAAATATAAACCCACTAATAACAATATAAAAATCTTTAATTTTACTAAAAGTTACTTTATGCAGATTTCGATTACACGGTACTCATCTTCAAAAGTACTTCTGAAAATGATTACCATGTAATCGAAATATACATAAAGTAATTTTAGTAAAATCAAAGATTTTTATTTTGTGGTTTATTCTATGATGCGTACGGCGAAATATACGTGCATAAGGAGAAATAGTGGTAAATTTGACAAACGAAAAAGCGTACAAACCAGACTCCAGTTGTCACCCCAGGCCACCTACCTCTAAACTATTTGTTGATAACTTTCAAGGTTTTGGATTTTCCTGTCAAAAAAGGGGTTTCCACTTTGCCTAGTGGTTTTCCACTCTCCCTTTAACTTCATGGTGATGAGTTCGATTAAATCCTCAATTCAGGGTGTTTTGTGTTTAGTGAATATGGAGCTGACTTCTACTACTAAACGAAAACCGATGGTGCATTATCTTGGCTATGTATATCGAAAGCAGAGAGAAAACGCAAAGGGCAAAATGTGATTGGAATCAGGTTTAATAGATAAAGCTTTAAAGGATATACATTCCCGAGAAATTAAGCTACATCTATATTTAGCTCAGATGTAAACTCATTCATGAAGTAGCCTACAATAAAGGTATTGGAATCAACCCAAATACCACAAAAATAATGAAAAATAACTGATACGAGTTACCTATTATTTATCATTAGTTTTTAATTATTTTTGTGGTATTGGGGTAGTTTCCATTATTTTTATCATAATGTACCACTGTGTTCTTGATATTTCTATATCGCTTATGTAGCTCAATGATTTTAAAAGATCCGTGTTCGCCTAAAACCTGTACGCATTTGTCGCCTGTCGCAATGTTCTGACGTCATAGCTTAGTCTCACCATCTGTCAATCTGATCCCGTAAGCATCTTTCGTGTATTCGATAGGACAAAGGATACGCGATGGTATAGTGAGTATAGGTATGTCATGACGTAGACAGGGTCGCTTTCCTGAGCTAAACTAAATGAATACACGATGCGTACATGATTAAGTTTTACAGATGGTGAGGGTAAGCTATGACGTCAGAACATTGTGACAGGCGAAAAATGCATACAACTTTTAGGCGTAGGCTATCCGTGTATCATCTTTTAAAATGATATTGGTTATCATTTTGCCTTGTTTAAAATCTGTTTGTAGTAATTTCTTGTTTTTAAATTTTTAATTTTTTAAAAAATGTTTTAGTTTTACAGAAATTTTTGTTCTTAACCTATATTACAGCTTGATCATAACATCTGATTTCTTTTGTCTTATCTAATGCATTTAAGAGATCTTAGACAATACATATTGTCTCCAGTTTCTAAGTATTTTTGTACTGTTTTTTTTTAAAATTCTTTCCTCCCACTTAATATACTTTATTTTCTTTCTTTCGGTTGAGTCGTAGTTTCAACCTCTTTTTGCAAACAATAAAGAACTTTTTACTCTTGGCTTAAGAGTGTAGTTGATGTTGTGGTGTTAACCTTCCTACGTAGTTTGTTGTTCTTGATGTCTTCTTTGATGGCACAGCCACAAGTACTCTGGGATATCAGGATTCTCCGACCATTGATCCACGAAATAATAAAAAAAAACTTCCCACAAGTTTCTCATTTTGAGGCAATTGTGAGTTAATCAAAACCGTTCTCTGACGTCTTGTTGCTTCAAAAAGGCTATGGAAGCACGCAAGTACACAGCAGATAAGAATATCCGTAGCCGAGATTCCTCTTGGTAGCAGAAGTCCCTTCCATATTCTTTCTCTAAACACAAAAACACGCTGAAGTGGAGATTAAAACCAACTTATCACTACGACAGTTAAAGGCAATGTGGAAAACCCTTTCTTTGCTCATTTCTTTGCACAGGGAAAATAAAAAAATCTTGAAACTTATTAGCAAATATTTTAAGAGTAGATGACCTGGATTGACAACTGGAGTCTGGTTTGTACGTTTTTTTCGATTATCAAATTTACCACTTTCCCTCGTAAACTGCTATTGTTTCTTCATCTACGCATTTTTCGTGCCACCAACTAAATGAGGGTTAAAGAGTTGCCTACCCAATACCCTTCCTTATAAGAATGGTAGATGGATTTAAATAATTCTAAGGAAACGGTATGTATTATGATATCCGTACTGGAAATAAAGGAAAACACGCGTTAGTAAGGTCATTGGATGGATAGCAAGCTCATTGACGGGATTGATTGTAGTGCCTACCCGTTACAAGGTCCTCAGATAAGACAACTGTTGATTAAGGGCTAGATCAAATGTTTCCTAGAGTCCCTTTTTGCCTTTATGTGAAGATATAAATATCTAGTCTTTCACTGCTTTCCACAATGAGAACATAAACAAGCCCATCATAGCGTTCTCTTCCTAGATCAGAGTTTTAATATAAAACAAAGAATATGTCACACCCAATAATGGAAGCCCTTCGCTTAAGCACTCGTATTATCACTCTAACAAATGAAACTATTGTACGAAAAGCTGCGCCGTGGCTTGGCCCGCATTACATTCAGAGATGCTCGCCTGTCAATACAGCGGCAGCTGTGGCATGGGAATGGAGCAATGTTTTTGTCGTGCAGGAAATTAACCTTCTGAAGAGCAAGTGACACTGTGTTTACAGTAGGAGTGGATCGGGCGAGCCACCCACAGCGAAACAGGGGGGGTTAAGTCAACACAATATCGCATGTCACGTCATAGTCATACTGTCTCCCTACTACTTCACGTCATTCAACGTTTCGCTCCACAGCTTGTCATCGCATCAGTAAACATTTTTCGTTTTTTAATATTCAATATTACACACACACACACACACACACACACACACACACACACACACACACACACACATATATATATATATATATATATATATATATATATATATATATATTTGTAGTTATGCAACACTGTTTTCTTGTATACACTTATCACTTTCACTTATGTACTTAAACAAGAATCTTACTTGGTATTTATGCGAGCTAACTTTCAATGACTACTCGTGCCATCATCCTCGGGCATACTGAGGAGAGTAATTTACAAAATTACATGTAACGCATTTTACATAGGGAAAACAACCAGATCATTTAAAATAAGATTTGAAGAACATTATAGAGCATTCAAAAATAAAAATACAAAAGCATCAAATGTTGTAGCACTCCTAATATCACATAAACATTACATAACAAATTACGAAAATAACCTAACCATACTTGAAATAAATAATAACCCAATAGAACTAAACTCACTAGAAAAATACCACATTTATAAAAACATACACAACAATTTAATGAACCTACAGACAACATATGTAGACGATGTATTATTCAAAAACATTTATACACGCGGCTCAAGAAGAAATATGTATGACGTCAACAAATACCAACATCACGAACCGAACATCCACACCAGAAAAATAGAGAAAATTAATTCAGTAATTCGACAATGGTCAAGTGACCGAAAGATGCCTCATCATGAGGTAAAATTATTGCATTTAATGGTGGAAAAAATTATTTACAAGTAATAATAATAGCTTCAGATATATATAAATCTGGCTAAATCATGACACAGACTTAATGACTGCAGGCTATATTGTCAACGGTATTGTATTAAATTTACTAAATAAATTTCAATAAGTATTTCTAGGATTTCAGCGTATAAATAATATCTCAATTATTACTATTCTCAAAACAATTAGGACCAATTCTAAAAATTAATAAATTACATTCAAATAATTTTTTAACGTGCAAAATATATAATTCATTATTATATTGAACTCATTTGGCAAGACTTATTCTCAATATATATTATCGTAATTATTAATTGAAGAAGTTTTAATTTAATAGCATTTTAACTCCATAATCTACAGTAAAGTAATGCAACATACGCGTTAAAACAACTGTAATGCGATCCGACCTAAAACATATAAAACAGGTCTTGCAAGTAATAATATGTTTTTATTTGTTTTTAAATGTTAGCTTTAGGACTACGTCATAGCGGGATTACCGCCATCTATTGTTTATTAGTTGCATCTATATTAATGATTCTCAGATTTCAAATTCAAGTGGCTGAATGCTAGGTTAGAAAAGTAATAGCATTTTTAAAGAATATCGACTTAAACACCACCAATCAGGTTACACATTTACCAAAAACCTTAGCGAGAGTATACTAGAGAACTTCTCAAAGGTTGATGTCGATCGTATGAATGGTGTAAAATTGCATATATGACAAACAGAAATAAATTTTTTATAAAAGTTATATATATATATATATATATATATATATATTTAAAACCATTATCAATATTAACATGGCTATGTATTAACTTGAAATCAAATTTCATATATACCTTTTAATTTCATACAGGCTACACACGAAGAAACTTTGTGTGTGTGTGTGTGTTGCATAACTACTAGTCAATTTGACTATTGTCACTTATGAAGGATACAAAAAGATTGTGTATATAGATAGGGTTAGGCAAGACCTTTAAACCTCCATTGGTCTGAAAAGGGCCCATGTACAAATTCGTAACCTTAAAGTATAAAATTCACATTGACGTGTCTAACCCCTCCTTCGGGAAGAAGATTAAGAAATGGTCTTCCTACAGGAAGAATGTCAAGAAATTGTAATCGGGGATGTAACGTCTACTTTCCACAGGAATAATGTTTAGAGACTGTCATAGGGGGCGTAACTTCTTCCTCCCACAGGAAGAATGTTAAGAGACTGTCATCGGGGGTGTAACGTCTTCCTCCCACGGGAAGACTGCTAAGAGTAACATCGGGGGTGTAACATTTCCCTCGCACAGGAAAAATGCTAAAAAACTGTCATCGGGGTGTAACATCTCTCTCCCACAGAAAGAATATTAAGGAACTGTCATCAGGGGTGTAGCATCTCTCTCCCACAGGAAGACTGTTAAGACTGTCATCGAGGGTGTACCATCTCCCTTCTACAGGAAGAAGGTTAAGAAACTGTCATCGAGATTGTAACCTCTATCACCCGTAAAATAGCTATACGACGCCGCACATGTGATGCCACGTGATTCTTTCCTATTTCCTATACCAAGACATTTTACTTCCTGGCCTAGGACCAGCTTAAGTATATAATTTTTAAAAAGTGCGTCAATGAAATTTTCAACATGTAAAGGGGGAGTATTTCTAAATTAAAATAATCCAAACAAACTGTGATCGGCTACGTTTCAAAAAATACTTAACTATTACTGTCCACTGAAAATGAAATTTCAATCGAAAGCCTATAATGATATAAGTAATACATTTTCAGCTGTTCATAGTAAGAAAGGTCCCCTTGAAAAGTTCAGTTTTAATAAACAATAATGGCAATTGATAAAAATAAGTTATTTTCTATTTCCTTTCCAGCTTTTAATTTCAGAGCCGGTAAGAGAGGCGTCGAAAATCTATAACATGAACAGAAAGTTATTCTGCTAGGCCGGCACTGCCCTCGCCATACCGAAGTGGTCCCTCGGCAGCCTACGGCGCCGCGCATCATTGTTAGGACGTGTGGCGTGATCAGAACTGAATGTTTGCATTACAAATGCCGTAAAATTAATCACAGTAAGTGATAGTAGGCCTACACAATATTCTAGCTAGTAGTAAAATTGTAAAAGAAAGTTAAAGATCTACTACGATTTAGGGTATAACACAGTTCTGTCTTTATTTTACCAAACTGATAGATTGTTTTATTAACAAAGTAAAATTCTTGTGACACATGTCCACTGCCTACAATATAGGTCAGGCCTCAACCGCGTCTACTGGCTATTTTACAGTTTCCAGCGAGGGCTACAAAAACTATCCAATAGGATAGACATATACACAAAATTTCGCGTCAGTATAATTTCCGTCAGGTTACGCTATGACTCACTTAAAAGTGAATGAATTAATAACATATGATTTCAAGTAACAGCTGATTTTGTGTTATAGGTTACGCTGTAGAAGTGGAAGTGATGTTATTGTTTTAACACTTAAGTTATGTTACATTATTTATTGAACATTGTTAAGGAAAAAGGTTATTAAACAGTCTTGATCAGTTAATAAATATATAAATTTATTAAAATTCTGATAAATCTCAATAGAAATAATTCAACATAACGATAACAATAAGTATTTACTTTACTTTAGCCAATGCCACATCTTAGCATTTCTGCCATTCTCCTCCTAGCCTCCCAGTACAGACAATGCTGTCTTCGGTCTTCCACATCTTGCAACCCTGTGCAATTTCGATTTATATAGGTTGGCTTGCAGATAGTCATGACCCGTAAGCATTCTGAATCTGGCAACAGCTTCCACTCTGGGTAGGCTATGTGGTATTAGCACCGAGTGCGCCAGGCCCCTCCATATCTTTCCAGCGCTCAGTTCATTTTGGGTTTCCTTTGTTTTTTCATTGATTGTAGATTCAATCATGCTTCTTGCTTTCAATAGGGATATAGGATTTTCAGGCTGTAGCAAGGTGTTACCTTTCTTCGCTAGCTGGTCTGCGCGTTCATTTCCTTCAATACCGACATGGCTAGGGAGTCATTGCAGCACAATGTTTAAGCACCCTTCTTTAAGCATCCCTGCCAGGGCCTTTCGTCCATTCATTGTTTGCACACAGTCGGTGGAGGTATTACTAGTTAGTGCAATTATAGCGGGCTGTGAATCCACGAAGAATACTTTGTCTTGGGGGACAAGGTTGGTCGCGTCCACAGCATACTTTAAGCTATACGTGTCCCCTGGGTAGTGCAAAGTTGGCTGAGAACCCAAGCCAAACAGAGACGATAACAGTAAGTTATATGATTGTATTTTCAATCCAATTTTTTAATTGAAAACATTCTTAGGAGCGTTTGATAACAAATTAGGCGCGTTTTGATAATTTCTCACTACTCAAAATTAAACGCTTTTCTCAATTAAAAATTTCTGTAGACGTGGCTATAAAACATTTCACTTCTGTCGCCACTCTCCCGATTGCCACAACCTATTTTTTTAAATTTTTTATATATATACCGGTGAGAGCTTGTACTGTACATCTCGTCCCGCCTAGCCTGGAAAGCGCGGTAAGTCCCAGCCGGCGTCTGGAGGGCTAGACAAGCTGTAGCGATCCCTGGCAAGTGGCTTGGGATCACGGGCCCGCGACCATTCAGGGCTTCGGGGCTTCATTGCCAAAAATGGTACCACGGGTCATGTACTCAGCCCACGGAGGTTCTGTCCTCCGGGTACATGGATTGAGGAAAGGTTTCGTGGGGGTAGTGGTTTCACATGCTAGGGTAGACTCTCCGTTTTCTTCTTATAATGTGTATTTCCGGGAGGAGGATTAAAGTCGCGAGGCTAGGTATCCTCCTGCCACTCTCTTCTTCTTCTTTGTTTATTTCTACTTTATCTCTCATTTCTATTATACACATCTCAGCACACTGTACTGTACATCTACTGTAGTTAGAAACAACTGACCTAAATCTTTACTACTGAGAAAATAATATTCAGTACGCATGCTTTAGAAAATATTTTAAACTTGATGTACCCATGTGACAAAAATTTTGGTACACTGCCTCGCCCTATTTTTTTCACAATTCAATATCATCCTTCAAAGGCGTTATTACTCGACAGAATGCCTTTGGGGGAAATGAATCAACGGTACTGAAAAGAAACTAAATTCCAAAAAACATAATTACTATCTGAAACAAATGTTCAGGCGGTATTTTAAAGCTCTTGCACGAAATCAAGTCAAATAACTTCCGGAATGACCAAAGGCGGGAATCGGCGGCGGAAGGGTTACGTCGACAACAAGGGCACGATTCGCGACAACCCGACACAACAGCTCGTCTCACCGGAGGGAGACCGTCATTAGCTAAATGGTACAGGTTAATGATCCGAATATAGACGGCATCCATTAGTGGTATCACGAGCAGGGCGCCCCCTTATCCGAGCAACCCTCTCGCAGGATAATCAAATCAATCACCTGCTAAATAAGGCCCTGTCTGTCGTCTGCGCCCGTTCAGTCCTTTTACTTAGACTTTTATTTCACGTGGTGTTGTGAACCATTAATACAATGCGACGCTAAGCATCATATCTTTTACGCTGAGAAAAATGCCTAATGGTTTTTTTTTAGTTTTGTCTCATGGAAATGGGGTTTTCACGATTTATTTATAAACTCACGTCTTTCACTAAATATATAAACAATTAATTAATCTCGATTAATATTCAGTGTCTTAGCCGCTTCGATACTTCTCAAATGGTGATATTTGCTCACAAGTTACTCGTACATCTACCAATATCAATTTGTAGCATCGGACAACAAAACGACTTATACTTAGGTAGATCAAACTAATACAGAATGTAATTATGTTTCTACACGCAGATCTACTTTTAAGAACCTCTTTACAAACTAACCGTGTAGCAAGTTCAAACCGTCCTGGATGGATCTATACACTTTCCACACACGGCTTATGTTAGGAGCTATTCTTTTTATACATCCTGTTTTTGCTGCAATTTTCATCAGCGGTTTTATAGTTTTCTATAAATTACCCAAGTTATATTGGTAATAAAGTTTGATCAAATCTTATTAAATAAAATTTTAATTAAAAAAAGAGAGGTTTAAAATAAAGTAAATAAGATTATTTTATAAATTTAATTACTTAATGGTTCACTTCTTTCGTAATTTCTTCGATTACCAAAGTTTTTTCTAAAAGTATATAATTTTAGATTTAGAAATATGTTAGAACACAATTTCCTTTTACATCTAAGGCACAGAAACTAAATGTGTAGCTAACTCGAGCTGTTCTGGCTGGATCTATACACTTTTCGCAACCTGCTTAGGTTAGGACCTATTTATTTTATCTGTCCTGCTCCGGGTTTAATTTTTATCAACGGTTCAAAGTGTTCTATAAAAGACTTAAGCTATATTAGGAATAAAGTTCATTCAAATCTTAATAAATAAAATTTAAATTAAAAAACAGAAGTATAAAATGAAGTAAATAAGATTAATTTATGTTCTGTATTGTATGAGTTTTACACCTGTTTCTTAAAGCATGTCAACATGCTTAAGCATATGCAACAAATATCTAAATACAGCTGAACTAAGAGTGTTTAATATTTGTATAGGGTTACGCTTATTATTAACGACCACTTAATGACTTGGATGGCTTTACTACTTGTATTTTATAAATTTAATTACTTAATGGTTCACTTCTGTTGTAATTTTTTCAACTACCACAGATTTTTCTAAAAGTATATAATTTTAGATTTAGAAATACGTTAAAACAAAATTTTACATCTACGGAACACAGACTAGATGTGTAGCTAACTCGAGCTGTTCTGGCTAGATCTATACACTTTTCGCAACCTGCTTAGGTTAGGGCCTATTTTTTTTTTATCTGTCCTGTTCGGGGTTAAATTTTTATTAACTGTTTAAAATGTTCTATAAATGACTTGAGCTATATTATTAGTAATGTTCATTTACTAGGACCTATCCGATGAAATTTTAAAATGGGTATAAAAGTAAATAAGATTAAAATTCGCTCAGTATTGTATGAGTTTTAGACCTATTCCTTAAGACATTAGATAACTCAACTGTAAGCAGTAAATATGTTGTAGGTTATGTTATTATTATTTACTTCCTAATGTCTGATGGTTTTACTACTCGGTTTCTATAAATAGTTCGAAGTTTCACATCTGTCGTGGCTTTTTTAGCTTCTACAGTTTTCTCTAAAAGTAAGATTTATTAATTTTAGATTTACAAACACGTTAAAACAAAAAAATCCTTTAGGTCTAAAGAACATTGCAGCAAACTCGAAGTTTTAAATTATTATTTTTTAAAATTTATTTTATAAACCCGTTTTTGTGATATTTAAAAATTTTGTAGCTTATTAACTTAGTTCAGAAAGTTTTCATTTATTGTTTTAAAATTAGAAGAAGAATATTTTTAGAGTTACTAACTTTGATTGGCTAAAAATCTCTGAATGACGTAAGGTGAAGTGAGTTTTCGTTTAAACAGGCTTGGATATTCACTTATATTGCACACAATTTTATCTAATAGCCTTCATAAAAGCTATACACAATTAACTGACGCAGCATTTAACCGTATTTAAAGGGAAATAATTAGTATACATTACCGTAAATAAATATATGGTATTTCACAAACTCAAAATTAATAACACTTTATACGCATTTCGATAGAATGTCATTATCATCAGTGATATTTCTACAAAATAAAAACTACAACTATCATTTGCAAGTTGTGTATTTGTAGTAGCAAGGTATCACTGATAATGATGAAAGGAAAAATCGAAACTTTATGTGCTATTAAATATTACATTGCTATATAATAATAAATAATATAATATTATAATACTATATATATATATATATATATATATCATTATACTAAATATATTATATTCATATTATTTTTTTATTGTTATATTATACTAAAAAGCATTATGGAAATAAAATGTTTATAATTGCGAGTTCATGTACAGTTATCTATTTATCACCTTAACTCAGAATTCAGCCCAAATAGTACTTATACAAAACCGACTAGCAAGTTAGTTTCTGTTTTTACGGACGTGTGGAAGGAGCAACCCAGGGCTTGGCGCCGTCCCCAGCGGGATTACTCGTCCTGCTAGGCTCAACTTGTATCAGATGTCCTTTCCCTACGCCTGATTGACACTACTCCGGTGTCTGTCACTCTGTGCGCTAATCCCGCGACGCGGCCGTACAGCAAGAATGCATACCGATACCTGCCACGTATTGTGAAGGGCTTACATGTTGCACGTACAAGTGGTATCGCGGTATGATACAGTGTAACTGGATTGGAATTAACACTACTTTTTTAAATTGATTATAGCTAGTTACTATAGCTAATTTCTTACTCTTATCTGTCCCTAGAATAACAATAATTTTTTTAAAACCTTTTTCTCTTACGAGGTCATTGTCGAACTTGGGAGCTCACTTTTATTATTAGAGTGTAACACTTTAATGCGTAGGGTATAAAAACATTTACGTGGGAATGAACAAGTTGAACGTGACGTCATCGTTTTGCAATTTACAAGAAAATTTGTAACAATCCGGAAATCAACGAATTCTGTACCGAAGATATCGGAATGCAAGCTAACAGATGTTTCCGTTTTTATTTAGAGATTGTTTTGAGGTTATGTAATCATTTGCTAATTGCAATTTTCTGTACATTTAGAAATAGCGTACAAAATTACTTAGGATTTGTTACTTTCTTGATCGTAGATTAGTATTAAGTTGAAGTGTAAGTTTAATTTCCTAAAATTTTACAGATAGATATAGTTAACCTATCAAATGTACTAAGCAATAACTTAATAACCCTTTCAAGTTATTTTATTAGCGCCTAAATAATAACATTTTGCAATGTTGGAACAACGACAATGCTTAACCAATTCGCAATCTTTTTACTAGTTCATAATTTCAAACAGACACTGCTAAAACAGAACTAGACGTCCTAAATTCTGTGGGAGGCCTGATTCCAGAAGGTTTTGCAAGATGACAGCATATGTCGATGTTGGACGACTCAGCTGTGATTCAGGAATTCCGATACATTAAGCTTTCAACTGCCAACTTTACAAACAAAACGTCATGTCAGACAACGCTCTCTCTAATGTTGGTAGCATGTGTTTAATTAGGGATAGAACGACTGGTTTGAGGAAGTGGGACAATGTAGGCGTTGGAGTCTATTCGTGGTCTCGCATCTCATGTAAAACGTTTCGTCGGCGAATTGGAATAACTCGGGCAGGAGAAGAGATCATTGAAGAATTTTCTGTACACAAAATTAAAACGTGTGAACACACCTGTTTGAAATCAATGAGAACGCATTAGCTTCTCACCATCTCTCATCCTCTCCCCCCATACACACTCACACACACACACGCTCTCTCTCTCTCTCTCTCTCTCACACACACACACACACACACACACACACACACACACACACACACACACACACACACACACACATGTGGAAACGAGATTTTATGAGAGACTCCTCTCTCGGTTTCCTCCTTCTCTCTCTCTCTCTCTCTCTCTCTCTCTCTCTCTCAGTTACCTGTTACAAATAAAACTTTAAGAAAGACTCCATCTCCCTTCCCTCCATTTTTGCCTATATCTCTCCTTCAATAGGCTCAGTGTTAAAACGAGTCTTTATGAGGGATTCTCTCAATTACATATGAATTTAAAACAAGACTTTATGAGGGACTCCTTTTTTGTTTTCCTCCATCTTTCTCTCTGTCTCCCTCTATCAAGTACCGGTGCATTTGAAACAAAACTTTAAGAGGGAGTTCTCTTTTGCTTTCCTCCATCTTTCTATCTTTCTCCCTTTATCAAGTACCTGTGCATTTGAAACAAAACTTTTAGAGGGAATTCTCTTTTGCATCCTCCTTCTTTTACTCTTTCTCCTCCTCAGTGGTCTGTGAAGTGGAAACGAGAGAAACTCTTTACGAGAAGCTCCTTTCTCTCCCTAACCTCTCTTTTTCTCTCTCTCAATTATCTGTGGAACTGAAAATATACTTATTAGAGACACCATTCTCGCTCTCTTTGTACTATCCGACAATACTCAGACCTCTATTTCCGACATTTTCCCTTACCTAACGTCACGACCTCCTGTATGTCGGATAATCGAGATGACACTGCTTATAGATTTCACTTAAGCTAAAATTAGCTAACGTTTGAAGAAACTATTTGGAATATTACATTCTGGGAACAAATCGTCTGTAACGTTCGACTTTAAACTTTTAACTTCGAAACACGTTTTTCTAAAATCTTGTAGATAGTTTCTCAGCAGATTAATCCCGGACGATCCAATCTCTTCGCAAGTCCCAATACGCCTCTATATTGCAGAAATGCCGCAGTATACGTCACGCAAGGCACAACCAACCCGACTTTACTTACTGCTTGATACCAGCGCCCAATTCTAATAAAGCATCAGAAAAACTCAACTCATTTTTCTATATCAATACAGTGCCGTCAATTTACGTGACTTTCAGTTCAACGCTGTTCAAACAAAATTTTCATATCGCTGACAGAAATTTAACATTTCCAGCTTATGAAATATTAATGAGGGCTCTGTATGCAAATAGGTAGAGTTTATAGGCAGGGGAGACGTGTGTGACGGCTTCAACCCTTCCGAAGGCCACGCCCTCGTGTCCGCCAGCCCTCTCTTATGCCATTGAAATATTAACAATCACTGGCCATGCCCCGAACATTCCATTACTTGATTATCAATGTCGCTTAGTGAAAAATAAAAGAAACTGGAACCCTGTGCTTTCATGTTTAATAACCTCCACAACACAGTCGGATTAGATGAGAATATAGCCAAGAGGGGTGGGGCGTGTGTATCGTAATAAATATTTTAACATCGATTACCTAATATTTTAATATAGATTTTTATATATCATAGCTTCGAGGGTGTCCAAAAGGCTAAATTGTGCGTTTCAAGTAAAACTCCCATATTTGCCATATTATCCCATATTTGCCATATTATCCCATATTTGGTGGTTCGTTATATGAAGATACGATGAGTTAATAACATACACCCTCTCACCATAATGATTTCTTTAACCTTATGAGCATTTCACTTGCAAAGCAACCATCCTCAGAGGCAACAAAGCATTTTAATAACTAAACATTGTTTTGTTGCCCCTGAGAAAGGTTGTTTTGCAGCCGAAACGTGCATAAGCTTAAGGTAAAATTTGTGGTTAAAGAGAGTTCGTGTGATTTTATAAATTCACCACTGTTTGATAAAAAATAGTGACATGATTAATTGTATAGAAATATGGTGAGTTATATGGGGATATAGTTGGTTATATGGAGATATGGATGGTTATATGGAGATAATGGTTGGTTATATGAAGATATGGTTGATTATATGGAGATATAGTGAGTTATATGGGGATATGGTTGGTTATATGGGAATATGGTTGGTTATATGGAGATATGGTTGGTTATATGGAGATGCGGTGAGGTATATGGGGATATGGTTGGTTATATGGAGATGCGGTGAGGTATATGGAGATATCGTGAGTTATATGGTGATATGGTTGGTTATATGGGGATATCGTGAGTTATATGGTGATATTTTTGGTTATATGTGGATATCGTGAGTTATATGGTGATATGGTTGGTTATATGGGGATATCGTTAGTTATATGGTGATATGGTTGGTTATATGGGGATATCGTGAGTTATATGGTGATATGGTTGGTTATATGGGGATATCGTGAGTTATATGGTGATATGGTTGGTTATATGGGGATATCGTGAGTTATATGGTGATATGGTTGGTTATATGGGGATATCGTGAGTTATATGGTGATATGGTTGGTTATATGGGGATATCGTGAGTTATATGGTGATATGGTTGGTTATATGGGGATATCGTGAGTTATATGGTGATATGGTTGGTTATATGGGGATATCGTGAGTTATATGGTGATATGGTTGGTTATATGGGGATATCGTGAGTTATGTAAGAATATTGTAAGTTCTAAGCGAATATGGTGAGTTAGAGATGTGATTTATTTAGTTGTATGGTGAGTGGGAGGGGTTTCGGTGAGTTACATGGAAGTATGACGGCTGTATGGATAGGTGGAGACTTTATTGGATAGGTGATTTATGTGGCGGGGATGAGTTATATGGGAATATGGGTCAGGATTAGATAGGCTGTATGGAGATATGGTGGGTTATATGGGATATGCTGTGTTTTATGGGTACATGGTGACTTATATGGAGATGAGGTGAGTTATTTGAGATAAAGAAGAGTTCCAAGAAGATATGGTAAGTTATATAGTGATGAGATTTGTTTTGAGATAAGGTGAGTAGGAGAGTTTTCTGGTGACTTACATGGGGATATGTTGAGCTGTATGGAGAGATGGGTTTATGGGGATATGGTGATATTTGTAAGGGGCGATGAGTTATATGGATATACTGTCAGGAGATGGAGAGCTATATGGGTATGTGATGAGTTATTTGGAGATATGTTGAGTTGCATGGGTACATGATAAAGATTATAATACCCATAGTCATGTGACCTTGGAGAATGAAGGGGTCGTGGCTAAAATACAGGGTCGTATTCTTGACCTGAAAATTAATTTTAAAACTCAAGGTCAAATGTAATGTAAAATTTATCCTGGGAATCTCAATGCTTGCTCAGGACTCTATGGACTTGCTACAATGTAGGCCTAGAATTACTGAATCGAAACAGTTACCTTTTACAACAATTTAAAATAAAAGAAGTTGCTTGATGTAATCATCTTCAACTCACTGATTATACTAATTTTAAACTACTTAATTAAGTGAATACGTAATTACTTACTTGCTGACGCGTTTCAAAACGTTCGTTCCTTTTACGAAGCTAACCCTCTACTCTTCGTAAAAGGAACGAATGTTTTGAAACGCGTCAGCAAGTAAGTAATTACGTATTCACTTAGTTAGGTATTTTTAAAATTAATTTAAAATAATCCTTTTTCGTGAGGCATCCGAATTGAATCAGTGTTAGAACGAATTTACTTAGGGCACGTGTCGAACAATGCAATCACAGAGAAATACATAAAAAGATCATGGTTGCGCATGCGCCAACTCTGCCCTGCATATATATTACCTTGAGTAACTCAACTTTACTTGTCGCTTAGTTCTGTAGATTAAACATTTTTATTCAGGATTATCCTTTTTCGAATCAAGCAAAATCTCTTATTATACTAGCGCACCATAGTGGACTTTACGAGAACTATTTTAGTAGTATTTTCAATACGAAAAAACAGACAACTATCTATTCAGTAAGGTACTTTAAGAACAGAACAACGTCAAAATACTTTAAAAATCGAGTAATTAAAATTAACATAAAAATGTTTATTGTTCATGAGGATTGACGTAACTTCAACGTTTTAATAAAACTAATTAACTTGCGGAACATATAGGCTTAGTTGAAGTAGATTTATGAAAAAACGTTGCCAGTGTTGCGTATTACTATCGAAAACATTTGATCGCAATAATTTTCCCATAAATTTACTCAAATTAAAATCTCGATAAGTCGTTAATTAGTTTACTAAAAGCGTTAAAATCCCCAGTGTTCATTCTGTCTGCTCAATCTACAGAGTTCGAGAACTCACCTGACTTACCAGGTGTTGAAAAGGCGGCGCTCCGGGGTCGAGTCTGTCAAGGTCCGTGTGCAAGGCGAAGTCCGAGAGCGCCTTCCACGGCGGCTGGTATGACGTCACCTCGATGGGATTCATTCCTAGCGGGCTCTCGTGTCTGACGGGACTCGAGGCGACCATCGGTATTCCCTGCATGCTTCCGTACCCCATCTTCCGGCCATCCTGAACAAACATGACAACATCAGTTCTTCAATGGACACTGTCACGCTATACACTGCAGTCGCCGTTGAACGACGTGAATATTGCATGCTTTGCTAATAAAGAATAACAAAATTAGAGCTTTATTAATTGTAAAAAACCAGAAAATGTATATTTGGTTTTTATAATTAAATATCAAAATAAATGGGTAGAAATTATTATTTTTTTAAAATAATAATATACAAGTAAAGGAAAACTCTTTCTCAAACAGAAACAAACACACGAGAGAGAGAGAGAAAGGAAAGAAGAGAGAAGGATGAGAGGGTGAAGCGAAAGAGGGGAGTTTGTTTTTATAGTTTTCCTTTCAAAATAAAATATCAAAATTACTGCTTAACTAACGGTATACTATTAAAGACACAGAAATTGTACATTTGGTCTTAACAGTATAACACATAAAGAAATAAAAATACAAATAAAGGAACGCTCTAGAACTTATGCAAATAGTGAGAGGGGGAGAGAGAGGCGGTCAAAGAGAAGGGGAGAGGAAGAAGAGAAAGGTAGAGTGAGGGAGTGAGACAGACAGAGAGAGAATAGAGGGAGATACAGAAAGAGAAAAAGGAGGAGAGGAGAGGGGAGAGACAGAGAGCTTAGAGAGAGAAAGAGAGAGAGAGAGAAGGGCCAGGGTGTAAGGTAGAAAGAGGAGAGTGTGTTTCGCGTTTATTATTTTTTAACATATTTTGATAAACGCTTTTATTCACCGAATCGATGTTGGGTACGTCGAAATGTTTTACGACCCCACGTAAAGTCCCCTATGACTATTTTGTCCTGAGAATTATTTTAAACTTTCTTAGGACATTTACATAATAACATAATCAATGATTCCTGAATACCTCTACGGTGAGTTACTAACACCATTGTGCTTTTCTAGGAAGTGGCTCAAGAGTACATCGGGACCGAGCGTCGCGCACGGAAGTGTTGGAACAAAAGTAATGATTGTGGTAGCTAAATAGGAGCGGTGTAGTTTTAATGTTTGGGTTTTGGGCAAAAAAAAATATAATTGTATTCAGTGAGAGGACACAATTTCCCCCTTTCCATTCCTAGGATCTTGTTTGGGAAAACCCTTCCAAAATAAATCTAAAAAGTTCTGTTCATAAAATCTTAATCTACCCTATTAATCAATATATAACCTTATTTAATGTGTAATATATATTAACAAAAAGCCTCCCCAGGACATATATTGATTCGGTCAAAGAATAGGAGGAACACAGAAAATGTCAAATAAATACGATAAATACATACATGGATTTGAGAGAACGCTAGGCTGAGAAAGAGTAAGTTTGGAGGCTCCCGAGGGTTTTTCACCGTCTGCCCTTGTGAACACTGACTGCAGGTAGAACACAGGGTATGTTTGCAGGTGAAAAAACGGGGTTTTGGAAGGACTATTTGGTTGGGACGGATAGAAGCTGGTCTTACGCTGGGCGAGAGAGGGGCTTTATAAAAGTTCGTGGGAAGTGGTTGACATTGGTTGTGTGTGTGTGTGTGTGTGTGTAAAGAAAAATAGCCTACTTAAAAAATTACATGATAACTTAAAAACTAATTTAATCACTTAAAACTAATTACAAACAAACTTGAGATAAGATACAAAATGTTTTTAGAGTAATTTACAACGCGCTAGGTTTCTGTAATTCTCTCCTCTTCTCTGTTGAAAAAGTTAACCATAACTTTATGCGCCTAACAAGAACGAGTAACGCTGTAACATGGACATCCAGAAATTTTACGTGAACAACTAGAAATTTTGATTCCCAGAATCAGAAAACCTTAAATTCTTTCGAGAATTAGAATTTATAGTGTACAACTTGTTATCTTTGGAAAAAATGGGTTTTGATAAAGTGATATTTATGTGTTGCATATAAACTACTCTTGAAGATTTAGATATAATAGAGAGAGAAAGTCTCAACGTAACTATATGAATAAAGATAATTAGTGTGTTTAATTAGAGAAATAACTACCTGGTTCCCAAAGCATTAACCTAGAACTTGCTAAGCAGGTCCAATAAAATTGTTTTTTTGCAGTAGCTTATAAGCATTAATTCTATTTCATAATATATAGGAGGATTTCCCATTATGAAAATTAAGAAGAATTTGAAAGAAGTGTAAGACATGCATTGATCTGAGCAGATCTTTTTTGAGGTTGTAAAAAAGATCCTCAAAGACCTTTTTATAGGCCGTGATGCGAGGGATGAATCTCTCTCTGCTCATAGGAGTGGAGGTAGCAGATTGAGAGAAAGGTTACTCAGCCGGAGAGTTTTGTTGTCCGAGCAATTGTTCTGCGCATGCGCCAACTTTGTTTTAGCTCCTGTCGTTTACAAAAGAGTTTCATCACTCACCTCACGAACTATAGTAATAACGCATGGTAGATAGAATTATATATGGATAAGGAAAGGACCTAATGACCTTCTAGCATTGGGAATGACAGGATATAATAAGTTGCCTTAAGTAGACTTGCTCACAACCACACGAAGGAAGGTAGGCCAGACTAAACACGCGCCTTTTTTTATTACTTTTAAAAGGAAACGCAATATATGAACGACTTAAATTAATAGACATTATGAGCCATCTCACGCGACTACTAAGGGAAGACTGTGTCAATGTTTTATGTCACCAATCCTCCCTTATCCTTCATACACTAGGGAGAGGATGTAACTGGTAGAACCTAGCAATGGCTCTGTTAGAGAAAAGGTCCTTGCACAATGAAACCTTCCCTATCTAATTCCATCTATTAATCGAAATACCTTTCATATATAGTGCGAACTACGTAACCGTGCACTTAGCCTTGCGAGATTTCTTGTGTACTAACATTTCATAAAACATGTTACTTATTCAAAATATTCTATATATCAACAGCTCCTGAATCCGATGTCTACAGATATTTCAAGATTGCTTGTTATTTCATGCCGAAGCTAATCTATCGTCTAATTTATCTAATACCGACATTCTCATGCAAGTCAGTGTTTTGACAGTGCTTATCATGTTTGTAGGAAAGTATTTATACTGACCATCCACCTTCCGTCTCGTCTACTGCGACCTCTCAAGGCCAAGTGCACGGATACGTGGTCCGAACTATACCTTGGAGGCATTAATAGTTGAACTGGTTTTAATTAAAATTCAATTTCCGCCGAATTTATGTAAACCAGGATTATCGAAACCATTTAAATATTTGTCTTAACAACCCTACGAAAACCACAGCTTCATTTCTTGTCCGAACTTAGCATCGAGTGATTTTATTCAAGGTACAAAATAATTGAGCTGACGTGTACAGTCCGGGATACAGGAGCTACATCGGTTTATGTGGTAACGTCAGGAAATGAGTCATAAACAAGTCAAGCGTAGCGAATTTACAAAGTAATTAGAAAGCAAGAAATATGGATGTTATACACAGAATAATGGGCCTAGACGCAATTAGCTTCCGCGTTGTCTTACACGGGATTCAACTACACACAACAAGAAGTACGCCTTAAGAAAACTGTCCGCGCTGATTGGCTCGTTTTAAATGTATTCTTTATATATATAAAATTTCCTGTTTTCATTTATATTATTTTGTCAAGTATATACGTTTGTATTACGCTGACTTGAACGGAATTAAAATAATTTATGCTTACAGTAATTGATTGTAGTATAGGGAAGCATATGCTAAAACATTGCTGTGAATCGGTAGGACGTGGCGTTATCATTTAGGAATTCTAACAGGAACGCGTAAAACAACCTCCAACTCTACACCTCTATAAAGAGCTCGATGTTCTCTCTCTCCCCTTATATTATATATAATTGTTAGAATAGATTCAATAGAACATGTCAATAAAGTAACCCTAACAGACGTTTTTATTTTTTAATTAAAGGTTATTTGGAGGTTATGTTTCAATAAATTACATAAGCAAATTCTATGTTTTCCGAAATATCGTATCTTTAAGTTTAATGAGATTATTTCGTAATATTTAAGCGCAAGTATAGTTATCTAACAAAGTGCTTTGTTTATATACATTTCTTGCTTAGTTATCTTACCAAGGCCTATGTGATAATAGTCGTGAAGTTACATTTGTCATCGGAACCAGTTTAGTTTATTATATTAAGCACGTTAATTTCTATTGGTGGCCAACAAAGTACCAAGTAAAGGACCGACTTAGAGACCCCATACACAGGGGAAATTTCTTTACTCCAAATTTGTACTAGTTTAGGTGATTGCTTATTTAACCTACATAAATAGTTGTGAGAATCACGTATTTAAACTTGTTTCACCAGCTGCAATACCTTTTGTCGTGTTACTCTCAGATTGCTTACTATCTGTAAGCTTATATTTGTGTATTTATGATGATTTGCTTCTAAGCTGACGTCACGCTTGGTGGCTGTTCGCCAAGTTTATAAACCTCCACCTATTTTATTGTCATTATGTGAACAGTGTTATCGAACGTGTGTCAGAAAATAAAGATAAATTGTAAACAATTGTGCAAGCAAATTAACAATTTGTTGAACTTAGTGACAAATAACCTAAACATACTTGTCCGAGTTGTAGGACAAGGCTACACAAGTCATGACAAGAGGCCGTTGAGAAATTAAAAGAAACACATTTTAAATGTAGGCTATACATTATATGATTGAATTTTTGTAACTGTTAACGATATAACATATATTAGAAATAAAAAATATATACAAATTTAAGAATAGCTGTAGCCTACATTACATGTATTAGATGAGGGTATGATGATAATAAAATGGTTAAAGACAGAAATAAAAGTAGTAGCTATGTTTATTAACGAGCAAATGTTATATCTAACAGCTTGACCATATTTATTCTTAGAAAAAACACCCTGGCTGTAGTTAGGTTATGCCAGAAAAGACGTTAAACAAGTGCTGTCTGATCTATTGTTCAGCAGGGATTCCGTTTCCCTGCTACTAGTCTGAGGAAAAACATTGAACTTGCTGTGCGCCGGGTTGCATACTATCAGGCGTTCAGCCGAACGGATGTTTTGGATACACCATGGCTATAGTCCTCATTTGGTGAGGTAGGTAAAAATGACGATGCCTTTCCCATCTCGGTCAGACAATTTCTGCTGTATTTGTGTTAAGGCGCTCTCATGCACTTTATCATTGAGTTGAGTGAATATGTTTTCAAAACAAAAACGTTTTTAAGAACTTTCTTATGAGACAGACACAAAGTGATTACCCCAAACCCAACAAAGTAATATATATAATTGCAGAATATTAACACACGTGGTTATTTTTGTGGTCTTAAAGCGATCAGCCAATATGATTATTGTCTCTTGAATAGATTAGAGAAGTAATGTGAACTTGAGAATTAATGATAAAGATTAAGGTAGACATAAACGCCCGGGTAGAGGGGATATAGGGGAGATCATTCCTCCACGCGAGTAGGCAACCACAAAGAATAGTGCGGACCACGTAACCATCCACTTGCCTTGCGTATACTATCACTTTTGAAAACATGTTATGCCTATACATTGAGAATGTTCGATATACGAACAGCTTCTATTTCTACATATATTTCAATATTGTCTGTTATTTCATACCGAAGCTAATTTATCTAATATTGACAGTCTTATACAAGTCAGTATTTTTACAGACCTTATCATGTTTGTAGAAAAGTATTTATATAGGCCTTCTACTTCGCGTCTCGCCTACTGCGATCTCTCAAGGCCAAGTACACCGTTACTTGGTCCGCATTTTAGACCTACTCTGTATAAGGATCATAGGAAACCAGCCTACCAGGGAGAATGATATAAAATAGGAAGAAATGACTTGATCCTCTGGTTCTGGGGATCATTACGTAAACAAGACCTACTCTCTATAGGGGTCATAAATAGGTTTCTACCCGTTACCTTGTAGGAAGAATACATTCATGTAGGTAGGTCTATGGAAGGAGGATAGTACTATGATCTCCTGGTGTTGGAAATAGGGGAAAGTTGTGGCTTTTTGTAGACCATTACCAGGTGTAAAGTTAATATGATTTAAATAGGGGTAAGAGAGGTGTCTACCCTTCTATACAATTTCCACGTATATTAACATTTGTAATAAAAAAAAACTACAATGGGTATCCTAATTCTGTGTTTAATTATTATTTAAAATGTTCAAGATATAAATGAAACTGTTCTCTAATATTGAGACGTTTATACTGGGATGTCTTGAGTTGAATACACACACATACTATAAAGTTAACATGACGTAACTTACTGCCGATATAATTGCATACCATCAACTAATGTACTTAACTAAGAGGCACACTGGATGACGGCAACATCACGGCAAATAAACGATTTCGTTCCTTACAAAGTCGTAAATAAGCGAGTAACAGCCACGTGTCCGAGACGCATAACTTTTTATTTTACTTCATTACTTGTGCTCCAGGCTGTGTTTCTTTAGCCTATTTGGTGTTTATTTGTGCTGCTTAAAACTTTACAGCCTGAGTAAAACATAAAGATTTTCTCTTGTTACTCGGAGTAAGCTACTTAGCTGATTTCGGATTTATGCTTTGACACTGAGTAAGACATGTTTTCATTATTATAATAACAAGCGTTTTATTCGTAAGTGCATCTGCTTGTAGTTAAGGCATCTGTTCTTTAGTAGGTACATCTGTTTTGTAGGTGCTTCTGTTTGTTAGTAGGTGTTTCTGTTTGTTAGTAGGTGCTTCTGCTCGTAAGTAGGTGCATCTGTTTTGTAGTTGCTTCTGTTTTGTAGGTGCTTCTGTTTGTTAGTAGGTGCTTCTGCTCGTAAGTAGGTGTTTCTGTTTGTTAGTAGTTGGATCTGTTCGTTAGTAGGTGCTTCTGTTTGTTAGTGTATTCTGCTCGTTAGTAGGTGTATCTGCTCGTTAGTAGGTGGATCTGTTCGTTAGTAGGTGCTTCTGTTTGTTAGTATGTGCTTCTGTTTGTTAGTAGGTGCTTCTGTTTGTTAGTAGGTGCTTCTGTTTGTTAGTATGTGCTTCTGTTTGTTAGTAGGTGCTTCTGTTTGTTAGTAGGTGCTTCTGTTTGTTAGTAGGTGCTTCTGTTTGTTAGTCTGTGCTTCTGTTTGTTAGTAGGTGCTTCTGTTTGTTAGTATGTGCTTCTGTTTGTTAGTATGTGCTTCTGTTTGTTAGTAGGTGCTTCTGTTTGTTAGTATGTGCTTCTGTTTGTTAGTATGTGCTTCTGTTTGTTAGTAGGTGCTTCTGTTTGTTAGTATGTGCTTCTGTTTGTTAGTAGGTGCTTCTGTTTGTTAGTAGGTGCTTCTGTTTGTTAGTATGTGCTTCTGTTTGTTAGTAGGTGCTTCTGTTTGTTAGTAGGTGCTTCTGTTTGTTAGTAGGTGCTTCTGTTTGTTAGTATGTGCTTCTGTTTGTTAGTATGTGCTTCTGTTTGTTAGTAGGTGCTTCTGTTTGTTAGTATGTGCTTCTGTTTGTTAGTATGTGCTTCTGTTTGTTAGTATGTGCTTCTGTTTGTTAGTAGGAGCTTCTGTTTGTTAGTAGGTGCTTCTGTTTGTTAGTAGGTGCTTCTGTTTGTTAGTATGTGCTTCTGTTTGTTAGTAGGTGCTTCTGTTTGTTAGTATGTGCTTCTGTTTGTTAGTAGGTGCTTCTGTTTGTTAGTAGGTGCTTCTGTTTGTTAGTATGTGCTTCTGTTTGTTAGTATGTGCTTCTGTTTGTTAGTAGGTGCTTCTGTTTGTTAGTAGGTGCTTCTGTTTGTTAGTAGGTGCTTCTGTTTGTTAGTATGTGCTTCTGTTTGTTAGTAGGTGCTTCTGTTTGTTAGTAGGTGCTTCTGTTTGTTAGTAGGTGTATCTGCTCGTTAGTAGGTGGATCTGTTTGTTAGTAGGTGCTTCTGTTTGTTAGTAGGTGTATCTGCTCGTTAGTAGGTGCTTCTGTTTGTTAGTAGGTGGATCTGTTCGTTAGTAGGTGCGTCTGCTCGTTAGTAGGTGCATCTGTACGTTAGTGGGTTCATCTGTTTTGTAGGTGCTTCTGTTTGTTAGTAGGTGCGTCTGTTTATTAGTAGGTGCTTCTGCTCGTAAGTAGGTGTTTCTGTTTGTTAGTAGTTGGATCTGTTCGTTAGTAGGTGCTTCTGTTTGTTAGTAGGTGCTTCTGTTTGTTAGTAGGTGTATCTGCTCGTTAGTAGGTGGATCTGTTTGTTAGTAGGTGTTTCTGTTTGTTAGTAGGTGTATCTGCTCGTTAGTAGGTGCTTCTGTTTGTTAGTAGGTGGATCTGTTCGTTAGTAGGTGCTTCTGCTCGTTAGTAGGTGTTTCTGTTTGTTAGTAGGTGCTTTTGTTTGTTAGTAGGTGTTTCTGTTTGTTAGTAGGTGTATCTGCTCGTTAGTAGGTGCTTTTGTTTGTTAGTAGGTGCTTCTGCTCGTAAGTATGTGGATCTTATTAAAAATCAAGTAGTAGTGTATATCTTAAAACAAAAAATATTAAATATCGAAAAGGTACACCTAGGAAAACAGTTTATTTATTAAAAATATAACAAAATAATTTTGTTATATATTCTAAGTTTCAGCTGGATTGTAAATACCGTTATTAGAAACAAAAGGAATAATACCCAAGCACACTTTCCTATGTTAACTACCGTAGTCTTCTGCGACTCAGTTACTGATGACAGTTCCCCGAATCGTGTCGACAGGACCTAATATAATGTGTGGAATGTTACATAATTATAATACTCAACGTATACAGATAGTTTCTTGGGTTTTAGTCTGTTTTAATAACACTGCCGCCATATTGTGTTAAAAATCTTATTGGAAAACAGTTCATTTTTCAAATATAACAAAGAATAGCTATTTGCAAAGGCGTAGATTACAAGAACCAGATTTTCCCATAAACTTTTCCTCGATGCTACAAGATTTATTAATTTCATTTAATGTTTCGATATCATCTGCCCATCCCAAGACGATACTTTTTAAAAATAATTTCTTGTTTACACTCTCGAGGCAAATGAATCAGCCACTTGAAGTGGCACAACGCGGCCAGCGTATAGATATCCTATCGCTTTCGCCCCACTAGCGTTTAGCTATTAATATAGACCGAATCTGTGCAAAGCACTTCATAAGGCCTTATTTAATAAGATTAGAGATAAGATTAGCTGAGGATCTTGAGATTTGCTGTGTTCCCTACTCATCTTTATCTTTACGTTCTAATTACGGGCTTATATTTGTGTCAGAGGTGATAGCTGGGAAACCCGGCAGCACTTGAGGTATTTTCTTACAAAGTAACACCAGCCATAAGTCGATTCTATAAGCTCATAAGAACCTACAAGGTTCTAAAATCTTTCTTGATACACTCTGTATAGTTGTAAAAACCCCGGGTTGAGGGTAAGTTTACTTCAGGAGGCAGATGTGTTAATTCGATATCTTACGTTTCCCAATTCCTAAGAAAGAAGGAATAGTTTATTTCTAAACAATGTTATCCCTTTTCTTACAAGAGGGTAACGGGTATGCACCTCTTTTAGAACCAGGCACAGAGTAGGCCTATTAAAGTATAGTGTGGACCACGTAACCTTCCACTTAGCCTTGAGAGATCACAGTAAGCGAGTCGGGAAGTAGACGGTCAGTATAAGTACTTTCCTAGAAAGATGACAAGGACTGTCAACACACTGACTTGCATGCAACGGTCGATATTAGATAATTTCAATGGTAAATTAACTTCGGTAAGAAATAACAAACAATCTTTAAATACGTGTAGACATATCCTGATGCAGAAGCATAGAACATTCTGCATATGTAATGTTTTAAGAAGTGGTAGTACACGAGAAATCTCGTGGATCTCTCCGGGCCAAGTGCACGGTTATGTGGTCCGGACTATAAGTCATCCTGCCCACGCCATGCGATAATGTCTGCTATTTCCAGTACCAAGGATCAACATATCCATTCCTTAGTTCTACCTTGTTTCATCCAACTCTCTTCTTACAAGGGGGTGGAATGTGTCATTGGGTAGGGACCTGTTTTTGATCACGATGTAGAGTAGATCTGTAATAGTCATCCTACCTACACGTCATTATTTCCCGTTAACCCGTTACAGAGGATCTTTATGTTCTTTTCCTAGCCTTCTTCTTACAAAGTTAAAGGGGTAATGGAGAGGCACTGCCTTAGACCCGGATATAGCCTAGGTCTATTCAGCCAAGCCATTCTGTTCACGCGACGCAATAATGTCCTCTAATCTCAGTACCACGGGATTGCTATGCCTTTTCCTTTATCTTACATAATTATATCTACCCTTTCTTATCGATCGTTAACCAACGAGTTACACATTTAAGCCCAATAGAGAGTAGGTCTACTTCAGGTATGCGACGCTGCACACGTAAGGCATGATCCTTCTCTATATTATATCCTTTCCTATCCTACCTAATCCATATTAGTCATGCTGACTGACCGTTTGAAACTATAACAAAATCTTGAAGAACATCTATGAATGGATATAAACTAAAGGGAGACTTGAAGAAGGGACGAAGAAGGTACGCAGTAGAAAATACGTCAGATCCGACAGAAACACCAAGTAATTGCATTTAATCTTTAATAAAACGTGTTTTCATTCTTAACAACACATTTAACAATAAAACAATTAAAGCCTATCGCACCTTTGCATTAGCACATGCGCAGTCCTATTTATAAGCAATAATAAAGCCCGCGGGCAAGAAATACGCAATGTCTCCATTAGATGTAGTGACAATCGGTAGTATTCAGCTCACAAGCACGTGAGATCCCGGTTCCGCTGCGGATTACGTTGTAATTAAACACTTTCCCACGACTACTATGATGGTCGAGAACTAGACAGGTGCGCTACCGAGAAAAGCGGCTGACTGGTTAGGCAGGAAAAATGGTCAGGTCGGGTAAAATGTTATTGCCAGTTGTACATGAAATGGTGTGGTTTTTTTAAAATTGGAATTAAATACACGTGGGCTCTCAATCTTATTCAAAAACTGTACCCCTAAATGAAAGATTAAAATTTTGCGTAACCCTTTGTAGGGGGGGCGGTTAAATTAAAAACACTTTTTGCATTAAATACACAATGTATTTGTGAAAAATATTTGAAAATCTCTACGAAATAATGAGATAAACCTGTTGCAGCAGTTGGTTCCAAGTAAATCGACCACAGTATTCAATTAAATTCCATTCTCTAGAGAATTAACTTCATTTTTATACGTATTTTCAGTCTAGGTAGGGTAGGGACGGGCATTTAAAAATATTTCGGAAGCCTCTATTGGTCTCTAGTAGTTCTGGAAAAGCGGCCGAAACTGTAGTGTCAAGTTGGAGGTCGTCTCGTCCCAGGGGCGGGTCGGTTTCCAGTCCAGGCCTTACAGTGAGGTCGAAAGACTCTTGCAGACGGGTACCACTGGTCGTACCAGTCTAGGGCCTGGCGCTAGTTTCAATATGCTGGACTGGAGTTTTTCCGCATCAACCATCTGCTTTGTGTTCTTGGACAAGGCGGTTATGTCGTGGGGCACCTCTTGTTACCATTCTTCTTTTCACCACATTTTTTTCCACTTTACAACAAAATGCACTGGTTAATAATGTTACACCCAAGCAGCTCTTAAAGCCTTAAAGTAGATAAGTTTAGTCCCTATTCTGAAGGTTCGCTTTAGGTAAGGCCAACCGAGAGTAGATGACTGTCCGATTGCACTAACTGGACCGAATCAATTAGAGAGGTTATTAAATATACGGCAATCCTGACTCTTCAGAAAGTTCTACTGGTCCCGAGTGGTTCAGGAAAAGTGGGTGTATCGTTGGAATATAGGCACGTCCCAGGGGCTGGCCGATCACCCGTTTATGCCTTACAGTAAGTCCTTGGGGCTCATACAAACTGATATAACAGGCTGTGACACCAAGCCTGCTGCTTGTCACTCGGGTGGAACTCACGAGTTTAAGATTGGATTCGTGGAGGCCTGGTTTCACGAAGATCATATATTTTATGCTCTATGTTTGTGTTCTATGACTTGGGTCGAGAGGCTTAGTACTTCTCCACACCGCTCTTCTGTCTTTCTTTTCATCAAACTGTTTCTACACACTCCAGGAAATATTACACTCATGCACTGATCACCACGACGTGGTCACCAGTGTTTAAATAAAGGAAATGGTGACCCTGAGGCGATGTTAATGCGAGAGTGTAATGTTTAAGTAATTTCAGTTTACAATTTAAATCCATGTTTTATTCAACCATTAATTTGTGTTTACAAAAATGCGATTGAAAAGTTAAAAATAGATGGGCGTAATGATTCAGTACAGAATGTTAACAAGTGGCAAGTACAGGTTAAATTTTATAAGCTGTCACTTAGGCCTTAGGTAGAAATTAGCCTTAGGTAGGATGCTCGACGTCTATAAAGCATCAGACACTGTCATCATCACTCATGGGGGCCATAAATCGCGAACTACCCGTCCCAACCCTAATAACACGCTTCCGTGGACGCCCTATTTACATTTGTTGTTATTTATACTAAACATTGAAAAGTATTAATAAGTAACAATATAAGGAGTCAACTCTATCAGTCAGTGAAAGTCCAAGAATCGATGTTTTTTAAAATGACCTGGGACCACCTCCATCCTCCCCTCGTCCTCTCGCCAAAGACCGCGGCCCTCAAGTGCCAGCTTGTAAAATTTTACATATAACTCTATTGCAGTGATTTATTAGTTTAGTGTGAAAATCTTGGTTTACTTTACCAAGCCTTTGTTACTGGGAGAGTTGTGACGTTGTCACTGGTAAAGGCGTGCTGTAGCTACCTCATCTTGTCACTTTTGCTAGAGACAAAATTAGCAAGCTGTCAGAAGAAAAGACTCACATCTGGTATTTTTGTAACTCATAAAGGCTTCAGTAAGAGTGGACAAAGGGAAGTAAATATAACTGTGTGTAAATAGTTTTTATGTTATTACAAAGGTCTAACTATTGTAACTTATAAGTATAAAATAAAGATAATTTAATAGCGTACTTTTGAGTGTTTAATTAAAGGATGTACTACCCTCACAAAGTTCAATTAGGGATGTTGGTGACATTTTGCTGGTTCCTTTGACCACGGAAGAGACACGAAAGGAAATGAAGGAAAAATATTAGCTACAATAGTTCAATCCCCACTGTGCAATGTGATACTTGACTCTCTACGTAGCCTAAAGGATGAACTACCCTCACAAAATTCAATTAGGGATAATGGTGACATTTTACTGGTTATTTTGACCACGGAAGAGACACGAAAGGAAATGAAGGAACGATATTAGCTACAATAGTTCAATCCCCACTGTGCAATGTGATACTTGACTCTCTACGTAGCCTAAAGGATGAACTACCCTCACAAAGTTCAATTAAAGATGTTGGTGACATTTTGCTGGTTACTTTGACCACGGAAGAGACACGAAAGGAAATGAAGGAACGATATTAGCTACAATAGTTCAATCCCCACTGTGCAATGTGATACTTGACTCTCTACGTAGCCTAAAGGATGAACTACCCTCACAAAGTTCAATTAGGGATGTTGGTGACATTTTGCTGGTTACTTTGACCACGAAAGAGACACGAAAGGAAATGAAGGAAAAATATTAGCTACAATAGTTCAATCCCCACTGTGTAACGTGATACTTAACTCTCTACGTAGCCTAAAGGATGAACTACCATCACAAAGTTCAATTAGGGATGTTGGTGACATTTTGCTGGTTACCTTGACCACGGAAGAGACACGAAAGGAAATGAAGGAAAAATATTAGCTACAATAGTTCAATCCCCACTGTGCAATGTGATACTTGACTCTCTACGTAGCCTAAAGGATGAACTACCCTCACAAAGTTCAATTAGGGATGTTGGTGACATTTTGCTTGTTACCTTGACCACGGAAGAGACACGAAAGGAAATGAAGGAACGATATTAGCTACAATAGTTCAATCCCCACTGTGTAACGTGATACTTAACTCTCTACGTAGCCTAAAGGATGAACTGCCCTCACAAAGTTCAATTAGGGATGTTGGTGACATTTTGCTGGTTACTTTGACCACGGAAGAGACACGAAAGGAAATGAAGGAAAAATATTAGCTACACTAGTTCAATCCCCACTGTGCAATGTGATAATTGACTCTCTACGTAGCCTAAAGGATGAACTACCCTCACAAAGTTCAATTAGAGATGTTGGTGACATTTTACTGGTTACTTTGAACACGGAAGAAACACGAAAGGAAATGAAGGAACGATATTAGCTACAATATTTCAATCCCCACGGTGTAACGTGATACTAGACTCTCTACGTAGCCTAAAGGATGAACTACCCTCACAAAGTTCAATTATGGTGACATTTTACTGGTTACCTTGACCACGGAAGAGACACGAAAGGAAATGAAGGAACGATATTAGCTACAATAGTTCAATCCCCACTGTGTAACGTGATACTTGACTCTCTACGTAGCCTAAAGGATGAACTACCCTCACAAAGTTCAATTAGGGATGTTGGTGACATTTTGCTTGTTACCTTGACCACGGAAGAGACACGAAAGGAAATGAAGGAACGATATTAGCTACAATAGTTCAATCCCCACTGTGTAACGTGATACTTAACTCTCTACGTAGCCTAAAGGATGAACTACCCTCACAAAGTTCAATTAGGGTGACATTTTACTAGTTACCTTGACCACGGAAGAGACACGAAAGGAAATGAAGGAAAGATATTAGCTACAATAGTTCAATCCCCACTGCTTAACGTGATACTTAACTCTATACGTAGCCTAAAGGATGAACTACCCTCACAAAGTTCAATTAGGGTGACATTTTACTAGTTACCTTGACCACGGAAGAGACACGAAAGGAAATGAAGGAACGATATTAGCTACAATAGTTCAATCCCCACTGCTTAACGTGATACTTAACTCTATACGTAGCCTAAAGGATGAACTACCCTCACAAAGTTCAATTAGGGATGTTGGTGACATTTTACTGGATACCTTGACCACTAAGAGACACGAAAGGAAATGAAGGAACGATATTAGCTACAATAGTTCAATCCCCACTGTGTAACGTGATACTTAACTCTCTACGTAGCCTAAAGGATGAACTACCCTCACAAATTTCAATTAGGGATGTTGGTGACATTTTACTGGTTCCTTTGACGACGGAAGAGACACGAAAGGAAATGAAGGAACGATATTAGCTAAAATAGTTCAATCCCCACTGCGTAACGCGATACTTGACTCTCTACGTAGCCTAAAGGATGAACTACCCTCACAAAGTTCAATTAGGGTGACATTTTACTAGTTACCTTGACCACGGAAGAGACACGAAAGGTAATGAAGGAACGATATTAGCTACAATAGTTCAATCCCCACTGTGTAACGTGATACTTAACTCTCTACGTAGCCTAAAGGATGAACTACCCTCACAAAGTTCAATTAGGGTGACATTTTACTAGTTACCTTGACCACGAAGAGACACGAAAGGAAATGAAGGAACGATATTAGCTACAATAGTTCAATCCCCACTGTGTAACGTGATACTTGACTCTCTACGTAGCCTAAAGGATGAACTACCCTCACAAAGTTCAATTAGGGATGTTGGTGACATTTTGCTTGTTACCTTGACCACGGAAGAGACACGAAAGTAAATGAAGGAACGATATTAGCTACAATAGTTCAATCCCCACTGTGTAACGTGATACTTGACTCTCTACGTAGCCTAAAGGATGAACTACCCTCACAAAGTTCATTTAGGGATGTTGGTGACATTTTGCTGGTTACTTTGACCACGGAAGAGACACGAAAGTAAATGAAGGAACGATATTAGCTACAATAGTTCAATCCCCACTGTGTAACGTGATACTTGACTCTCTACGTAGCCTAAAGGATGAACTACCCTCACAAAGTTCAATTAGGGATGCTGGTGACAATTTTGCTGGTTACCTTGACCACGGAAGAGACACGAAAGGAAATGAAGGAACGATATTAGCTACAATAGTTCAATCCCCACTGTGCAATGTGATACTTGACTCTCTACGTAGCCTAAAGGATGAACTACCCTCACAAAGTTCAATTAGGGATGTTGGTGACATTTTGCTGGTTACCTTGACCACGGAAGAGACACGAAAGGAAATGAAGGAACGATATTAGCTACAATAGTTCAATCCCCACTGTGCAATGTGATACTTGACTCTCTACGTAGCCTAAAGGATGAACTACCCTCACAAAGTTCAATTAGGGATGCTGGTGACAATTTTGCTGGTTACCTTGACCACGGAAGAGACACGAAAGGAAATGAAGGAAAGATATTAGCTACAATAGTTTAATCCCCACTGCGTAACGTGATACTTGACTCTCTACGTAGCCTAAAGGATGAACTACCCTCACAAAGTTCAATTAGGGATGCTGGTGACAATTTTGCTGGTTACCTTGACCACGGAAGAGACACGAAAGGAAATGAAGGAACGATATTAGCTACAATAGTTTAATCCCCACTGCGTAACGTGATACTTGACTATCTACGTAGCCTAAAGGATGAACTACCCTCACAAAGTTCAATTAGGGATGTTGGTGACATTTTGCTGGTTACTTTGACCACGGAAGAGACACGAAAGGAAATGAAGGAAAGATATTAGCTACAATAGTTCAATCCCCACTGTGTAACGTGATACTTAACTCTCTACGTAGCCTAAAGGATGAACTACCCTCACAAAGTTCAATTAGGGATGTTGGTGACATTTTGCTGGTTACTTTGACCACGGAAGAGACACGAAAGGAAATGAAGGAAAGATATTAGCTACAATAGTTCAATCCCCACTGTGCAATGTGATACTTGACTCTCTACGTAGCCTAAAGGATGAACTACCCTCACAAAGTTCAATTATGGTGACATTTTACTGGTTACCTTGACCACGGAAGAGACACGAAAGGAAATGAAGGAAAGATATTAGCTACAATAGTTCAATCCCCACTGTGTAACGTGATACTTAACTCTCTACGTAGCCTAAAGGATGAACTACCCTCACAAAGTTCAATTATGGTGACATTTTACTGGTTACCTTGACCACGGAAGAGACACGAAAGGAAATGAAGGAAAGATATTAGCTACAATAGTTCAATCCCCACTGTGTAACGTGATACTTAACTCTCTACGTAGCCTAAAGGATGAACTACCCTCACAAAGTTCAATTATGGTGACATTTTACTGGTTACCTTGACCACGGAAGAGACACGAAAGGAAATGAAGGAAAGATATTAGCTACAATAGTTCAATCCCCACTGTGTAACGTGATACTTAACTCTCTACGTAGCCTAAAGGATGAACTACCCTCACAAAGTTCAATTATGGTGACATTTTACTGGTTACCTTGACCACGGAAGAGACACGAAAGGAAATGAAGGAAAGATATTAGCTACAATAGTTCAATCCCCACTGTGTAACGTGATACTTAACTCTCTACGTAGCCTAAAGGATGAACTACCCTCACAAAGTTCAATTATGGTGACATTTTACTGGTTACCTTGACCACGGAAGAGACACGAAAGGAAATGAAGGAAAGATATTAGCTACAATAGTTCAATCCCCACTGTGTATCGTGATACTAGACTCTCTACGTAGCCTAAAGGATGTACTCCTCTATATAATGGAATGACAAACGGGGAACCTTTGACAGCAACAAGTTCAGGGAAGGCAACGTCCATCTCTACACATATAAACCTACTTCTATTCCATTGTTCACCTTAATTATGTGAAGCGGTTTCAATTTAGAACTATTTACTACAAAGTTTCCTCGTTACATTGTAAAATAAAGCATCACTTCCTGAAGCATTCACTCCAGCTCTATTGATATCCATTAACCGCTCTTGTTCAGATAAAACGGTTTTATCAAACACTTAACGTGAATATGTTAACAGATAATTAGCAGGTAAATTTTACGTGAGCATTCAATTTATTTCCAGGCAACGCTCTTCTCCCTCGGTGAGAGCAGGTGAGCTGCCCTGCTTAGGATATACTACAATCTTCCCCTATTCCCAAGTTATCAATGTCCTTACCTACCCCTTGTGTAAAGGGTAGACACCTTCGTATTTTATCACTTCGAGAATACGAACCTGGTGCCATAGACTCCTATGTTCTGTACCATAAGTATAAATCAGATTTTATAAGCTGGCACTTGACTCTTAGGTAGAAATTGTGTATTCGCCGTCTAGAAAATATCAGGTATTGTCGTCACACCTCATCGGGGCCAAAAACCTCGGCCTACCGGTCCCAACCCTTAGACAATCCTATTAGCATGCTTCCGTGAACGCCTTATTTAAATTTGTTTTTATTTTTACTATAGGCCTACATTTAAAACTATTAATAAGTGACAAAATAATAGTCAACCCTATGGCCCCGGACATACAGAAAGCAACTGGTGACGGCAGCGCAACGTAAATTTGAGTTGCTATTAGAAGAGTTGCTAGTCGGTTTATAAGATTTTTCATATACAGTTGCTAGTTTAGTTGACCAAGGAGGATGCGATCTTGTGTATATTTTAAGAAAAAAGCTACAAAAACGTTACAAAAAAAGACAATTCAGTGTAGGCCTACACCTCTATAACGTCATTTATGTGAGACAAAGTCAATATATTGCTGTGCAAAATTCACGAAATTACCCAGACCGATTTTTTTATTATAATTGTATGAGCATTAGCAGTTACGACTACCTTTTAAGTCACGTATTTTAGAACGTCAATAAAAACACAACAAGTAGCGAGAACCGATTTCACCTGGAGAAAGATTCACAATAACACTCAGCTTAGGTTAATTGCTCGTTTATGTATTACTTTTTATGTATAACTGCAAAACGTAAAATAACATTACATTGAAGTGAAATAAAAATTAGTTTTTAAACAAATCTAATTTTATAGTTCGAGTGCCGATTTCATATATTTTCAAAAAAAATGTTGTTAATCATTCTTATCGTTTTGAAGTGGTTGGGTACGCAAGTCATGACTAGAACCAGCAGTATTTTGTTTTTCTGACGTACTATAGCAGTATAATAAAAGACAAAATACTGTCCTTGAGACAGTATACAAAATATTCTCTTGAGAAACGAATACACAACACAACAAATACTGCTGGCAACTGAGAAACTGAGCAACGCGTTTACAGCGTGTCGTGACTGGAGCAACTGTAGTTTCTGTGTCACTCGCTAGTAGCATTGCTATCACTTCGCTATGAATACGTGCATGCAACTTAGTATTCTGTACAAAGGCAACTTCAGTTTGCGTTGCGTTGCCGTCACCAGTTGCCTTCTGTATGTCTGCTTAAGAGTCACCGGAAATCCAATGGTAGATGTTTTTGAAAATGACCTGCGAGCACATACACCCTTCCCTAGACCTCGGCCGCTCGTCAAGGTCCGCAGCCCCCCTAAGTGCCCTTCTGTATGTCTGCTTAAGAGTCAGCGGAAATCCAATGGTAGATGTTTTTGAAAATGACCTGCGAGCACATACACCCTTCCCTCGACCTCGGCCGCTAGTCAAGGTCCGCAGCCCCCTTAAGTGCCCTTCTGTATGTCTGCTTAAGAGTCAGCGGAAATCCAATGGTCGATGTTTTTGAAAATGACCTGCGAGCACATACACCCTTCCCTCGACCTCGGCCGCTAGTCAAGGTCCCCAGCCCCCTTAAGTGCCCTTCTGTATGTCTGCTTAAGAGTCAGCGGAAATCCAATGGTCGATGTTTTTGAAAATGACCTGCGAGCACATACACCCTTCCCTCGACCTCGGCCGCTCGTCAAGGTCCGCAGCCCCCTCAAGTGCCAGCTTATAATATTTTATGCTACACCTATATTTACAATCCTTTATCTTTCCTAAGCAATAAGTAAAGAAACAAACGAATCAAGTTATATTGTATGTCTAAATCCATTACATTCATGAACACTTTATTAAATTCCAGTTCAGCGACTTAACGTTTATTCTAGAGCAGGGTAAGACCTCCATACTAGATGTCAACTTTTCTTTAGTATGGTGGAAAATATATTTTATTTAGAAGAGAAACTATATCACTGCAAGAAACTTGAATATACAGTAGAACCTCTCATACTCGATTCCCGAAAACTCGACATTCCGTAAAACTCGACAGGGTTGGTGAATTAATAATTTTTTTACACCGCCCATAACGTAAAGCTTTCCATCAGTACATAGGCCGCCCGAGAGCGCTAGAGACTCAGACTAAGTTACTAGGTTTTCCAGACTAGAGACTTGAGCGTGGGGAAAGCGTAAATAAAATAGCGTTAGACTTGAACATCGGTAGGTCTACAGTGCTCGGTTGGAAGAAAAAGAAATCTGAAATTGAATCGTGGTGTTTGAAAAGACAGTGTACAGAATCCATCACGGAATGAAAAACAATGAGAAGTGCAGAGTTCGAAAAAGTCGGCGAAATTCTTTACCAATGGTTCCGTGTGAACAGGGAGAAGGGAACGCCTATTCCCGCCTATTTCCAATGAAAAACTGTCAGCTGACCCTAACAACGTGAGTGACTTCAAGACCAAACTACACGAGTTTATTGAAAAAGAAGGACTGTCAGGTGATCAAATCTACAATGCAGATGAGACAGGACTAAACTTTCAAATGCTTCCTACTAAAAGTGTAGCTCTGAGAGATGAAAAAGCTGCACCAGGTTTTAAGAGAAGTAAGGAGCGTGTGACTATTCTTGCCTGCAGTAATGCAACAGGAGAGCACAAACTCAAATTAGCGCTAATTGGAAAAGCAAAAAAACCAAGAGCATTTAAAACTGCCAGATGCATAAGTGATGGCAACTTTTAACTCCCAGTTTGGTATAGAAATCAATCTAATGCATGGATGAGCGAAGCAATTTTTAAAGAGTGGTTTTTTCAACAGTTCGTCCCAGTGGTTGAGAAATTTCTGAAGAAAAAAAATCTTCCCAGGAAAGCTCTACTGATTCTCGATAATTCTACCCTGATGTACAATATTTACAGGATAAAGACATTAAAGCAATGTTTCTACCGCCGAACGTCACGTCTCTCTGTCAACCGATGGACCATGGAGCTTTGGCAGCGTTAAAGAGAAGGTACAGACGTAAGCTTTTGTCATCTTTGGTGTTGTCCTTGAAATCGGGTGAGGAGCTAACGGCTAAACTAAAGAAGATCGATTTATTAGATGTCATTGGATGGGTCTCTCAATCTTGGATCGAGCTTGAGACCATAACCCTCATTCGTTCTTGGAGGAAACTTCTAGATCACGCAGGCAATGATTTGTCACGTGACGATGGAATCGATTCTGAAAATAACGACTTGATTGAACTCATGAAAAAATCCCAGGGTGTGAAGAGTCTTCAAGCAATGATGTCAATGAATGGATGGATCTCGACGGAGCATCAGAACCATTAGGAGAAGACGAAATCATCGCAGCTGCCAAAGAGCGTGACGTAGAAGGGGACGATTCGGAAGAAGAAGAGCAAGAGGACCATCGACAAGAAAGAAAAGATAGCCACAGTGAGGCTGTGAAATTTATTGAAGGGACATTGCATTACTTAGAGCAGCAAAATGCGACTGGGATGGAGATTCTGTTCCTCAGGCGACTCCGTGATCAAGCTGCAAGACGCCGTGTGGAGACAGAAAAGCAGTCTTCAATCACAGGGTTTTTAAACGACTTCAGTAAGTTTACTTTTACACTTTTCTTCTAGTGTTCAGAAAACCTCCCATAACTAACTGTGATGGACTTTTTATAAGCAGCATAAACAACTTCAGTAATAATTGTAATGAACACTGTATTTTCAGATGCTACTAGGCCTTTTGTCTCAAATTTTTTTAAATTGTATTTATTATAAGTTATAAATGTTGATATAAATATATAATTGTATATAATAAATCAATAAATGTACAATTTTAATACTCTAAATAAGCGTTTTTATTCAACTCCTAATTATTTTTATTTAAGTTCCCTAAAACTCGACAACCTCAAAACTCAACAATCTCTAAGTCCACATTGTGTCGAGTTTGAGAGGTTCTACTGTATTAAGAAAAATGTTTCAAATTAAAAAGAGCAGAACTTTAATTTCTTCTACCTTCATTCCTAAAAAAAAATATCGGATGGTGTAACAACATAGTAAACAGCTTCAAGTACATTTTGTCAAATATAGGCTTTCTTCCTAAAGCTGGATTAATTCCTATAGTTATGTTTGCTTATTGTTGTTGTTGCTTTTTTTAAAATTTGTCTTCTAAGTTGATTCTGAGGTACCGTGTTCTTTCCTGATGTTCTAAAGAAACACCCATTTTATATGTTTTCAAGATCGATTTTAGTTGTTCTTTAGTCCAGTTTGGCGTAGTCCAGCTTTCAGCCATGTCATTTTTTAAAAATATTCAATTAATTTTTCTTTAGTTTTACAGAAATGTTTACTTTATTCTATATTACAACTTTACCATTTTATTTGTCCTTACCTGATAACTCTGGTCTAATCTAATCAATTTTTTCGATCTAGGAAAGAGATTTTAACAAGACATAAGTAGTAGAAGTGACCTCCATAATCACTGGCATAAAACACATTGAAGTGAATATTAAATCGAGCTTATCACCATGACAGTTAATGGCAAAGTTTAAAGCCTTTTTGACCCATTTTGACTTGGAAAATTTAAAACCTTGAAAGTTATTATCAAAGCGTCAGATGACTTCTGGTTGATGACTGCCAGGCTGGTTTGTACGCTTTTTCTCTTATCAAATTTACCACTTACCCTCGTTAAGTGCTATTGTTTCCTCATGTAAGCATTTTTCGTGCCACCGAAACCAGGGCTCAACTTATACACAGCTCACACGGATTTCTTACATTGACTTTGCACTTATACAAACAATAATGTTGCATATTACACTTTTGCTATTACTTGCTAGGAGGCTGAAGAAGTCGTAAGACGAAAACGTTTCCTCCAAGTGTAAGTTAACAATTTAACAACCTTTAGTTAACAAAAAATCTTGTCGCAAGTAATAGCAAAAGTGTAATAAGTAATTAACAACTAGCTCATCATGAACAGCAACAAGATTTCGACATTTAATAATGTTGCACTTTGTAATAATCCAGATTTTTTGGTCAGCCTATTTTCGAAGATGTTATGTCGTATTCTCAAGCGTACTGACAACCTTAGCTTCAGTATTGTTTGTTAGCGCTTCCTCACAATACTGTTTACTTTATTTTCAATGAAGAGATTTTAACCTCTATATTTTCAACTTCTTTGCTACTTGTGCAGCTGTCTGGAGAGATAAATGCAAGCTTATATATGCAGACAAGACTATCTATCAAGTAGTTATAATTTTTCCTAACCCAGGTGTTAACATCGCCTCATGCACCTCGAGGAGTCTCGAGTAGCCTATACGAAAGAGGGGAATATAGAGTACATCGCTATGTTTTAATTTCCAGGGCATAATTTTTAAATCAGAATATATCAACCGGTTAAGGAGTGTTGAATTCTAGTGGTTTTAATAGTTTTACATAAGTCAGGAATACAGAATATTTATACACGAATAAAACGTATTACGTAATAATGAATATGCGAAGTAAGATTAAAAGTCATACAGTTTTTATAAATCGTAAAATGATAAACAAGAGATTTTAACATATAAGAAAGAAAGTTTGAACAAAGTAATATACAAGAAAGATCAATATCGTAAAATGATAACCTTAAACAAGAGATTTTAACGTATTAGAAAGAAAACTGTATGTAAAGTAATACACAACATAGATCAAAATCGTAAAAGAAGGAAAGGTTTTAAAAATGTTATAGTGTATATAAAAGAAGATACAAAGCAAACGTACAAACACTGCGCTTTGACTTTATTGCTGGCTGAAGATTTTCTGTACATATCTGATATTTATTCCTTTTCGATATTCCAGCGTCACTCGTAATTCCGCCATCTTGTTTCTCCAGTAATTACCAATTAGCCCCAACGCCCGTTCGGTTTTTATATGGAGCGCGCTGTAAAAACTTTAAGGATTGAAGTTTTCATAAAACACGACACCGATGGTAAATCCGCCGTCCCGTGAGATACAGCGTAATAAACTCTTTTGACGTAGAAAATAGAAAAATAAAATGTCCAATAAAAGGATTGGGTCGGCAGACCTGTGATATAAAGTATCTTTTGGCAATCTCTGTCCCGTAACTTTGTACAATGGGTCGCCGGGAGCGCTTTATGACATGGGCAGTGACCCCACCCCACCCACAAAGTAATACAAATTTAATTTATCGCCCCTCCTTCGGCTTTCAGTTACTGGATTTGTTTCATCCTTAATAGGCCGGCGCTTATTTATAGGCGAAGTTTTCGCATTTATGAGATTCCCTCGGATACGTGGGTCCCCCTTTATTTGTTGAGTGCTTGTAATGGGGCGCTTCGGAATTTACAGCGGCAGTCTTTTTTTTTTAATGGGGAATTTAGAAAAATATATATTTGAACAAAAAAAATTAAATTATAAAAAAGTGTTTTTTTTTTTTTCATTAATAACCCACAATATAAAACAGTTGTGTTGAAAAAATCAAAGATAAAATGAAAAAAAGAAAATAAAAATACGTTATGCATAATTTTATTTTCAGAATTCAATTTGGGTTTTGATCGGATTATGATTTGATCAAGTGCGTCACTGTTTTTGCACGTGGATTTTACAAATTAAAATTCTATTAGACTACTATAAAAAATAATAGGTAATAAATTTATTAATCCAATTTTGAAAATAAAATTTTAGCCTAAATGCCATGTTTTGTGTAGTTTGTATTGTAGACACATTTTAAGTCTACTAAAACAAAGGCGACTAATGTGTAACAAATCGGTTATTTTAATTTTTGGCAATAATATTATTAAGAGTTATTATTAAGAACTTTATTATAATTAATAATAATTATAATAAATTAATATTTATAAGATTATAAAGAGTAACACGCTATGTGTTGCCTTTTTTCAAGAAAAGGTTAAAATCTAGCAAAAGAAAGTCGAAAAATGAGTAGCTAATTGATTAATACAAATTTATCCCCAATAAAATCGTAAATGCCACGTTCTGTGTAATTGATTATTTTCAGAAAAAGTTAGTCTACTAAATCAAAGTCGATTAATAGGTAACAAATCGATAAATACAAATTTGGTCATTGATAAAATTACTAAGAGAACCTCGTTACGTGTAGTTTTTTTTCAACAAAAGGTTAAAATCTACAGAAATAATGTCGACTAAAAGGTGATAAATCGATTGCTACAATTTTGTCACCAATAAAATAGTAAATGCCACGTTTTGTGTAGTTTTTTTAGAAACATTTACATCCTATAAATTAAAGTCGATTAGGCCTAGTAGGTAACAAATCGATTAATAAGGCTTTTGCTATTAATAAAATCATCAAGTGCGCCTTGTTATGTGTAGCTTTTTTTTAAAAAAAAGATTAAAATCTATCAACACCGAATCGATAGATGGGTAACATATCGATTATTACAATTTTAGCCGTTAATACAATAAGAGTGCCACGTTATGTATTGCATTTTTTAAACAAATGGTGAAAGTATACTAAAAGATTCGATTAATGGGTAACAAATCAATAAATAAAATATTTGCATTAATAAAATTACTAACAGCTTTTACTAACAGTTTTATGTAGTTTTTTTTAACAAAAGTTTAAAAACTACCAATAGCCTACAAGTAAATTAATAGGTAACAAATCGATTAATGTAATTTTAATTACTAATAAAATAATTAGTGTGACACTTTTTTTAGGTCTTACATTTTACGAAAATTAAATGTGCATCAGAATAAATAATGTTCACGCTGGCTTGTGAGTTAAGGTTATAAACACAAGAAATATGCACAACTCACAATTATACAACTTTAATTTCATACGCGTTTCGATGACTTATGTAATCATCATAAATGATGCGACTACAAACATACAAATTTAACTAAAGTAGTGGAACATGTAGTAGGATCACTGAAGATGATGAAATAAGTCAACGAAACGCGTATGAAATTAAAGTTTTATAATTGCGAGTTGTAGATATTTATTGCAAGGTCGGCTCCAGGATAGACTTGGGGGGAGGCACAATGGCAGGAAAAGATGGGGCGGTTTCGGGCAGAAAACTTTAAAAAATAAAGGCCTGGAAATGAAATTTTAAGCTATTCTTGTACTTAAAAATCACAGGAAATTTGGTATTTTTTTCCCTTCAAAACACGCATTTTACCTGAATTTACATAGATACTAGAATTATTATTTTGTACATAATACAAAATATTGTTTAACTTTCATTGTTTCAACAAACGCCTTGGTCTGACGAGGGCGCGGAGTCATATTACACGGTATAACAATAATTGTGAGATATGTAATTGCGTTTTTGTGCATCTTAAGATTTACCGGCTCGCTTTGCTGTGCAGCACAAGTGTCGTATCGAATCTAAACTTACTTCCTTTTCTTCTAGAGACCTAAATCTTTGAACATAGCTTACGACTGTCCATAACATGACAATATATATCAGGATATGGCCATAGTAAAGTGCAGAGTGTTATGTAAATTGATGCAAGGTATGCTGACGCTTCGTCGGTCGTTATGAGTAAATAGCTGAAGATGGTACCGACAAGTAACGTAATACCGATGTAAGATTACTTCGATTGGAAGAGAATGGAGCAAGTAAGAAAAATGAAGATAGACAGACGTTACGTAAGTCTGTGGACTGGTACATTATTGCTAGATAGTATCACACAATACTAAAAAGCATAAAGCAATTATTTATATAAAAATATTTTTTTAAATACTTTTTTTTTGAAAAGTCACAAAAATATAAAATAAAATTTCCTGTGTACAAACAAACAGGCCTACATAAGCCTATCCAGAATGACCTCGTATTTTAATTTTAGCACACTTTTAATAGTTTAATTTTATAGAAGACACTTTTTTTTCGAAATTAACAAAGTATTTTTCATATGTAATTAAATAACAGTTAAAATGTATTAAAATCCCTCAGCTTGTTTGGACAATAGTATGGTATATGAATCTGTATGGACGTAGGAAACATTAATTTAAAGTTTGTATATTTTGCAAACCTGCTTTCAAACAAAAATTTGAATTTTTTTAATAATTGTTCTTCGAAAATTAAAAAAGTTTTTTTAATTGCGTACGCGGAAAAGCAAACCTTCGAGTTATAAATGAATAGCGACATAATGTGACGAGATTGTAAAAGTACGCAATGTAAAGAGCGAAACGAGTAACAAAGATACAGGCGGTGGAGGGAAAGAGGGAGGGGTGTTTGGTTTAAATTACGTCATAAATCCGGCCTCTTCGGATTTAACAATGTTATCCTGGAATTAACAGGATTGTAAGGAGCGACAGGATCGGTGAGAGAGGGTGGTCGACCTGATGTAAAGGAGGCATTAACAGCTGTAAGGCTTTACGTGAGTTTTGTGAATTTATTTAAAGTTGTTTTCAACATTATGGATAACGTTGACAGTTATAGGGATGATGTACTGCATTGTCACACGCATTGTAAGAATGCATGGAGTATCTGATAGCTTGTATTGTCTTCTTCGCTCTAATAGTTGTTCCCAATTCCCAGTATTAATGGTTTTTTTTGGGGGGGTAAAATAATAAAATTACGAACTATTACTTATAGAAACCAGGCTGTTTGACAGCGGGTTGTTTCAGGTGATCGATTCTGCTTAGATGATGCCGTAATGTTTTAGCTATTTTTGGTACAGGTGATCATTCCATCTCACCATCCTTTTTCGAGGGGTGTAAAGAGCAGTTTATTAATATCACTACTCGTCGTGCTCACACTGATAACACGACTACCTTCTGCCGACCAGCATTATCGACATTACTTTGGCCTCAGAATCACTAGTCACTAGAATTCTGGACTGGCTAGTGATGGAAGACTATACGGGAGCTATCACCAATGCATTCTAAACAGTACAGGCGCGTATCCAAGGGGGGGGGGGGCGATCGCCCTCTCCAACCCTCAAGAACTTTGGGTTTAAAATCGACAATATATTATTAAATTAGGACTTTCTATTAAATTAGACTTTTACATAATTTAATTCGTCTTTTATTGTAAAGAAAAAATAAAATTTTAATTTTTAATTTCAAAATGTGACGCGTTCGCTCGGCATACCCTCGTAAACGTCTAAACGTTTGAACAACAGATAGCGCTAGTGAAGCTTAGTCTCGAACATATGATTTTCAATACGTAATTTTGCAAGCGTAATATTCGCAGTTGAATTGTTCGTGTTGGAAGAATAACTACTTATATTAATTAATAAACCATTTTTATAATAATAGCTTATTATGAAATTAATAATATTCTCTAGCCATAAGTGTTATCGAAACTGGAATAATTATTTATTAAAAAGTCTAATTTGCTACGAATCTTTATCACGTTACCGATTTCTAACGCAAGCGTAGAAATAACTTTTTCTGTTCTATGTTTTTACATACACGCACGCAAATTTATTCTACGGATAAGAATATTGCAAAGAAGCAGGTGGAATGTTGGAACAATAGACCAGGAAAGGTTCTCTGAAGTCCTGCAGCCTCCCACTTAGATACCACGGAAATGAGGCAAACAACTTAAAGACAGGAATAGTGTGGACCGCGTAACCGTGCACTTGGCCTTGTAAGATCGCACGAGATTTCTCGTATACCACCACTTCTTAAAATATATTACATATTTAGAATATTCTATACATCAACAGCTTCTGTATCCGATATATCTACACATATTTCAAGACTTGTTTGTCATTTAATAGCGAAGCTAATTTATCATGGGATTTAACTAATATAGACCGTTTCATGCAAGTCAGAGTTTTGACAGTCCTTATTATGTTTGTAGGAAAGTATTTATACTGACCCTACATCTCCCGTCTCGCTTACTGCGGTCTCTCTAGACCAAGTGCACGGTTACGTGGTCCCCACTATATTTTGGAGGTATTAACAGTTAAATTGGTTTTAATTCAAATTTAATTTCCGCCAAATTTATGTAAACCAGGATTATCGAAACCATTTAAAAATTTGTCTTAACAACCTCTGCGAAAACCAAAGCTTTTTTCCGAACTTAAAATCAAGTGATTTTATTCAAGGTACAAAATAATTGAGCTGACGTGTGCACCTCTAATCCCTGCCTCGGCTACTGCGATCTCTCTAGGCCAAGTGCACGGTTATGTGGCCACACTATACAGCCTGCCCAGAGCCATATTATGAGTTCTATGCAAGAGAAATTAGTAGGGGTCTCTATCTTTTTCGAACGAATGTCCCTACCTTAACCCTGTCTATATTTACAACCCGTTCCTACCACTCTACGAGGAGATAATACTAACTGTGCCTTAAAAGAGTAACAGATTTAGCAAAAACATAAAAGCTGTTCATCAAATATTTGGAACAAATAACTACGTTTGAAGATATAAAGGCTAGATTTGCTACAAAGGGGCTGCTTCTATTATGCTTCATACCTTCATTCGTCTAACAAACAAAAATACAAAACCATGCAAGAATTACCCAAATTCAACACTGTAAAAACTAAATTCAAGGCAATGCCAAATTTAAATTGAATCAATGGGAAACTTAAGTTCAGGACTATTTGAAGTTAAATTAAAACTTATTTAAAGATTAAACTTGAGACGGCAAAATTTAAATAGAAGATTATGTAAAAAATAAATTAAACACTATGAGAAATTTAAATTCAAGTCTATGGGAAATTTAAATTTAGGACTATCCAAACTTATATTAAAAATTATGCAAAAATTAAATTAAAGACTGCAAAATTTAAATTGATGTTATGTAAAAATTCAATTTAACGCTGTAACAAATTTAAATTTTATTCTGTATGAAATTTGAGTTTAAATCTCAGGGAAATGACAGTCGTTGTATGTTAATCCCTCTGAGGATGGCTACTTGGTAACTGAAATGTACATAAGGGTAAAATAAAGAAAGTTTGTGGTTAAGAGGTTTTTGTGTATGTATTATTCTTTCTATTTATATTGAACTTTTATTTAATATTTTGTCATGGGTTCTTTAGAGGCACGTTTGTTCAACTTTGAAGTTCCTTCTTTCTCAAACAAATTCGATTGTGAATGCTTTTTATACGAAATTTATTTTGTTCGTAGGGGCCTGTTGTGTTTGCCAAACCTGAGTTTGTTTAAAGCTAAAAACCTAATTCAAGTAACAATATCTGGTTCACAATCCAAGTTGCATACTCGCGCACAAGTCCCTGGAGAGCGCGGGGAAGGGTCGGTGTATTTACACAAACACTCCACCTTACGACTGTTTTCTTCCCGTCCCGACATTTCCATGGCAAATAGCGCGCCATGTTGATTCTGTAACACTTGACAAACATTGACCACTTCAACTCGGCTCACATGCCAAAACCATTCTTGCGGCTGCGAGTGACACGACGAGGCCGAACTCAACTCGAGGAGGGAAAATAGTCCAACGTACATTGGTCAACCTGCTCTCTATACAACAATGGCAAATATAAAGTACTGTTACGATACAACGAAGAGTATGCCGTAGATGTTTTTCCAATGAATGATTATTTTGCAAAAGCAAAATGACTGAAAGCTGTCTGATGAATACTCGATTCTCACAACTTTTCTTTCAGTTATTTTTTATTTTACTTTAACTTTTAACAGCAAAAAGAGAGTATGTAGAATTAAAGCAAACGCTTCGTGTATTACTTTAGTAGTGATCAGATGGCGCGCAACATCGGGAGGCACTCTACATTAAAATAAATACGTATTACATAAATTAGGCTATACACACCAGAGGCAAATTCATTATCGGTGGACTATATACATCACCTTGTAAATCGTCGTTCGGCATTTTTACCCACGGGAAATAACTCACTGTTCCCCTATACACTCACGCACTGATAGGCCTAAACACGTCGGGGTCACCACTTTGGGACCAGGTAGTTATTTCATAGGATTAAATACACACACATTCTCTAGAGCTTGGGATCTCAATCTTTCTCAAAAACTCTACCCCATAATGAAAGATTACAATTTTGCGTACCCCCTTGTTGGGGGGGCGGTTAAATTAAAACACTTTTTACAAGAAATACACAATATATCTGGAAAAATATTTGAAAATCTACGAAATAGTGAGAAAACCCTATTGGCTCCAAGTAACTCGACCACACAAGTATTCAATTATATTGCGTTATTAAATTATAACCTTTCGTGATTACGAAACAGAAGGAAATTAAAATGGTTTAATTATTCATTAACCTTCCCACGTACGGCTGAAAGTTTTTTGCGTACCCCCAAGGGGTACCGGTACCACAGTTTGAGAACCCCTGCTCTAAAGGATTAACTTTATTTTGTACCTATTATTAGACAGTTAAGTTCGACACGGACACTTAAAACTATTTCAATTTATACCTATATACGTTTACTCCAACAAATCAAACCCTTACTGAAAGCACTTTTGGATTACAAAAACAACGTATGTTTGCCCCTATTTCTGAAAGTTATCCAGCATCTTTTTACTTCGTCATGTACCTAATCATTTGTACAAACACCTGCCAAAGACTTATTTAATCTCTTGGATTTTGTAGTCCATCTTATTCAATACTACTTATTTACTTCTTTCGCCTTCTAATTTTTAGTTACACATTTTTTTGCGTTTACCAGCCCTGAACTCTTACGTACTGGATGAGGTCTCCTTTTATTCATCATAGAAACACTATATTAAGTCTGGGAAGAGCGCTGAGCCTTCAGGCTGCCGACCGACCCTTACAATCCCGTGTCAACCGTCCCAGCACCGCTTTGCCTAACTCTTAGTCTGTGTAATCAAAATCAAAATGAAGAGTAAAAGAATATAAAGAAAAGAGTGAGGTACTAAGGATGCAATAATTTTATTAAGAGATCAACTGTAGGCCTGTATGATTTAATATTTCATTGAATGATTATTTATGTAAATAGATCTATACTTAGGAAACTAAGGTTAATTATTTCTTATTATAAAATACACTATCTTTCACTGGTAAATTAACTTTATTTTTATTTATACTTATATTAAGAATAGGAGAAATAGGCACGTACACTTAAATACTTTTACTTTTATACCGGGATACGTTAGCGCCAACACTTCAAACCCTTACTGAAATTTTTGGTAAAACCCAGCAACAGATGTTACCCACTGGTAAATCTTTTGTTCTTGTCACGTACCTAACCCTTTCTTCTTCACGTCTGCACAAACTCAACTATCTGTTTACATTATTACCTACCTTCTAAATTTAATGTGGTGGCCACAATAAATTTGATTTCTTAATAAAATTGTTTCATGGTATTTTTGTGAAGAAATAAAATAAATTTTCATTTAGAAATATTTTATTCGAATAAAAAAATGGATCAAACAATTTCCATAAACTTTTGTGTAAATCAAATAAAGAGTATAGTATAAATCGCATGTATAGGCCTAAGTGCGACCCACGTTACCGTGCGCTTGACCTTGAGAAATCGCACGAGATTTCTCGTGTACTACCACTTCTGAAAATATTTTACGTATTCAGAATGCCCTATCCAACAACACCTTCTGCATCTGATATGTCTAGGCCTACATATATTAAAGATTGTTATTTCTTTCATACCAAAGCTAATTTATCGTTGAATGTATCCAATTCAACCATCTCATGCAAGTTATTGTTTTGACAGTCCTTAAGTTTGTAGGAAAGTATTTATACTGCCCTCTCCCCTTTTCTCGCCTACTGCGATCTCTCAAGGGAAAGTGCACGTTTATGTTGTCCAGACAATTTTGAAGTCACCTTACATTTTGAACATAACTGGTATATATACAAAGTACAGATTTAGGGCTGATTTGTAATCCAAATATTACAGCTCGTCCACGGATAAAACTCTAGTCGCGAAATGGCGGAAGTCTTAAAACAATATTCGTTTACGTCCAATAGCAGAAGGAACACTGCAACCTTCACACGTGACAATTTATAAACTGATAAATTCACGCCGTTATTCGCCTACTCACTTACGTCCGGCAATGGAGCACGTGTTTCACTTTACAAATGCTTCATTTTAAGAACAAAAAATTTATTTGGACGTCACGAATTGAAGTCATACATAAATGATTCTTTCTTACTGCATTTTGTTATATGTTGTTATGTATACAACACAATAGCCTAATTATTTTTTTTACTTTAATCTCTTAACCATCATCTGGGTATTTACTCTTGTGATAGCCTAATTTCTTTTGATGATGGTTACTTTGCAATCGATATGTAGGCCTACATGACGATTCAAAAAAAGTTTGTGATTAAGAGGTTTAATTTATTTAAAATAAAAATTACACTGCAGTTGTTCCATGTAATTTTTAACCAATATTTAGAGCAGAAGTACCCAAACGTTTTGGGTTAACCCCCTCCTCGAGATAAAATCTCCCCACGACCCCTCTACTTTAAACTATAAATAAATCGTATTTCTCTATACACATGAATACTTTCCCAAGAAAAATTATTTAACATTTCAAATTTTAATTTGCAAGCTAAATTTTAACTGGCAATAGAAAAATCTGTTAGTGTTTGACCTCGCATTGTTTACACTGGCATGCCTTTTTAAAGATTGTATTTTAGTAAGGGCACAATCCAAGTCGTTGTCAATATGAAGTTTGTTCCTGCAATATTAATAATATTAGAGGAAAGTGAAAAACCTGACTTCTCCCCCTAAAGCGACTACTGATTTCTTGGCTATACATTCTTATTAACTCTTGTTAGACCAATTATTAAAAACACCATTATCGGAGATCACAATCCCCTCCCGCTTCCCTTGTATTTCTCCAGTTCTTCCTTATGTGTTTTGGTAGTGAGAATAGTTTTAATTTTTTCGTTATTTCTCCTCTTACACATTTAAAGTTCTTAAATAGTGAGCTTAACTGTTCCCTAATATTTCTCCTTAAACCAGTTCATTCAGAGGTGTGGTTTCCAATATATTTTATTGACAAAATGTAAGCTATAGTCGCTTAAACAGGACCCCTTCAGATACCTAAGCTAGACGCCTTATTTTGTATGGTTAAAGTGTGCTTGTATATGTACACAATGCTATTAATCTTGAGATATTCCAAGAGGATGATTGCAAAGACGGTCAACGAAAGTTAGATTGGTCTTAAATGACTCGCTCCTCTTAAACACCCATTTTTTGAAATTTTGTTTAGTGTTATTTTGATTATTTTTACAAAGGGTCAGGTTTTGGCAACTATTTTTAAATTACCAAAATGTAAGATTGATATAATTGTGTTATACTAATTTTTAACTGCATTTTCTGAAAGCAAAATGTAAATGCTGCATTAAGATTATAAAGTATATGTTATCTTTATAAAAGACTATATGTATCTATTAAAGACTATAAAAGATATCTTTACAAATTTCTAATTTTAAATAAATTTTGGTCCTTTTTCAGAGCATTAAGGAGTTGAAATATCCTGTATATAGTTAAGAAATTAGGCCTACGTTGAATAAATATGTGAAAAGGGAAAACATAGGCTATATGTTGACTGATCAAGTAATTATGTTTAATATTTAGATTAGCATAAGAAGGTATAAATAGCCTACATAGGCTAGGCATGTAGAGCTTTAGTCTACTAAAGCTCGTGGCCAGAACTAACAAAACGCCATTGCCTTCTGTAAACCACACATCATTCACGCGCCGTTTTTAACCACGAGCCGCGTCCCAATGCAGTCGACCCCTTTAGTTTCATCACTGTCAGTACATATTCAATACAGATCACGGCGATTTGCGTGGAGGAATGCGCGTAGGAAGATGGCGCCTGTGTGCGTGTGGGAGTCTGACAGACGGCCCCGCCTCCCCCCCTCCAACACCGCGATGCATTCAGTGCGGTTTGGGAAGAACTAACACATCATTCGGATGAATTATTTCAACGATTCCCTCTGAAAGTTCTAACGTTCGGCGAAATAATTTAGTTTCGTTGTAAATCGTGGAGGCCGTGGCTAAATAAATTATCTCTACACGACGTATTCAGTCCCGAACGGCCGGCGACATGTGACACATCATATAAGCTGGGAGAAATTCATAGCTGTTTGTCAAGGTTTAGAAATGTGTTTGTTATAAAAGACAATCGTATTTATACTGGTCTACTTTTGTCTGTCATTTATGACTTGGAGACTTTTCAGCTGAAATTCCAACCTCCCGGACTTGTAATAATATTCGGTGGTTGTTAGGCGTTGCCTAGAAATTTAATTTTATTCGAGATGTTTCAGTAGGCCTACATTCCGTGACGTCATACATGTTTCCAGTGTGTTTAAAATGTCCTTTGATTTCAATAATCCCCCTATACTTTTACGTGTGTTATGCAATTCAAATTAAATGTAGACCAGAAAATTAAAATGAAAATATCATGGATTAATGCATTAAAAAGTAAAAGCTTAGTCTATAATCCTAAAACTTACCCTAACTCCGAAGCAGGGGAGAAACAATATAAAGCTGGTTTTAAGGATCTCTTTAATAAAAATGTCGGGCCTAATTACAAATTGGGATTAGACCCTACACTTTGTAATTCCGGGAGCTATTGATTCTTATGTAGGCTATTCCAAACAAAGAGGTTATTGCTTTTGTTATGGCCATAGGAAATGACTTTCTTACGTTGTGTTTATGTACTAATAAAACTTCACACATGCCTACTTACGTTTGACTTGAAATAATTAAACTGCCTACGAAACACGTCTGAAATATAGGCCTATGTCAAAACCTCCTTTGATTTCATTTAGTAATCTATACTTTAACATGACTTTAAACACTTAAATGACTTATCACCCTATATCACGAAATTAAAAAACATTAAAAGTAAAAATTTCAATAATGACTGCAAACACAAAATTTCCACATTCTTAAAGTCTACTACCTCTTCCCTAGAGGATAAAACAATACAAAACTTAAATTTATTATTTTTTTAAAAGTCTATAATGAAAATATTAATTACGAATTGAATTTGGCCTTTTTCGGCCGCTATATATGTCTAGGTAGGCTATTCCAAACTGAGCGATTATTGCTTTTGGTATGGCCATAACAGGTTTTCTTACGTAGTGTTTATGTACAGATAGGGCAACTTACAAAAACGTGAAATAATACTAGTGTCTAAGGAACATGTATAAAATACATGTCTTTTGATTTCAATTAGTAACCTATATATTTACATGGCTTAAACTCAAATTACTTCCTTTTATTAATTTTCTAGTATACATCCCAAAATTAAAGAGCGTTAAAAGTAAAACTCACAATACAGACTGCAAACACAAAAATATCTCAATTTTAAAACGTACCCTATGAAAATAAATTGAAAAAAACCGCAAGAACGTTTTTTGGACTAGGTCTGTAACAGGAACATTAGGCCTAATCACAAATTGGGCGTTGACTTTCCTGAAAATGTAAAGCTTTAAAGACTCCTATAAATTATTATTGTTGTAAAATAAATATTATTGTTTTCATTGTCCCTGAAAAATGCTTTTTACTGCGTGTAAATATTTTTAATAAAACCTCACACAGACTTTGATTAAACTAAGATTTTTACTTGAATTTATTTGTAGTTTCTATTCCTTTTTTTATAAAGCCTAATCTATTCCTTTACTAATCACTTCTGCCTTCAGATCCATGCTCCATAGACTTAAAGAAGTACCACAGAAAAATAAACAAAGAACTAGACACCATTACATACTTTGCATACACAAATGGATACATCACAATAATAGACAAACTATGACACAATATTAAAAAAAAAACACTAAATTAACACTACAGAGAGGGAAAACATACATCACAACATACATACGGTCATGTATGTATGCCATACATAAACAGACCAACAAATAAAATAGCCCACAAATTTCAAAAAACAGGATACAAAATAACATACAAAACTAATAACAATTTACAATAAAAAATACAACACGGCACCAACAACAAAGATAAACTACAAGCACCAGGAGTATACAAATTAAACTGTAACAAGTGCAACAAATTCTACATTGGGCAAACAGCTTCAAACAAAGAGTCGAGGAACGCAAACAGAACACCAACTCAGCATTTTACAATCACATAAAAGAAACATGACACAAATATACAGACATTTACCAAAACCTAGAAATCCTACACACCAACAAAAAAGGACCATATCTTAACATAATAGAACAATATGAAATTTACAGACACACAAAGTACAAACATATTAAACGAAAAAACTCAATACAAATCACACATACTCTTTGATAATATCGAAAACCTGCCTTTAAAACCGTCACCGCTTAACCTAACAACTCCAAGCAGAAGACACTGTTGAAGATCGCCACGGAGACAAACGTTCTGTCTCATAAGTTTGTACAAATTTACAAAATTTAAAGTTCTGATAGTCATAAACTAGTGTTAAGTCGGTGATTAATTAAGACTCATCGAACGTAATGGACTATAAAATTCAAAAATTATGATCGTTGTAAAATAAAAACTATTGTTTTCGTTGTCACTGAAAATGATTTTTAACTGTGTGTAAATATTTCTAATAAAATGTCACACAGACTTCGTTTTTAATTGAATTTATTTTTAGTTTCTATTCTTTTTTTTATAAAACCTAATCTATTCCTTTATGTTATCTAATTTACTTTAAACGCTAAAACTAATTTGTGCACTACAAAGATTTCTGTTTTCAATATTCCCTAATTTAAATACACATATGTTGAAAAATTAATGCTGTCATTCCTAGATAAATTGTTCTCCTAGGGAGGGAGGGAGGTAGAAAGAGGAGACTGGTTATCGGAAGACGTAGGAGAAGGTTTTAAAGCTAATAAAATAATAAGATCCCAGACACTATTTAATCGCACCTGATACGTTACCTTTTCTTGCTGCAGCTGTTGCTTCATAGCAATCGCCCTCTTCTTGTCTTTACACCGCTTGTTTTGGAACCAAACCCTGATGACCCTCGGACTGAGACCCGTCATCTCCACCAGTTGTTCCTTCATGAGCGCGTCCGGCCTCGGGTTGGCTGAGTAGCACGTCCGTAGCGTGTGCAACTGTTTCTCATTGAGCACCGTCCTCACTCTGGTAGGCTTCCCGTCCGACGTTACCTTGGTCGAGCCTCCTCCTCTGATGCTGCCCTCGCGGCCTTTGTTCGAACCCGACTCTGACGAATCTGCAACAGTACGTTCAATTCTCAAAATACTTAAATAAAGCCAAGAGTACCTGGACATTAGGTTCTTTATACTTAGACAACTAAGAAAATTATTAGAAATTCTAAAAATAAAAGAAATGTTAATCAAAATAGCATTTATGTTTGCGTCATATCTGTCTTGGGTTCATAAATAACTCCTAAATATAGGTGCTTGGCCAGTAATTTATTTGGGGGGTTCATAGCCACTAATTAGGGGAAATACTTTTTAAGAATTCCAGATAGGTCAAGTTTGGGAATTTATCCCAATGCTAGCTCAGACAACTTGGGCTTCGTAAATTCTTATTTGTATTTAAAAATTATACAGTTTTGTTTCAAAATTTCGGGGGTCTATCCCTTTTCTTATATGCTAAACAATAAAGATTAATCTAGGGCAGGGTGGGAAAATATATAAACAAAATAAAGAACAAGAATATTTTTAAAAATAATTTCTTGGCTCTTTTTTACATAATATAGGAATACTAGCCCTCAATATCTATACATCTCCGATCTCTAAGCAATGATCGGGATGGCCAATGAGCTTTCCACTTCAACATAAAAACACCTCGGTTGCGCATGTCTTTACTCGTGAAACACTAGCTTTTTAACAGATTTCATCAAATAGCCTCCGACAGTAAAATTAAAAAGAAATTCAATTACGGTAGTACTTCCACCCGATCAGACACTACCTCAAAACTGTAGACCCTACTAACCAGGGGTGTAATGTTAGTACTTCCACCCGATCAGACACTACCTCAAAACTGTAGACCCTACTAATCAGAGGTATAATGTTTTTATATTCCCCGGTTCGGTTTAATACTCGTGTATACTGTATATTGTAATCATGTGGTCTTAGGTAAGTCAGTGGCATACGATGTGGCAATGTCGAGCTACTCTCCTAACCTGGCGATTTCCAAATACCTTTTTAATTTTAATTCGTTTATAATATTTATAGCCAATCGGAATAATATGACTTACAGAAAATGTGTTTTTACTATTCGGTTGTCCTGGGGTGTGATATATCAAAAAACCAGAACTTTCAATAACGACTTGGTAAGAACAATATGACATTAACATTTGTAACAAGGTAGGTTAATGAATGACGTAGAAACAGCACAGCAGATGTAACCTGAGCCCTGACATTGTGAAACAGGTACCACTTACACACCGGTCACATCGGTTAGGCTTCACAAGCGTTTAGCTTCTCGTAGGAAAATACGCAACACGTAACCGTGCACTTGACCGTGAAGATCGCAGTACGCGCGACGGGGGGGGGGGGTGGAGGTAGAGGCTCATTATAAATACTTTTCTATAAACATAATAAGGACTGGCAAAACACTAACTTCCGTGTTATGGTCGATATTAGAATAAATCGATAGTAGGCTAAATACCTTCCGTATGAATTGACAAACCATCTTGAAATATGTGTAGACATATCGGATGCAGAAGTTGTTGATTTATAGAGCATTCTGAATAAGTAACATGTTTTAAGAAGTGGTAGTACACGAAAAATGTCTTGCTATCTCTCAAGTCTATATATACCCTGAAGGTCCTCAATTGTTATCGAGAGTAGTAGGGTCGAAAAAATAGTAACAAAATAAAAAAAATATATAAAACAAAACCCATATCGAAAAAAGCTGTCAATATGAATGGAATAAGGAAACTAAAAAATTTTGTTTCGTAAACGAATAATTAGTTTTCTTCTATTTAACGTACGGTAAAAAACCATTCTACTGTTTATTTAAACAAAACAGTCGGCGACTATCGACAAATGAATGTATAAGTTTATTAATGCTCTATTTATAAGATAAAATAATATAAGTCATTAACCAATAAGAACGTAACACAACCTTATAGGCCTAACAGTCTTGTATAGTTATATTTTGTTTTTAAATTTATTACTTTATATTGTAAGAGAAAAGATATAAAAAAACAAACAATAGGGCACATGAGTAAGCTAGACTTATTCATTATTAACACTGTACATTTTTAAATTTAAATTACATAATTTATTGTATTTATAAATTTTTCAAAATTTAGCTTTAAATAAACCTAAATTGTTAATTATCGTTTAATTTATTGGCAAGTCAGTATATTATATATACCGTTAATGTAATTTTAGGCATATATTTTACCTTATTGATGATATTCGATACATAAAATAACATAAACTGTATAATTATGCGTTAAAAATATAATATATTTCTGAATGTAATATAAGAAATTACATTTCAAAATCGTTTGAACATAACCTGCAAACAACTGCTTAATAAAGACAAAAACAGCTGTCAGCAATAATATACATCAGAATTCTTTTATCTCCTGATTGTCGCTTACTTTGTAATAAATTCCTAGACGATGACGCCACGTTCTAACCAACAAGTGGTTATAGAGAGAAATTGTTAAACAAGTAGGATGATAGCATTAAGTATGAACATTTAAAACAAAGTAGAAGAAAGATGACAAAATCTTGAAAGAAAAAACCGGGATCTAAGTAAAGTGTATAACAGTAAAATATAATATAAGAATAAAACAATATAATATTCATGACAAATATCGTAATCTTTAATGTACTTATGGGTATTATAATGACAGTTTATAACTTAAAGCCCTGTGACTGTAAATGTAACAAGCTACCGATGGATTCGCTACCTATGTGATTAGCATATCAGACGGAATGACCGAGCAGAATTCACCGCCTTAACCGATCACGTGGTCGTAATTATAAACTGTTTAAATATTACGAGTAATGTAAATGTGACAGGCGATAGCATGCGATGTAATGAGTCTAATTGCAGCGGGTTGGTACAACGGAGGTTTTAATTAAGGTTAATTACGGCTTGTAAGGGAGGGTGTCGTGTAAGACGAGAGCTGTAACACCTTGTATGGACGCAAACCCCAGCGGCAGTCGACGGGTGGCGGCTCAGCAGCGAAGTTTAACGACCCCCTTCACTGTAGCGATAGCTTTGGTGATGGTTTACTTGCCTGACATTGACATTTCTTACATACATTAATAACTATATAAAAGTATTATTTTAGGTTCGTTTCTACAAAAAGGTTTAGGAAAACACTCTCCATTAACCAATCGTCAGGAAAGACTGTGTTTTTCTGACGATGCAATAACTGATGATATCTCCTGAAAGGGCTCAACAGGTACAAAATGTAAATTTACTTTTCTTGCAGAAAGTAAACTAAAACCCTGGTTTCAATAACCCACAAAAAATGAAATAGTGTAAGCGAGGTATACACATATATTTTATATACTATATATCCATACTAATTAAAACAACCTCTCGCCACAAAGGTAAATAAAATTTGTTGAATTTGTGGTGAGAGGTTGTTTTAATTAATATAAACATTTATGCCACAGTTGCTTTAAGTTGTTGTATATATCCATACATTTATATATTGTTATATGTAAATATAATATATAATTTTTATAATATAGTAATATGTGACGATTCCCTTAAATATTGTTTGGACACACAAAGAAGAAAATACAAGGGACACTCTAATGTATACATAAAACCTAATATACATTGAAGTTGCTAGATGTAATCATCTTGAATTCACTGATTAAACTCATTTTAAAAATTCTTAACTAAGTATTTGAAAATATGTTAGTAAATTATTTGAAAACTTTTATTAGGCTATAGGCTACTTACTAAGCATTTTGAAACGCGTCAGCAAGTAAGCCATTACGTATTCACTTAGTTAAGTACTTTTAAAATTAGAATATACATTGATTAAAATTTGGTCATACATTAAATTTGAAACAAAAATCAAATTACCTAATATAAACAGTGTTATTTTAATTATGACGATAAGGTGGGAGAAGAAAATATATGTGAAAATATAGAAAATTTCACGCATTTAATTCTGAACAGAATGACATAATGCAAAATTGTCTTAGTTTCTAGTGAAAAGACAAGTAAAATAAACAAAACGTTTTTATAGTCAATTTCTACTTGGGTCTACAAAAAAAAGTTATTTCTGTTACTTTTTATTAAATAATCACAATTTATATAATTGCAGTAACATTAACTACGCGTTAAAACAGTTGTTTTATCACATAGCCACTGTTTTATCTATAACAAACAAACAGGCTGTTTTATGAAATCATATGTTATCACTAATTTCAAGCCAAATGGAATGAAATTGGCTTATATTGTATGATATAAGGAAATACTATATTGTATACCATACTATATACCTATATATATATATATATATATATATATATATATATATATATATATATATATATATATATATATATATATATATATATATGCTGATACGTAGTCCTTCACGGATGGAAAAATATGATGAATAGTTATTATCTGGAGTAGATCCGTTCATTCTGCAGTGCATAAAATCGCAGTTCCGACGTTTCGCTATAATCTCATCTAGCATTGACGAGGTGAACCTAACAACAGTTGAAGAGCGAGCTCAACAACTCTCTCTTATATATATATATATATATATATATATATATATATATATATATATATATGAAGTTAATATATTACTATTGTAAGTAATTTTATCCACCATTAAGTGCAATGATTTTACCTTGAGTGATGAGGCGCCTTTCGGTCACTTGACCATTGTCGAATCACTGATTACTTTTTCTTAATTTTTCTGGTGCGGATGTTCGGTCCGTCGTGTTGGTAATTGTTGACGTCATATACGTTTCCTCTTGAGTCTTGTGTATTATGTTTTTGAATAGTATGTCTTCTGTATATGTTGTTTGTACATTCATTAAATTGTTGTGTATGTTTTTATAATGTGGTATTTTTCTAGTGAGTTTAGTTCTAGAAACAACTCATTTATACAAACAACATATACAGAAGACATACTATTCAAAAACATAATACACACAGATCAAGAGGAAACGTATATAACGTCAACAATTACCAACACGACGGACCGAACATCCGCACCAGAAAAATTAAGAAAAAGTAATCAGTGATTCAACAATGGTCAAGTGACCGAAAGGCGCCTCATCACTCAAGGTAAAATCATTGCACTTAATGGTGGATAAAATTACTTACAATAGTAATATATTAACTTCATAAAGCCAGTGCAACGGAAAAACAGTGGATAACGTAATATATATATATATATATATATATATATATATATATATATATATATATATATATATAGTATGGATGGATAATATTTTCATAAACAAGAATATTTAATTGTTTATTTTTCTTAATACGCTTTTACTAAGCTAAATAAGTGAAGCTTTTCACTGATTTCCAGTACCAACATTCTCAAACTTAGGCCTACAAATAATACAGGGTTCCATAATTACATCCCTGAGTCAGGATGATGCCCAGACCATTTTGGGTGCAACGTGCGCGGCCTACATGATCCAAAGGAATTATATTTGCGAACGTTATGACTCTCTGTGCTCCACCATCACACGATATGATAACAGCCCTAACTCATTCGCGATGGAAAAATTTAGACGTCTCTATTTTACAAGCCGAACTTCATTTTCATTTAAGTGCATATTTCCTAACATTTTCAGGAAGCAATACATGGTTAGAACACTTAAAAAGATCTCTTTGCTGTTGGGTTTTGTTTATTCTCTAAACAGCTGTTGCATAATCATCTATCTGATTGTGAAATATCTGTTATTTATTTACTTTGCATTAGGGATGGGCCGATTCCTAAAATTTTCGATTCCGAATCCGATTCTAAAGTTTTCCTTTCGATTTTCGATTCTTTAGTCGATTCTCGATTCTTTCAAGTTATATTAGCTTACATGCTAGTTCTCTAATAATTAATTTAGTTAACATCTTGGTCATATGGCAAAACCTTTTAAATGTTCTGTTTTAATGTAATAGGCTACACAAAACCTTCAACCGTGAGAGTGATATCTGTCTATAATATAATTTATTAAGGTTAAGTTTCGGAGGAATAATATAGTGTTTCTGTTATCCGTCTATTCGCTCAACCGTCATGGCCACGGTTCCGACGGTGACGGTTAATCGAGTTTTTACTGTACTTTTTTGTGTTTTGTTCTGACATTTAGTGAGAGAGAGAGAGAGACGAGCGATAACCAGAAATGGTTACGATCTTGATTGCTGTTGCTTCATAAATAATAATATTTTCGTTTACTTTAATCATTTAATTCATTCAAATCAACTAATACATAAATAAGACATAGTTGGTAATTAATTATTTTTCCACACAAATATAATAAATTTTGGTAATAAATTTTGTTTGGTAATAAATTACTCCACACGCATATTTTAATAGTTAACAAAATAGGAATCGGAATCGACGCTTTTATGAATGAAGAATCGAGTATCGACGATTCCATGATACCACCTAGAATCGACGATTCCTGGAATCGAGAATCGGAATCGGCCCATCCCTACTTTGCATAGATGCTTTATAAACTAATAAAATTTAAATAAACTTTTGACAAAAAATATTTGACTAATTTGAACGCTACTGGTTAGATATTGTTCGAATTTAAAAAACAGTTAATGAATTCAAAGTGGAATTCATTTTTCAATCATATTATCAATATTTGAACTTCGAATACACATTATCAACATGTGGATTCCTGTTTATCAAGTGTAAATGATCAGGGCTCATGTCATACCTACTGTGTTGTAGTATTGCCATCCACTTGTAACATCTATTTATTTACTTTGCATAGGTGCTTTATAAACTAATACAATTTAAATAAACTTTTTACAAAAAATATTTGACAAATTTGAATGCAACTGGTTAGATATTGTTCGAACTGTAAAACAGTTAATGAATTCAAAGCGGAATTCATTTTTTAATCATATTATCAATATTTGGACTTCGAATACACATTATCAACATGTGGATTCCTGTTTATCAAGTGTAAATGATCAGGGCTCATGCCACATCTACTGTGTTGTAGTATTGCCATCCACTTGTAACATTATCCATTTCTCCTTTTTCCAAATCACAGGCGACGTTCTACGTCGATAGTAAAGAGACGCGCCCATCGGCAGCTTCAAAGGGCTGTGTTCCCAGCAATTGAATTATCGTGACACAATCAGTCGCAGAAGTAACGGGGGTGGATTTTCGGGGGTGGTGTTAAAAGTTCGTTATAATGTAAAATATTACAAATTAGATTTTAGAAGTAAGGGTTGGAAAATAACTGACAAACTTTTATTGTAATACAATTTGAAGCTTTTAGAAAAGCAGAACCTAATTATAAGCCTACTAGTACTTCAAAACTCCGGCTGCCTTCACACGGAATAAATTCTACGAGACGGTATTGATTGAAAACTTTTGAATAAAAATAAAAAGAAAAGGATGGGGCGAGATAGAAGCAAGTAAACTCAAATAATTATATTTTTAAGGGTGAAGTCAGTGAAAAGATAATCAAGTTGAGAAATGGAAGAAATAGCTTTCCTGCGCCGCAAGGAACGTCTATAGACAGACGCAAGAGTAAATAAAAACTGCCTTCCTGCCTCGCTTGGTAATTTGGTTTTCTTTGCTCAGTGTTCATCCCCCATCCCTCTTCTTTTTTTGCAAGTTATATATTTTTAAGAGCCTGAGTAATTAAGTGTGGATCCCTAAGCATGACTGTAAGACATTGTCTTTGTCAAATGTTCCAACCCTTGTAATGGATATTCCTGACACAACACAGATACGCCAATGATTTGTTTCGTCTACTCTGATCCAGCTATTAACCAGGTTGACTCCATTGTTCCTATTCTTTGGGCTTTCCCAACATTCCTTAGTTTGTTTCGCGACTTGATCATTTCTGACAGTTCTCATTTTGATCTTCCTTGGACTTTGCATTCGTGTTATGTGTCGGATCTCTTCTTTTATGATTAAATTTTACTCCTAAAATACTTCAGACGGTAACAGTTTTGAATTCATTCGTTAAATATCTTCACACGTTAAAAATCACTGATCACAGTCCTTCCTGAATAAACACAGGTACAACAATGATATCTAGTCCTGTCTGATACAACTATTGAACCACGTTAATTCCACTGTAACTTGTCTTTGGTGCTCTTCCAGTATTCCCTCGTTCGTTTGGATTCCTAATCATTTTGTAACAGTTATCCTTTCCTGGAGTTTGTTTTCGTGTGACGTGACTAGTCATCTTCTTTTCTCTCCTAATACTTCATTGGGTAATCTTTCTTCACGCATTTGTGAATGTGTTTATCAAACTTTATCATTGTTCCTGACAAAACCGAGATACGACAATGATTTGTATTTTCTTGTCTGATCCAGCTTCTACCTATATTGATTCCACTGGTCCTTGTCTTAAGTCCCTTCTCAGCATTACTTCGTTCGTTTTACGTCTTCCTGTTCACTTTCTGACAGTTTTCATAACAGATTTTTACTGGAGCCTGTTTTCGTGTTACGTGATTGGATGGATATCTTCTTTTATTATTTTTTTTTCGCTCGCCAAATACTTCAGTGGGTAATATTTCTTGATTCATTTGTGGTTAGTGGTCTTGTAAATAAATCTTCCTCGATTCATCTGGGGGTTGTGGTCGTATAAATGAATCTTTCTCGATTTATCTCTGGGTTGGGGTCTTATAAATAAATCTTTATTGAGTCATCTGTAGTTAGTGGTCATTTAAATGGATATTTCTTGATTAATGTGTAGTTAGTGGTCGTGTAAATAAATCTCTCTTGATTCATCTGTGGTTAGTAGTCGTGTAATGGAACTTTCTTGATTCATCTGTATTTAGTGGTCGAGTAAATAAATATTTCTTGGTTATTCTGTGATTAGTAGTCGTGTAAATATACCTTTGATTTTTCCGTGACCGTGTAAATCCAACTTATTCGGAAACCTTGCAGTTTCCTTTACATTATACAACCATTTCAATCAATAGACAATCTATCACTCTTTTGATATATTTTATCGATTCTTAGGTCAAATATATGGTCGTTGGGGTAAAAAGAGTATTATAATAATGTTAAACGAAATAATGTGTGAGAAGATTGAAGAAGGGAGTGATTTTCTGTGCTGTTAGAGGGAATTTTTTATCTAACGGATTCACTAATCTTAACTCACTATGGACTCGATAGATAGCGCTTCCTTCAGAAAATAACCTAGCCTACGGATGTCGTGTTTCCCAATGTCCCTACATTTACTTCATCACATCCATCCCACATTACAATCATACGACACATTTCGCCTTAAAGCCCCAACAAACTTTGAGTGTTTAAGTAAATTTCCCTACAACTCACGTTATCCACTTTTGTGATCTTCCAAATTTACTTTACCGGAAAGAAACTTGATAAAGATATATGGTTAACACATGGAAATAATCGTATCTAAAAATAAACATCACTTCTGAGGAATATCAACACAATTTTCTAAGTTCTGATGTTTCGTTACATATGAAAAAGAAACCGGGTCCTTCAAAACCCAATACAATTCTTGTGTTACAGCTAAGAGTAACCGTCTTTATAGAAATATAACAAGAAACATTTTTATTATATTGGTACCACTGTTTTCTAATCCTTTTAAAAAATAACCTCACTATTCGAAAACCACCTTCCAGCTATAAAACTTAGGCCTGGTTAGTTAAGGCTAAACAGTTTATAGAAGAATATTTAAAGGACGATTTAAGAGTGATTTTTAAAGGACAAAAATAACATTCTTGATGATAACTTTAATTACGTCATCATCTAAAGACTGAAGTAAAGGTAGAACATGTACCAAAAGAAGCACCAGTAAATAAAATAAAAGAGAAAAACAATCCAGAGTCATATGAAAGTAATAGATACAGGCAGCTTGCTTTGACTTACTACTCGTCTAGTCAAAAGACCAGGGGCTTTTAAAACTACACGTAAATATTACAAAGCTGATAAAGATAGTAGGCCTACTCTCCCGGAACGGTCGTCCACATTAGAAATCTAAATAAGTGTTATTATAGGCGACCTTTAAGTAATTGCTATCTATAGCCTATCAAAATTTATTTGGAATATACTGTGATTGAATAATAATACATATTCTCAAAAACCTCTAACCACAAATTTTATTTATTTTAATCTAATGTACATTTCGGATACCAAGTAACCATTCTTACAGGCATAACAACAAAGACTCTCTTCTTTGCTTCTGTCTCTTATTTGGTAACAAAAATGTAGTCTACACACGGTTAAAATAAAAATATTGGTGGATAGAGATTTTTTAATATTACAGTAGAATTTCGAAGAGTCGGACCCCGTTAACTCGAATCTCCGGATAATCCGGAATGAGTTTGAAAAGTATACATACATACAAATTCTAACACAACAATATAAACATTCAATACTTACATATAAACAAAATAGTGCACGTAATTTTTGTGGTTCTTTTACTGCAAAGACTATGGAATCGCACAGCACGAAAGCGGTTTACAAAATTAAAACAGCCAAATTACATGTATTTTTGCCAAGAAATAAATCGTAGTGGAGTTTAACTGCATATACCATATGTACGTTCATATACTTCGCATAAAAGCTACGCTTTGTTTGATGAATATAAACGAATTTTTCTTCGAGTCTTCTTTTAATTTTTACCGTGATCTCCGGCTAACCGGAGATGTTCGATAATCCGGATAAGCTACGGTGCCAGTTAGTTCGACTTATCGAGGTTCTACTGTATTTATTACAGAATAAGTTTCGACAAGGTGAATGAGATTTCATTTGCTTATGGGTAAAATGTTTCATAAGCTGGCACTTGGGGGATGCGGGGCTTGGCGTGAGGAAGGGGGGAGGGTTGAGGTGCTTGCAGTTCAATTTCAAAAAAACGTCAATCCTTGGACTTCCAGTGACTCATATTGTTGACTCATTATTTTGTTACTTATTATACTTTTTAACGTAAATATGGTGATCAAGAAATCGTGCAAATAGGCTCCATAGCGTGCTAAATTGTCTAAGGGTTGGGACGGGTAGGCGGCGATTTATGGCTACGATGAGGGATGACGACAGTGCCTGATGTTTTCTAGATGACGAATACACAATTTCTACCGAAGAGCCAGGTGGCAGCTTATAAAATTCGACCTATACCTGCGATATAAACTGACTTTACGCTTCACAGAAATTTTCATTGTAAGGTGAAAAGGATGCGATTTTATATATAGGGCATATTGCCTACCTGTGTATACAAGAATCTCAAGTTGGTGACGGAAATATCCATTTACTTTTCTTGTACAGTTTTCCATTTAATCCATGTTTGGAATGTTTATGATAAAATACACTTCTTTAATATTGTTTGCCTCTCCCTCCTTATTCGCATTATACTAGTTAATTGGTAGATTTATGGAGTACCTAAACGTTTCTAAACAACAAACATTTAGTGCAGTGGTTCTAGTGAATTAGTCCAGTCGAACAGTTTTATGTTTGAGAGAATAGCTCCGCACCCCCAACGCGTTCAGTAAACTAGAGCGAACCTGTTGATTTAGTCAAGAACATTAGTTGACGAAACTACGGAATTACTTCCAGTCTTTTCAAAATTACGAAGTGTTTTTTTAATATCGTAAAATGTTCTTTCATTGAGAAGACAGTTTAGTAGCTTGTGGTTTGTCTCTTGTTTTTTATACACTCATTTCTTTTGAAGTAGCTATTGCTTTTAAGGAATGCCGTTACTAGAAATTTGGGAGTCGTAGGAAAAATTCATGTAAGTACAGTACTCTAAAAAATTATTTTGAAAACCAGAACACAAAAAAAGATTTGTTCAGTGGTAGGATTTGTCTTCTTTTTGTGCAATATAAGGAAGGTACGAGTATATTATAGTCATAAAACCTAAGCACTTGTTTTTTAATTATCTGTCTTGAGTAGTCTATACTAGGTTGATGATATCCCAAATAGGGCAATGGGTTTTTATGCTATATATTTATATAGACAAGTGCAACCAAATTTCTGTCTTGCAGAAAACATTGCCAAACGTCAGTGACGGATCCAGAAAAAGCATTTTAGGAAGAGCTAGTGGGTGGGGGGGAGAAGGGGTCTCCCCGCGCCCGGAAAATATTTAGGAAATTTGGTAGCTACAGTCTCTAAGAGTCTTCTTTTTGAGCGAAATATTTATAGGCCTACTCTGAGACATTACACACACATTAATTAACCTCATTTACCATATACCCTATTTATTTACAGTGCAAACATAATATTTATTATAGCCAGGCGCGATCGCCCCCCTTTAGATTAGAATTTTTAGGAAAAGTAATTTAAAAAAATATTTTAATGTCATCTGTTAAATTTTTGGAATGTTATTACAAAAATAAATTGTTTCGAATGCCTAATTAGTCCAATTTAACCATTAAAACCCTCTATAAAAATGAAATCTTTCATCTAACCATGATAACATTTTCGAACAAACTTTATTTCGCCAAACATATTGTGCTTATTTATCGAAGGAATATTTTTATTTAGAAGAATGTAGTAATAAAAGTGGGTTGATATATATATATATATATATATATATATATATATATATATATATATATATATATGCCTATATATACACAGAAAGAATTTGTTATATAAAGAGAGATAGGGGTATTTGAGGTTATTCTGGGAGTTGCTAAGGTTTTTTTTGTGTTTGATTAATATATAAATATTGGAGGGTTTAATAGTAACTATTTCATCTCAAAAATTAGAAAATTAACGGGATGTAAAAGTCAGCTTTACCGGCATGGCGAATTTATTTTTTATTTACACTTTTTAAAAACTATTATTTCCTGTTTTGAAAATAGGGTCTTGTTATGCTTTCGGAAACTATCTAAAGATTATCCATACCAAATTTCAATTAAATCGTACAAAAACTTTTGGAGAATTATCTTGTTTACATTTTTAGTAGTTCAAAAATGGAAACGAGAGAAATCTCGGAATGTTTTTGTCCGATTGACTTGAAATTTGGTATGAATAATCTGTGTATGGTTTCCGAAAGCATAACAACGCCCTTATTTTCAAAAAATTGATTCAAGTTTTAGAAAATTAAAAAATTTTAAATTTCGGGAAAGATGTGTTTGACATCCCCTTAATTAATGAGAAAATATATATATATATATATATATATATATATATATATATATATATATATCGCAATATGTATTCTTGTGTATTAATAAAGAACATAAGTCAAAATACAAATACAAGAATTATAATTGAATTTACAATGTAAATTCAATAATAATTCTTGTATTTGTATTTTGACTTGTTCTTTATATATATATATATATATATATATATATATATATATATACAGACAAAAAACATGTTTAGGGTACAATCGCCCCCCTCCCTAAAAATAATCTCTGGATCCTCGCCTGATTATAGTATGGGTGGGCGTATTTATTAATGAGAATAGTACGGTATTATAGTGATTAATATGGGTTTGTTAACATTGTCTACTAATTAATACGAATAAATTAATAAGTAGATTTTAATCAAGGGCGAACAACTGAATATAAACATCGGGATTGCATTTTACAACATTTAGAGCGTTATTTTATAGTTTAAAAACTTTCATTTTTCCATTTTAAGGGGGCTTGAGTCCCAAAGCCCCCTTCTTAAATCCGTCACTGCCAGACGTAGGAGCCAAACAGCGCACTCTGGCCAAATAGAAATGTAACCTCGCCGCTCAAGACACTGGATTACGTTTTACATACGGGATCCGATTATAAACTGTCTGGGAGCAAATTGTGCGTAAAGCAACTGTTCGAAAGCGTGATTGACGGCGGAAAGTTTATATTTGCACAATCTGTGCAAGACACGTGGGTGGTTCCCACACACCCTCGACGAGGATTAGTCGGCCCTCGATCCCTCAAGTACAATTACTCGCAGCAGGAACGTGCAACAGTATTATCTTAGGCCTGGATGTCTCTATTCAAATAGAATCTCTCAGCGCTGTAGCAACGGATTGTGTTACTGCAGTGGTAGGGTGAGGATCGGCATTTTAGAACTATTGGAGGCGCTTATTAAGCACAACCTTTTGGCATTATTATAGAACGAGGCTGCTCCTTTATAGGAGTGTTTTTATCCAAAAACACAAACAAATAATAATAAATGTCAATAAATCCCAACAGCCCAGTATCTACAAGAAACTAATTTTGTACTTATAAATTACTACCTAATACACGTTTCAATTACAAGGTAATCATCTTCAGAGATACTAAATTAAACAAAAATTATGTGTTCAATTTTTTCAATTGTTTAATTCTGTACTTCTGAAGATGGTTACATTGTGAATGAAATGTACATTTGGTAGGCTGAATGAATTAAATCCTTCTGATTCGGCTGTCGTGATTATTTAATATTCCATGGTTGAACGAGATAATAAATAAAATACATGAAGTTAATATTGAAAAGGAGGAACAAATTATTTGAGTTCTTGGAGTTTGAATTTTATGGAGTTATATAAATATCACCAACACATTGAGTAAGGTTTCTTATTTTGTCCAGTCGGCTTTTCTAGGAGCTGTCATTCTATTGTCAAGCGAACATGTGAATCTGGTGGCGAATAGGCTGGGTTTTAATTTTACTGTACTAAATGGTTCTAAGGGGAGAGTTCGCTTATTAATTTGAACAATTTATCTTGTGTGGATTTCATTTCCATTGGTTTGTTAATATATTTTTATGTTTAAGATATTTTTATTGTTTTGTAAAATGCAGGCCTAATTATTGACTCATCTAGTGCTGGAATAAAATATTGTCGTTCAGACAACACATTCAAAAAGACTATGTTGTAGTGTGAGATACTTATAAAAATTCCTTTGTACTGAAGTACAGTGGTTAAAGTTATTTTAATTATAGTTTACACTATAGTAACCTAGTTTACACTTTTGGCACTAGATTGCTCTAGTTGTCGATTGTGTAGGTCAAGTGTTTCGGTTAAAAGTAGAAACGAACATTTTGCAGTAACTTGGTATTTGCCAAATAGTGACGTATATAAGATTTTTGAGGGGAAGTACCCCCTCTTTTACCAAAAAAGCAAAGAACCTGTTTCAATTCAATTTTGACTTGTAAGAATTGTTTTGTCTAATTTAATAATATAACAATCCATAAAAGTATGTAGGCGTAGTAAATAATAAATATAATATATCAGGCACAAGTTTGTAACATACAATTTACACGAATAATAAAAAATTAATTATTTTTAATGAAATAATATTAGTTTTTATTTGACAAAGAATTATAGTTTCCACCTTAGGCGAATATTTATTTGGGGTCCAAGTAGTTACTAAAGGTGAGACTAGTTAGAAACTAGCCACAATTTCTTAGAAACTATTTCTATTTACACATAGGCGGATTTACTCCTCTAATTCTGTTCTTACTGAAACATATTTTAGCTTATAAAGGACCAGATGTTGTCTCCACTTCTGACAGTTATCTCGCTTCTTTTGTCTTCCGCACGATTACCTACCTTTTATTTCGCAACACGTTGCAAGGGCTAATTTTGTTCTACATATCTATAAACATCTTTTACTATCTATTCAATTTACAATTTAACTTTCACTCATATCACATCTGATAGTTTTGCTCAAAGGTTACTGGATATGGTCTATTCTGAATGGATAGCTAGAGGTTATAATCCAAGGTAAAACTGAGGAAGGAAGGTTCTAAAAAGAAAATTATCATCGCAAGCTACCTGTGCAAGTCGTTTTGGAAAAATATCAAAAAATTATGTCACGAAACAATCTCAGCTGCCTTGATAATGACCGACGTCCGAAACTGGAAAAAACCCACAGATTACTTAAACACCAATTTCAATGAAATGAGTTCTGGTAATAACTAAAATAATTTATAGGTTAATTTTTATTATTGAGATCTAAGTTTGTTTCTTAATTTAAAATATATTTACCGTGTATCATAAACGTTTGTATCCAATTAACCATTCAAGGGAGTTAGGCTACTTACGTTTTGTGTTAAGGGACGAATTCAAGGGTTAGGCGAAAATCAATAACTTGCAGTAATTTCTTTATAACAATTGTAGTAATTTATCTTTCGTAACAATCAGGTCATTTATAAACCTTACAATGTATGTGTGCGGTGAGCTGTGTTAAACGCCTGTATTACTGCAATGCATAGTAGTTATGCCTCACATAATGGTGTAAGCTAATAGTTTGGGGAGAATCATCGCTTAAGTGTCCAGGCTCGCACCCTACCGGTGACATATCAGCGGCATGATGTTGGATCTATGCATAACCGTTGCGGATAAGAACCGGTAGGAAGCTGCTTATAATAGGTTACGAGACAGAGAAATTACTATATGTAACAAAACTAATTGAATTATAGTTTGACTTAGAACAGAATAGGATTCTGCTTAGGTGAAATCGTCTAGAGGGAGTGGGGATTACAGCTGCCTGGGCTAGTAGGAAATTCACATCTTGGGTGGCTGAGCCTTGTTGCCAATTTGATGTTAAACTTCAGTTCGTCGCTCAGTGACATCGTATCTGTGGTGGAGTGATTTACTAGTGGTGTAGCTTGCTTCATTCTGCAATTTCAGTCGCTGGCAGTGGTGGGTTGACTGTCAATGCGTTCGAACTGACAACACCGCATCCATGCCCTGCTACAGACCCATTCCTATTCTACTTTAAATCAAAGTATAGGACATTTCTCTATCCTAAAATAGACAGGAAAGGAATAGGCCTAACAAACTGCGTAATATATTAAGTCAGGATTATATTTTACCAATATTCTACGTGAATTTATTCTACTAAAGCAGATTCTAAAAAACGCCAGGGCATTTGTGGAATTTCAAAAGCTGTAATTTGATTCATATAAAATGCTGTATATTAAGATGTATTGGCCTACGGGTCGTTAGAACGTAAAATATCATTCAAAAGAGTCTACAATATTTCACTTCGTCTTGGCTATCTACTGTAGCCTATATTCTAGTGCCCTGTAGAAAACGCATAAATCTCAACAATACAAAACCTATACCTATAGGTCTACTAGTTGTTAAACTTTATACCTTTAAATTTTATATTTCAGTGTTGTCCTATTTATAAATATGTACTTAAATTTTCCCTACCTATATGGTCTATTAGATCGTCACACTTGCTTATACCAGCACTTATTTGACCATTGATTGTGGACGACCGTTTTGAGAGATTTGTCTCATTGATCACTCACAACGTAACTGACCTCCCGTAACTGTTTTAGGTTGGGGGGGGGGTAGTATAGATTATATTTAAAGACTATTTTGGGTTATAATGTCGAAAGGTGTATGCAAGTTATAATGTAATTGGGTGTTGAGTATGTTTGTAGGGTGTAGCTTGAAATGTTCATACTCTTCGGGTTATTTTTATCTTACTTGTGTAGAATTTGTAGGCTCAGCCAGTGTTTACAAATTAACTTGCATTTCGTGCCGCAGTTTCTACATAGGCCAGACAGGGTCATTTTACACACGGTACTAAGAACACATAAAAGCACCCACAAACAAAAACACCCAAACAAACTTTGCCGAACATCTCATATCCACAATTTACAACCTCAAGAAAAAGAAAACTAAAATAACCAACGAACAACCAACGATACACAACCGAACAATATGAAATATACAAACGCTACACAATTGAACAGAACGAACAACATACATACTCAACACCAATTTACATTACAACTTACATACACTTTCGACATTATAAACCCAAAATTCTTGAAAATTAGCGCACACTCTCCTCATATATATATATATGTAATATAAGCCATATAAGCCAACTTTCCCATAGCCAGAAATTTACTTCTCAAAAATCTATATGAATTTTGCTTTTGCCCCCAATTGATTGCCGTTGAAACTTTCATTGTTCAACCTTAAATTGTTGCCATGGTTACCACACAATATCATAAATAATCCTCTAGGATTAAAAATGAATGAAAATAATAAAATAAACAAACTGGATTAACGGTATTGAACCTTGCTTGACAAACGGACAATGCGAAAGAAAAGTGAAAAAAATACAACAAATGCAAGCGACGAAAAAAAGAAAGCATATAAATAGTGATATACAAAAATAATAGGCCAACTTCTTATATAGAAAGGAAAGTGGAAAATTGCAAGGAAATTCGCTTTCTATTTTGCCAGTTAATATTGTTATTTTGACGTATGTATGTACATATTTATATTAATTGTAATTATGAAATGAAAAGAAACTAAAATAAAGGTGTACTATGTTGATTTAAGTAGGAATTGACTTTGAAAAACATTTTTTAAATATTACTTGTTACATAAATAAACTTCATTACCGTAATAGGAACTTATGTAACTTGCTAACAATGTACAATACAGAACATAACCTACAAATAACAAAATATCTGTTGTATAAATCCTTCGCTATCACATAATTTATTCAAATATAGGCCTACAATATTTCTGAACATACAGGAAATTGTATTTGGAAACTACTTAAACAAACGTGAGACAAAAAACCGTTATATTAACCATCCTGTTTTATAAATGGAAATATTCAGGATAAATTATTTGATCTTTGGATTGTTTCACATTCTTTAACACCCACGCGATGACGTCATGTTTGCGGATTAAGTCCCGTACAAATCTTTCATATTACATTGTACTTGTTGCTACATAAAAAAATCGACTATGTATTTATTGTAATGTACGTGTAAGCTATAGGCTATATTTTAAGGTTTTCGTCTGTTAGAAGTGCATATGTTTTTAAAGAAGTAAATGTAATTGGATTTTTCTTATGGATTTTACTTACAAAACGTTTGGAAAGTGAAGCTTAGTTAATTCGTGCGAAAGTGTGTGAAATAATTCAGGCCCTAAATCGAAAGGTTTAACACTGTTGCTTTGGCTGTAGGCGTTGTATAGGCCTAAAGCTCTTCATAATACGAATAATTAAACTGACGAGATCTTTAAAGAATTAATTTTACATTTATATATTATTCTTGTTTATGAAATGTAAGGTCATTGATATATTAGCAACAGCATTTTCTTGTATTCACTTGTCCTTTAACATACTTAAAACAAGATTCGTACTTGGTGTACTTGCGAATCGACTTCCGAGAACTTATTAATTACAGTGCTGTCATCTTCATTCTTTAGGACACTTTAGAGTTCTGTATAGACCTACATTAATGACTATACATTGCCTAACAATAGCCTAATATTTACAAATATAAAATAAAAATAAATGTCCATAGATTAATGTAATCAAATATATATTGACTAGACTATATGTAGCCTACATTTTAATATATATATATATATATATATATATATATATATATATATATATAATACGTTTTCTTGTTTAATAATTTAAAACAACATAGGTTATTCAAATACAAGAATATTTATTAATTTCTATCCAAAGCTTTTCGTTGGCAAACAGTACCAACATCATCAGGAATGAAAATTACAATAATGTAAGATATAGGCCTAAAACACATGTTAAATTAGAAATAGAATTGTTGCTAAATTTATAAAAATTGCCAAATTTATTTTGTTGCTGTAAAATTGTAGACATTGAATATAGTATCAAATTTAGAATGTATTTGTATTTGTTCTTTTATCAATTTGTTATTATTATTGTATTTATATATTTAGAATACTTCATATATATTCATTCTTAATCCCTTATTAATTTCTTTTATAAGTTTCATATTTTCAATATTTGGAAATTGGTATATAAATTGGAAATATAAATGAATATATATGAAGCATTCGAAATATATAAATACAATAATAATAACAAATTAATAAAAGAACAAATACAAATACATTCTAAATTTGATACTATATTCAATGTCTATAATGTTACAGCAACAAAATAAATTTGGCAATTTGTATAAATTTAGCAACAATTCTATTTCTAATTTAACATATGTTTTAGGCCTATAGCTTACATTATTGTAATTTTCATTCCTGATGATGTTGGTACTGTTTACCAACGAAAAGCTTTGGATAGAAATTAATAAATATTCTTGTGTTTCACTAACCTATATTGTTTTAATATATATATATATATATATATATATATATATATATATATATATATATATATATAGTAATCCTTTGATGAATTTCTTAATTAATTGATTGCATATATATAAATACACACACACACACACACACACACACACACACACACCGCGTGTATGTGTGTGTGTGTGTGTGTGGCGCGCACGCGTGCACGTACGATATGTGTGTGTTTGTATGTAGACTATATAAAAAGAACAAATCGATTTAAGAAGTAACTCACATTCCTCCTCTATCAACAATAATTTTTACCCTCAGAGGTAACAAAAAACAGATGTATTTATTATTTTTGTTGCCTATAAGGGGGGTAGCTTTGCAACAGAGGCGTGCATAAAGCTAATAAAAGTGATTGTGGTTAGAGTATGTACGTGTGTAATTTATCATAAATTAGTGATCCAAAATAGTGAATAAAATTTTGCTATTTAGGGTTGCACAAAGTAATAATGAATCTTTCCAAATGTTTCACAAATCGAAACCCACACAAAGTAATTCTATAGGCCTAAATAAAGACTTAATGGTAATGACGTGCAGCATAATGAATTATTAACCTAACCTGACCAATAATATTAATTGAAACTTCGGTTTGAAAACGAACGCATTTAAATGTGTGAATTACTCAATTAGGACATTAATAAAGGGTTGCCATTCACAAAGTAAAATATCCCTCGCGCCTCTGCGGTTTCACAATAGTTTAATTATTTCCAATGCAATTGTAATTAAAGTGCATAATACGCGCGAGCGACACTTAGACAAGAAGTACAAAAATATCGTATGAATAGATAATTGTGAAAGGTGGCGGTGAGGCCAGGCGTGACGCTATTGTCACGTGACATTGTGGAAGATCACTCACCGTAGCGGACATCTCTATCCAGCTGTCCAGAGGCCAAACACCCTCTGCGATGTTTATTTTCAACGGGGGAGGGGAGTTATTTCGGCCAAATTGAACAATCGACGAACGTAATTGTGTTCATTACGCCGCGTTGAACTTTGCAGTGGAGAAAGTTGGGGCGGAAATTTTTACTTCCTGTTTGGAACGGAAGTGACCGTTTTCAAATACGAAAATCGAACTAAAAGTGATTGTTGCCAACTTGGACGAAATAGAACCTAATAGAACTTACGACGTAGAACTTAGACGAAATAACCCGAAACGCGTCCACGAAGAATAATGTTTTGATGTTACAAAAGGCAAACAATGTGTTCAAATGTATATTAAACAGAAATATAGGCATATCCCTATTATGGAAATTATGATAGTTGGACTGTGTTAGATGTGTTAGGTTAACGTCAATACTGTCGCCTAACAACGTTCGTTGAGGTTAGGTTATGTAAATATTGTTGCTTAACAACGAACGATGAGATTAGGTTAACGTCAATACTGTCGCCTAACAACGTTCGTTGAGGTTAGGTTATGTAAATATTGTGGCTTAACAACGAACGATGAGGTTAGGTTAACGTCAATACTGTCGCCCAACAACGTTCGTTGAGGTTAGGTTATGTAAATATTGTTGCTTAACAACGTTCCTTAAGGTTACGTTATGTAAATATTGTTGCTTAACAACGAACGATGAGGTTAGGTTAACGTCAATACTGTCGCCCAACAACGTTCGTTGAGGTTAGGTTAACGTCAATACTGTTGCCTAACAACGTTCGTTGAGGTTAGGTTATGTAAATATTGTTGCTTAACAACGAACGACGAGGTTAGGTTACGCCAATACTGTCGCCTAACAACGGAAGCTGAGGTTATGTTATGATATATTTTCACCTAACAACAAACGATGAGGTTAGGTTACGCCAATACTGTCGCCGAACAACGGACGCTGAGGTTATGTTATGAAATATTTTCACCTAACAACAAACGATGAGGTTAGGTTATGTGAATGTTGTTGCTTAAAAACGAACGATGAGGTTATGTTACGCCATTACTGTCGCCTAACAACGGACGCTGAAGTTATGTCATGCAATATTGTCGTTTAACAACAAACGACGAGGTTACGTTAAATTTCTTTATTATTGTTGCCTAATGACGAAAGAATAGTTTACATTACGTTAATATTATCACATAACAACGAACGTATAAGTTAGCATGTATTCATATTGTCACAACGCTTGGTTACGTTAATTAACAACTAACGATTGGGTTAGGCTAAAGTATCAATATTGCCGCCTAGGAACGAACGATAAAGTTAGGTATATTGCTGCCTAACAACAAACTATTAGGTCATATTATGTTAAAACATGGTCACCTTGCAACGAACGATTAGAGTAGATTATATTGATATTGTTACCTAACAATGAACAATTAGATTAGGTCATGGAATACTTTTAAACCCGAAGCTTTCAAAAGTTTTAAAATGTTTTTTAAGGAGAAATCTCTTCTACCGTTTAAAATTTATTAGTAACTAAATAACACCATACTTTTTAATAGGCATAACATGAGATGACTTAATCACGTCATCGGTTGAATATTCTTTTTGACAAAATAATAGTAGCGGTGGAATGGACACCCTTCACCACACCCCGGCGTTATCGAAGAGCGGAATGGAGTTATTGATGGTTTCCGATCCGATGCGTAGGTTTGTCGGCGTCTTTACACTCGCTCTTTGCTTTGCATCTTAATTATAAACCTTCCTCGCCAATTAACAAAACTGTTTCTTGTAACCTAACCTGTACCTGTATCGGCACCGGTCTCTGGAGGCGGGAAATATAGCTGCGCCTAAGAACTGTTCAACTATACGCCGTGTAGTAACTCTGCATTAACAATGCGATAATTTGCGATCGCCGCCTGAACTGACGCTTAATGCTAATTTTAGGATCACGTGATTAGGACGATTTGCATGGAAATAAATATAAACTAAGGTAAAATAAAATCTAACTACAATAGTTCTGTTTCTAACAGAACTCCGCCGTATTCCTTTCCAGAAGTGTAGCTTAAGATTACGTAATTGAGACAAATTGCTTGAAAATGAGTAAAAACTAAAGTAAAATAAAATCTAACTACAATAGTTCTGTTTTTAACAGAAGTCCATTGTATTTCTTTCAAGAACTGTAGCTTAAGATTACGTAATTAAAACGAATTGCTTGAAAATGAGTAAAAACTAAAGTAAAATAAAACCTAACTACAATAGTTCTGTTTTTAACAAAGCTCCGCCCTATTGCTTTCCAGAACCATAGCTTAAGATTACGTAATTAATACGAATTGCTTGAAAATGAGTAACACCTAAAATAAAATAAAACGCTTTACGTTACAATTGTTCTGTTTTCAACAGAAAATTTACATAAATTATTTAAAAAACTGAAAATTTCTAACAGGCGTTCTAAAAAAATTGTTTAAAAGAAATCAAATAAAAAGTGTACGTTTCTAAAAATAACTTAACTGCCTGGTTATTTTTAAATTTTATGATAATATTTTTTTGTGAAATTTAGTTGGAAATGAGTTTTAAGTAAGTGGTTTTCTACCTATAACAGAGGTGGCCTAGACATTTCTCGACGTTGTTAGACAGAACAGATGTACTTCGGAAAATGTACAAAATAGCATCGGACTCTTTCTTAACTTCAGATAGAACCAATTACAAATCAAGATCACGAAAAACCTGATCTTGAACTAAAACTTAAATCATTGTATTTATAATGTTTTAGAAATTTTATGGTCATATTTAATAAATATCCATTGTCATCGTATTTTTTAAATGTTTAAAATGTACAATACTTCTGAATTACAACGAAAATGATTTGTATCCTCTAGAGGAAGAGGAAAGTTATATTTATAAGAGGAATCAGCTGTTATATAAAATCATATGTTCTAGGCGAGGGAACTGGAGTAACGCTTTAGACGTATATGCACGCATTGTGATGGACCTCAAGATTTTCCTGAGTAAAGATTTACTCTATGAGCCAATACAGGTAAACTGATGAAAAAACAATTCATTTCCTATTATTCTTTGTAAATATATTTAAATTATTTTCGGTCACATACTTTTATATTTCGAATTTGGTGTCAATTTATCTAGATTTTTAATTATATTACAATGTTAGCAATAATGGGAAACTAAAATATCAAAATAAATTGCACTTTAATTGGCCAATTCACGTTGTAGCGTTAGCATAATAGAGTGTGCTACAGAGTTCTACAGTAGTGCTGGAAAATAGAACTATCCAGGACAAGATATGGTAGAGATAGGCCCTTTTTTAGTTCATTCCCACCCTTTGTTTTTCCCACCCTCTATAATCATTGTCATCCTACGGTTCGTACTGGTACTTCTTAGTTTGATTTAAAACAGAATAGAACGAAAGTGAAATCGGCCAGAAGGGGGAGGCTAGCACCGTCTGGGCGAATGGGAATTTCACATCTTGCTTGGTGGGTGAGCCATTGTTACCAATTCGAAGTTAAACTTCCGTTCGTCGCCCAGTAGTTCAACTTCAAACTGACGACACACCACCCCTACCCCGCCAGAGACCCGTCCCTATTCTACTTTAAATCAAACTATAGTTCAAAATAAACTACACTGAATGTTTTGAACTAGGCAGGTCACCCTTCTGGACTAGTTCAGCCGTTCACATCCCAGCAGAGCCATCACACAACAGGCAGGACCAGGTAGAACAAATTAGTTTAATTTGAAATGCTTACTCATTTACAATAAGTCGTTATGAACTATTACGAATCATTCATAATTGCTCTTTTATTATCCATAATTCGACATAAAAAATAACAATTTCGTCATTAACATTAAAATTAACAATAATGCAATTTATTGGAAAAGGATTAAAACATGCAATAATAAAACTAGGGTTAATAAAACATCATTCTCCTTTTTATGATATGAATTTCTGACAAGGTCCAAGTGGATGTTTACAGTAAAAGCTGTTTTATACGGAATTCTATCATCCGGAACATTCTATTAACCGGCAGATTTTCAAAACAACAAATCAGTACAGTAGGGTCTACCCTTCTTTGTTGTTACAAGATGTGACTCATCGGAAATAGGCTACAGTACAAAACAAATATCACTGAACAAACGTGACCAAGAAATAGTTCAAGAAAAAATAAACGTTTCATGGGGTAGTGCTCCAGCCGTTTTTACAACGCTGTTAACATTTGTTAAAGGTTAGAAGGTTGTTTGTTCAGGAAATTTTGCAACTGTTTATGCTTCATTCAAGATTTGTTGGAAATCGTGAATCAGGCATTCGGAGATTTGTGTTTGTTTTAAAGATCATTACAAATTATAAAATAATTAGTCTTTGTATCATCACTAAGTGTACTGGTGCAGGTACGGAAACCCAGTGATTGGATACAACCAAATACGGAAGGTAAGATTACAACAGTGCATTCAATTTTCCTTGACAGGTAGCATAAAGTTATGCACAGTACATACTGTATATAGGCTGTATAGGTTAGGTTCTATTATTCGGAAATTCCGATAACTGGCAACATGCCGACCCCCAGCGTGCTGGAAATTGGGAGCTTTTACTGTATTTAACAAATATAAATATATATATACATATATATATATATATATATATATATATATATATATATATATATATATATATATATATATATATATTTTGAATCCATCTTCACGTGAGCTACTACTTATCACTAAACACTTGTAAATGGGACACATCTCCCGAAACGGCCATCCTCAACAAATATAAGTAAGTGCTACCATAGCCAAGTTATAAGCATTTACAAGTGTTTAGTGAAATATAAATACTTTATTATACCCAGACAATCAAGTTTTTAATTACATTAAAATGAACTATATGGTTAATTTGAACTATTTCAAATGAACTGTTGTAAAATATACGGTTCAGTTAAAAGAACAACTTTGACCTTGACTAGTATATGCATAGATAGTATTACAGTGGACACTACTCGTACTATAGTCATCTCTGGTGTAACGTTCTAGTGCTCTACTACCCTTTTGCGTACCTTGACTCCTAATTCATGACAAAAACATAACCTTCTTACGATTATAACTACAGTAATTTAATAGCATTTGTAAAATATTTTTTTTATTGTACTTTAATACTGAGCGTATATATATATATATATATATATATATATATATATATGTATGTATATATATATATATATATATATATATATATATATATATATATATATATATATATATAAAGAACTAAGTCAAAATACAAATACAAGAATTATAATTGAATTTACAATTCAAAGCTTTTCGTTGGCTAACAGTACCAACATCATCAGGAATATTAAACAATTAATTAATTGTTTAATATTCCTGATGATGTTGGTACTGTTAGCCAACGAAAAGCTTTGAATTGTAAATTCAATTATAATTCTTGTATTTGTATTTTGACTTAGTTCTTTATTAATACACAAGAATACATATTGCGATATATATATATATATATATATATATATATATATATATACACATATATAAGTTATATATCCCACAGAAATTAAGGGCCTTTTCATTATTTTATTTCTTTATTTATTCGGGCTCCATAACATTATAAATACATTAATGTTACAATTTATGGATTACAAATAAAACCACATTTGTTGCAAGAGCTATAACTCTAAACAACACAGCTGTGTTGCTATTGGACGAATGTGATCAGTTTAGCATTATGGCGAACTAGTAGTGAAGGGCTTAACTTTATTAACAGCCCTTCATTAACCAATAGACATTCCTCTAGAGTATTGGAATTTTATTATTTTAACCTGTTTTCTGATCCAACTTTGCGTCAGATGGCAGTAAAAACAGAAATAATGTACATTTTTCAAAGGGGGTTGACATTCCTGGGGAACTGGGAGCTAATCCATGGCCTACTCCAAAGGAAAACATTTAAAAGTTAAATACCATTTCAAGCCAACCTTAGTACATAATTTATGCTTAAATTAAATACAAGTTTAAAACACGTAAAACACGTAAATATCGAGTTAAATAGAATTATCGGAAATAAATGCTGAAAGAGTTTACTTATAAACGTACTTAAAATTATTTAGTAGGGGAGTCAGAAGGTTCGTCTGGGGGGGGGGGTTGGTCTAATACATGCCTTAAGCTAAAGGGCAACATTATACAAATTTAACATGATTTTACGTTATTCTAACGCTTAAAAATAGGCACATATTTATTAGTTGTACTAATTGTTCTAACTTAAATATATTTCAGCATTAAAGAGTTCTCAACGAACAATGTATTTAATTACACAGAAAGTAATCATAAACATCATTATTTTGGAAATCAGGTTAAAGACTTGAAAAAAATTTAAAAAATTTAGCAGCATTCTCTAACTATTCATTTCCATAAAATACAATCCTATAAGGATATATTGAGTCTATGAAACGGCTTGGATTGTTAGTTAAGAATTCATCTCCTGTTTGAGGGATCCATCTTTGATATAAGCCATGGCTAATACATTCGGAAGGTCTTCTTGTGTCTCTAATACAGTTAAATTATACACATTGAAATCTGTACAATTATTCTATAGTCTACACATATTTACTGACAGCTCTTAATTTAGTGTAATCTCGTTTTATATGAACAATATTTTAAGGTTATAGTATTACAATTTCCTTATGAGGATTTGAGATGGCTGATAATTGTTACAAATATAAGATTTAATATAAATTGTAAGTCTAAAAGGTCCTTTTTGGGTTAGTTTAAACCTCTAAATTGGCTTTCCCTTGCTGCGATGCATTGTCATTGAAAAAGTATAAACAAAGATAGCTCGCTTCTTAGATAAGGGATTAAATTTCCTTTAAATTTCTTTTTTAATTCAAAGAGGCCACATTTCAAACTTAAAGAGTACTCAATAAATACATAAAACCTCCTAACCACAAAAACGTAAAGCCTAATTTACATTTCGATTGTAAAGCAACCGCTTAACTGTGAGCTTGGTCTTAAGATACTTATAAAAACATGTTGCTTATTCAAGACTGTGCTATAAATCAAGAGCTTTATGTAAGGAACGATCAGTCAACGCAAAATTACAGAAGCCTACGCTCAGCAACGCATTTGTACGGAAATTATTGTGACTAGTAATTTTATAATTACCATGAATGTATTGACAGTCCTTGCCATTGGAAATATTTTGTACTAACTTCTAACCCCCCCCCCCCGCGTCTTGACTACTGCAATCTCTCAAGGCAAAGTTCGCGGTTGTCAGCATTATACCTATATAGGCAGGTATCTATTTAGGATTCGAGGTGAAAGTTGTATTGAAATATGTTTTTAAAATTGTAATAAATTATGATTCTACAAAGTTTAACAATTTTATTCTCTGTTACAACGATTTTATCATGGATTTAAGCCACTTATTGTACATTTAGGCGCCTTTTATAAGTATCCAATTACAGTCAAACCTCTATATAAGGAACCTCCAGATAACGAAATCCTCTATATAACGAATTTTCACCTTGTCCCATGACAATTTAGAAGTACTGCTTATTTACCTCTATGTAACGAATTTCGGACCCCTCAATAACAAAGTTTTTTCTTCACTTCACCCGAAGAAATGTAGTGTTATATAGGCAGCTCACAATGTCATTTCCAGGAAATTGTTTATTTTCAGCAGGAAGGTCAACAAAACCAAGAATGGTAGGCGAAACACATGTCAGCAATTGACTGCATGTTAAAGTTCTGTTCAGTTTAGAATGCAGTGACTCATCGGTTAGGAATTCTAAGAACTTAGCATTTATAGATAGGCTATCCTTACAGGCCTACAGTACATTTCCAACCTCCCACCATTTTCTTTTATCACTCATTTCAATGTTGCTAGCTCAGTTACTCAGTTTTGTTCGTGCCGTGAGTTTGTCGTGATGTGAAAAAATGTCAAAAAGAAAATGTAGCAGAAAAAGTGAGTGTTTTACGAGAGGTTGATGAAGGTGTAAAAAAGTTGGATGTTGCGAAAAAATTCGGTATACCTCAGAGTTCGCTATCCACTATTCTAAAAACCCGGCTCAAATTCTAAAACAAAGTGTTTCTTATGATTTGCCAAGAGAGAAAATGAAACTTTGTACATTCGACAATATCGATAACGCGATGATTAAATGGGTTACGGTAATGCGCGAGAAAAATATGTATCCCTTTTATTACCGCACGTAGTCGGTATGCATAATGCGGTAAGATCAGTAAGATGGGGTGGGAGCATTCTTGACAACACAACCTCTCAATAACGAATACCTTTCTACAACGAATTTTTTCTATGGCTAATCGACTTAGTTATACAGAGGTTCGACTGTACAACATCGTCAAACGAAGTTACACTCGTTGGAGTATTTTAAGCAAACTTTGTAAGATTATTTACTACCAGTTTACTTTAAAAATATAATATTTTTATTCCCTTATGAAAGAATGAAATTATTTTAAAATTTCTTACAAAACTGGAAAATATTAAATATTTTTTAGCCTATATAATCCTTTCAAGGAATATTTTACCCCCAAACTTCCTCCGCGCCCCCGTATGCATGCATGTAGATCTAATTCTAATGTCAGTTTTTTTTTAAACAAGGGCAAAGCCATAGAAATCACATGCTTTATGGACCTCACTGTCACGCCGTAAAAAAATACGAGATTGTCCTTCCAATCTACCCTAATAGTAGGGATGCTTTATAATACACGACCCCTTCAGAGGGTAATCACTCGCTTAACACTTGCTTACAATATAATCCTTTATCAAACCGGCAAAGAGCAACCCTTTGACCGGTCTCACGCCATAATCCCCTCTTTGACTCCGTAATGGAGGATGCTTCTTGACCATTGGGGCCGACTAATCCCGCACTCGGACCGAAGTGTAACCTTTACAAATTACTGTTTAATTCTCTTCAGCCAAATCCCTTCTGATGCAGAACTTTGTTTTGGAATTGAAGCGAGGGGGTAGCCCTGACATAGCTTCGGACTTTCTGGGGATTAATAAGGATCGCCATGTTTCTCTCTGCATGGAATTAAATTACTGTATTGTTTCAGAAAAGCCAACGGCACTTGGCAATCTCTGGGCTTCTCATTATAAAGGAAACTTATCTCACAAATATATATTTTGGACCCTAGCTAGCGGGAACATTCCACCAAACGAAACACTAAATTGGAGTGAAATCCTCACTAATTCCAAACCATACTAGATTACTCTAGCCATACTGGTTTCGGCGACCATGTCCGCCTTCATCAGTAATGGGCTAACTGTCAGTTACACCAGGTCTTGCCCTTAAAACGGGCAAATACTTCAGTACAACCTCCAGTTAAGAAAATCAGGTTTATTCACTGCACAAGTGAAGCCGAAACTCTCCCCTTTGAGGGTTTGTTTCCTTACCTCAAAATCACCTATATTCACAATCCTTTACATAATTATGTGTAGTATTATTATGGAGCAGTAAAACCTCATTATAGCGCACTAATTGGGGCTTACATCTGTCTGTTGAATGAAAACACGTTATAAAGCAAAATGTTCTTTTAAATTAAAAATGCAAATTAAAACGGAATAAATCTGTAAAATGTTAATAAAAAGGAAATGATTTTTTTAAAATATGCAAGTTTATCCACAACAATAAAAAAAACAGTTAATACATTTTCTGTGACATTAAAATAAACGCCAACGTTTGCTAAGCTTATATTATAAATATTGCTGTAATGTCTACAATATTTACAGTTATCTAGCATCATTTGCGGGAGTTTAACAGACGAGACATTTCTGGCTAATTTCCTTTTGGTTACGACAGCGTAAACAACGAGTTCACAAAATATTTATTCAATAAAAGAGTTATAGACACTACACATCTAGTATTTCTGCAGTATGTATGTACGGCATTTACATTCCTGTTGCATAGGCTAATGCCATTTCACAAAAGGTATAAGCAAGCGTGTGCAACTACTGCTCAAGTGGCTACCGGGTGGCGTGATGTAGCTTCAATACAGTCCGTTAAAATGAGGTTCTACTATATTACTTATCTATATCAGATATAAATTATAATTAATTAAGGATTGATATTAAGGTACACATTGCAATCCGTGTATCCACGTGCAATAATAACATTATTATATCCTTTTTTTTATTAGTTTTTCCTTTTAATGAACAAGTCAATGATTTTATACCAAACAGTTCCTCAAATAAATTAATTTTTGTTGGTATAATTCATGTGACAACAAATTTTAAAACCTATCCCTGTGTATCTCAAATTTATTAACGTAACACTTTTCGAAACATAAACGATGTAGACTAATTACCTCAACATAGAGTGTTCTGCCAGGGAGGGTTGATATTTTCTGTCACTGTGACTTGTCACTGGTATTCATTTTTCGCCGGTGACACCAGTGAAAAAATATGGAAAATGATAGTTCCAGTGACATTGAATCGATCGGAAGTTGTCTCTGTTGTGATTGGGGAAAAAGTCACAGTCGCTGGATGAAAAGTTACTGATATTTTACCGTGGCTGCCATTGGTTGATTTGTCGCTGTCACTGGCTCTGCTCTCACCGCTGATCATCGTGCAGCGTCGTGAACTAAAGGCTAGAGGGAGTTATCTATTTTGTGATTGGGCAAAATGTCGCTGTCACTAACAGAAAACTTAGTGATATTTTACCACGGCTGTCATTGGTTCTTAAGTCGTGTCTGAGTGGACGATTTGAATCAGTTTTCAGGATAGTAACAGTGTTGTGTACAGTAGACGCAATTTCGCACTCGGTAGTTTGTTTTTAATTTCGTAAGAGTTTTGTTTTTAAATAAAATAAGCCTTCCAAAAAAAGAAAATAGCGAGGTGTAGAAACATTTCACCAGTGTGTGTTTGTATATTAGGGATCACGATGTAGGGTACAGACAAGCCGTGGAAGTGACTGGCGTTTTTAGTGGAACATTTCCCAAGTTATGTGCTAACAATTATTTATTGATATTTTTTTGCAATGGAAGTACAACTGTGCATTAATACTGTAATGTGTAGAATACTTTAAAGGTAATGTATACATTTAAAATGTACTATAGGCCTGGTATACATACATAGGTCTGGTAATCATATAACAGAATTTGTTTGTATCAGGTTTTATTATTTAATTGCTTCACTAAAAAAACTTGTATGTATGATACAACTTGCCTATAGTAGCACTTACTTATATTTGTTGAGGACGGCCGTTTCGGGAGATGTGTTTAAAAGGCAGTTCTCAACAAATATAACTAAGTGCTACTATAGGCAACATGTAACATATTTACAAGTGTTTTTAGCGAAAACTAGCAGCTCACGTGAAGATGGAATCAACATATATAATGCCTTCTATTAGTCCGCACTCTCCTTGCATATATATCTTGTACAATTTCAGCCGTTAATAAATTTCTTTTTTTTTATCCACTCAAGTTCGAATAGGCCTACAATTTTTAAAACTAATGGATGACACTTGATGTTAATACAGTTTTTCAAATATTAGTTCATTAATTGAATTTAATCAATTATTTTTAGTTCTATAATGAAGAAAAACCTTTCATTAAACGGGTAAGGTATGCAATATAGTTATTTCGTTCCATTTGGCTTAAAATAAGTGATAACATGATTTCACAATAAAACGGTTGATTTTATGTTTTAAGTTATCCGAACACCATCCGTCCCAATTAGTTCGGAAATTGACTCTACTGTAACATCCAGAGGAAAACTGATATCAGCCGAAGCTCTCGGGTTTGTTGAAATGAGTAAACATATTTCGAGTCATGTCGCTTAGAAAGTCTGAGAAACCGCTTGCTGTGCGCCGCCATGCCTGTAGACTGCTTGTCAGCATAGATGCGCCCAATATTTATCAAACCGTCCGGTGTTTTTTTTTTTTTTATCTGCACTCAAAGTAAATATTAACCCCGAGCATACTACGCGCGTCGGCCCGGCTTTGAGTCCAACAGCTGACAAAATATTCGATAACGCCGCAAGTTCGGATTAATCCCGCTGTGTAAGCAAGTACTTGAAGAAGTGATTGCAAGACTGTGGGAATATACGTGAAAGTTTGCTCGGTCGTTCGCCAAGAATTGGATATAAATTTTATTCATTTTAAAAAATAATTGCAATTTCAACCTTATATGAAATTAATAATGTAACTAAGTACCCAGGTATAATGTTTGGAATATTCATTAAACTGGCGTTTGAAGCGCTAAAAGCACAATATAATGTATCAAATATATGAAAAAATAACTGTTTGATCATTCTCTTAGGCATCGGTAAAGATTGGCTTTCATAGAAACCATCGTGTCCACCCAGGAAGATCTTATTGGGCAACATCTCTGTGGGCATGGTGTAGAACAAGCCTATATCAGAGAAGCGATCCTCTTACACGAACCGCAGAATGTAGCCATTTTGAAGCGACGATTTCCATGCTATCCACCCAGGAAGGTCTTATTGGGCAACATCTCTGTGGGCATGGTGTAGAACAAACCTATATCAGAGAAGCGATCCTCCTATACCAACTGTGGTATGTAGCCACATTATATCGGCCCTGTCCATGCTATCCACCCAGGAAGGTGTTATTGGGCAACATCTCTGTGGGCATGGTGTAGAACAAGCCTATATCAGAGAAGCGATCCTCCTACACCAACTGTGGTATGTAGCCACATTGAAGCGACCCTGATCGTGCTATCCACCCAGGAAGGTCTTATTGGGCAACATCTCTGTGGGCAAGGTGTATATTAAGCCTTTATCAGAGAAGCGATCCTCCTACACCAACCGTGGTATGTAGCCACATTATATCGGCCCTGTCCATGCTATCCACCCAGGAAGGTCTTATTGGGCAACATCTTTGTGGGCATGATGTAGAATAAGCCTAGATCAGAGAAGCGATTTCCCTACACCAACCGTGGTATGTAGCCGCATTATATCCAGGAAGGTCTTATTGGGCAACATCTTTGTGGGCATGATGTAGAATAAGCCTTGATCAAAGAATCGATCCTCCTACACGAACCGTGGTTTGTAGCCACATTGAAGCGACCTAGTCCATGCTATCCACCCAGGAAGGTCTTATTGGGCAACATCTCTGTGTGCATGATGGAGAACAAGCCTATATCAGAGAAGCGTTGAGTATATTCTATGCGTTATTCAACTTTAAAAGGACGAGATAAATTTAATTTTTTTAAAAATTAAACAAACCATGTTGAAATACTTCTACGATTTACACAAAACTGTTAAATTTTCTTTCGAAATCTAACAGTCTCGTAATAATATAATTATCGAACGGGATTGAATTTATTTGTAGGAGCAAAATGAATTTGCCTAATGTTTTCCACTTTCGTTCTTTATGATGTAATTTTGTGTATTCTACAGACAATTGACGCAGTTAACTAAAAATATGTTCCGTCCAAACGGGAAGTTTGCCTCGAGCAAACAGAAAAAAACTGAAAAACATTGAAGTTTGAAAAATCAGAAATCAAACGCGAATGCCATGCGTTTATTGTTACTGCCAGCGGGAAACGGGAAAGAGTTATCCGACGTGCATCCCCCGCTCTATACGTGCCGACGTTTCCGTATCGATTGCGGACTCTAGTTTAATCACGTTAAAAGCGTTCTGGATGACCCCGACCCCCCCCCCCCCACCTTAATGTTTCCGCGATGATGACTAGAGTACAGTCTCGGATGAAATTACGCGCCATGTACACTCGATTACTGGTGCACCTGTGACGAAAACTTACCACGCTGTGTTGCTTATTGAAGGACATGAGATTAGGGGATGGAAAATATCCATAGATCGAATTCACCATAGAAATTTAATACTGGTATTTTTTTCTAAATTTTTGCAAACTTAAGTTCATATAGAGTTTTGGCTATCCATCACATTTTATGCGAATTTTAACAGAAACTCGTAAATCATGTTCAGGCTATAGCTGCAACTATCTCAGCAGACGGGACGGTCAGGTAGCGAACTACTACAATTTTGTGTGCCTCAACTCTATAGTTTATGGCCTAAAACATTCATCCGTGTTTATCGTTATAAACTACAATTGTTACATGCACGACTCATATAGATCTATATTAAGTAAGAGCAGCATTAATCTGTGCATAATACTTGCTTAGTAACGAGTCAACGTGTTTAGGATGGGTAGTAGGCAGGGATAAATACCAGATTGCCCCTTCATTGTAATGTCAGTTTGTGTATTAAAATAACATTAGGTGATTCCTACTTCAGACTTTAATTACAATAAACATAAGGCTACTGTAGCTTTAGGGGCGCAGATATGGGCTGCGTTAGGGGTTACTACACCACACAACACAGAAGGGTTTTAAAAATTCTTTCTTTTGCTTTCATTCTGCTAAAAAAAAATAACTTACATCGACCAGTTTTGAAACAAATTCCAAACTCCCATAAGAAAATTAAATATAACTTCTGTATAGGTTGTTGGGGCCATAATAAACCCCAACATTAGGCTACTGGTATTTTTTTTTTTTTAAATAAATGTTCCTATGAAATATATTTTATACTTTTCTGGAATTTTAGCAAACCTAACGTGAACGTAATTTTTTTGATGTCATAAAAAAATGAATTATGAATTAACAAAACGTCTTTCAAAAATTCATGTTTCCCCTAGTCTCACATTCGATCTTGATTTGTTTCCAATGTTTACCATTTTATCTTTGGATACTATTGTATTTGTCGTTGAAAAAAATCTATAAATTCATAACTTTTCGTCAGTATTTGTTCCCATACACTGTAGATACGAGTACAATGAGATCGCTGAACTCCCTTACAATGTAGATACGAGTACAATCAGATCGATGAACCCCCTTACAATGTAGATACGAGTACAATCAGATCGATGAATTCCTTTACACTGAATATACTAGTACAATCAGATCGCTGAACCCCCTTACAATGTAGATACGAGTACAATCAGATCGCTGAACCCCCTTACAATGAAGATACACGTACAATCAGATCGCTGAACCCCCTTACAATGTAGATACGAGTACAATCAGATCGATGAATTCCTTTACACTGAATATACTAGAACAATCAGATCGCTGAACCCCCTTACAATGTAGATACGAGTACAATCAGATCGATGAATTCCTTTACACTGAATATACTAGTACAATCAGATCGCTGAACCCCCTTACAATGTAGATACGAGTACAATCAGATCGCTGAACCCCCTTACAATGAAGATACACGTACAATCAGATCGCTGAACCCCCTTACAATGTAGATACGAGTACAATCTGACCGCTGAACCCCCTTACAATGAAGATACACGTACAACCTGTTCATTGAGCCTCATTAGTCTGAAGATAGAAGTACAATCAGATCGCTGAACCCCCTTACAATGTAGATACGAGTACAATTAGACCACTGAACCCCCTTACAATGAAGATACACGTACAACCTGTTCATTGAGCCCCATTAGACTGAAGATACAAGCTCAATCAGATATCTGAATCCTCTTACACTGAAGATACGAGTACAACCAGTTCATTGAGCCCCATTAGACTGAAAACACGAGTACAATAGGTCCATTAATTTCCTGTTACACCGTAGATACGAGTACAATCAGACCGCTGAACCCCCTTACAATGAAGATACACGTACAACCTGTTCATTGAGCCTCATTAGTCTGAAGATAGAAGTAGAATCAGATCGCTGAACCCCTTTACAATGTAGATACGAGTACAAGCTTTCAGACCGCTGAACTCCCTTATAATGAAGATACGAGTACAACCAGTTCATTGAGCCCCATCAGACTGAAAACACGAGTACAATAGGTCCATTAATTTCCCGTTACACCGTAGATACGAGTACAATCAGTTCATTAAACGCAATTACACTGAAGATATGAATACAATCAGTTCATTGAGCCGATAGTTAATTTCCCACAAGACGCAATTAACTTATAAGAAAAAAAATTTCGCTTATGTATAACGTTTCACTTATGTTGTTTAAATCATATTTTTACAGTAATAAATAAATTGCACTTTTTTTGTATTTTAAGTTTTATAAACATGACATTTTCTAATCTTACTGAGAGAGGTATATTGGGATACAGCTTTGCCATAGACTGCTGCTTATCTATGATTTAAAAAATCTGTTCCATAAATATAAAAATGTTCGGAAACGGAAAATATTAGTGTGTCAACTGCCGCCCTGTGATTGAATGAAATAAGAAAGTACATATTTATACTGGATATATGATATTAATTACTAAGGTAAAAATTTTAAAAGTGGTTTAGTTGATAGATAGTTGTATTTTTCTGAAGTTTGCGTTTATGATGTTCTAGCATTATTTTAAAAGATTGACAATACTAATATAAAGACTATTTTACCTGAATTTGAAGCTTCGTTGTGGTGCAGGCTATTGTTGTTGCTAATGTTGGTGTTGTTGTTATTGTTCTCGCCGTTGGTCGCTTTCTCTAACACTTCGTGGTCCTCTTTACAAAACAGTCCGTCCTCCCTCAACGCGAACTCGTCGCCCGGTATCAGCTGTCTCTCGCAAGCACTGCATCGGAAACACTCGATATGGTAGATCTTCGACTTGGCCCGCATCACGAAATCGTTCTTGCTGAAGCTTAGGCTGCACTTGTCGCACTTGGTCCCGAACAGTCTGTAAAGCAAATACGTCGACCTTTAGTCAGGGTTCACGTATCAGATCACCTAACCGAGCACTTGGCCTTGAGAGATCGTAGTAGGCGAGACGGGAGGTTGAGCGTCAGTAGGAATACTTTCTTACAAACATGATAAGAACTGTCAAAACACAGACGTCTATGAGAAGGACGACAGTAGATAAATACGATGATAAATTAACTCCCGCATGAAATAACAAACAACCTTGCAATATGTGTAGACATATCAGATGTAGAAGCTGTGGATGTATAGGACATGCTGAATATGTAACATGTGTTCAGAAGTGGTAGTGCACGAGAACACTCGTGCGATCTCTCAAGGCCAAGTCTACGGTTACGTGACCCGCTCTATACAGTATCAACTTATACAGTTGACCAACTTATAAAGGTTTAAACTTAAATTTAAAAAAGAAAACGCCCTACTAAATTAACATAACTATTGTATGCTATTATTACTGTTCATGTTATTAAAAAACATTTCTGAAAATATAACTATACAGTTATAGTTTAAGCAATATACCTATAACTATATAACTATTACTCGACTCTAAAAACTCTACTAAGTTTTGTAATATCTTATACTGTAAATGTTAAACACTAAATCGCCCAGCTTATGTATGTATCTGTCACCGGAAAAATGATAGCCGAAACCGAAACTTTTAACTCTATCCCTAAAAGAATCAACGAGTTTACAGAAATTTTCGCTTCGTAATAATAAAATATGTTTAAGTAACCCAAACGCTTGATATGTGACAAAATCATTTTGTGTGTGGTGATGCGCCAAAATTGAGGACCATCATCAACCGGTTAGCTTACGGCAATTTAATTTTTTAATAACTAAAGCTGTCTTAAAACGGATTCTTTATAACTGTGTTGTATTGTAGTGCTGTATACAATAGGGCTCTCTTTTATAAATAAATTAGTTTATGTATTTTTTTTGCGTGTTGTAAAGTTATGTTAACTGGGTCGTCTGGTATCAAACAAGTCTCCACACTTGGACCTAAATTTTCAGAAAATACAAAAAACTGTATAACCTTAGAGTTTGTTATTAATTTTGTTTGTTTTTGTGATAGCTTTTGGTGGGATATGCACATAATAAATTAACAATTCCATAATGTTTTAGTTTTGGTTAACTAACAGCAATTTTGATCTGGGTGTAGTTGGTTTTGATTTAAACCTGTTCGACGTAATTCTTTCTGCTACTAACTTCAAGGTTTTTTCAGTGATGCAGACAGTTTTGAAATTATCCACTTTGGTTTTGAAATAAAATGTAAAACAAAATTATATTTACATTTATTTTATTGCCAAAAACTCTGATTCTGGATTTAATAGGATGCACTTCTATGTTTATAAGCTCACAACCATCACAAAGTAAGACTTTTTACAATCTTACAAACAATAGTTCTAACTAACGTCACTAAAAGCAGCACTCGCAATAACAACAAAGACGTCAGCGATGCGCCGTGGACCACACCAGGTGTAGTGCGTTTTGAAACTCATTTTATGACGTAGTTTATTTCGAAACCCCTTACGGAGCAATAAGAAACCCACATGATATGGTTCGTTTTGAATGTTAGGCAAATTTCTCCTAAAACATGTCACTTTTAGACTTAACAAATTTCTTTCGAAAACTAAAAATGACCAAAAATGTGATGTTGTTAATTTTGAAACTAGAGTCTTCCAAAACTATAAATTTTGAAAATGCATAGTTACTACAATTTTCAGATCGTCTAATAAAGTTTTATTATTTCTCCCCTATTTCTGAGGACATTGCAACGTGCATTTTTACCAGCACTATTAGCACCACGTATGGGGGGGGGGATTTCAATTTTGCAAACTTGTAAATTTTTGGATAGTGAGCGAGAGTTTTCATAATTTGTTTCGTATCTCTGATGACTTTTTGCGCCGCCCGGTATAATTTGTTTCGCTAAAATCGAACACGTGGGAACAGGAAATAAATACCAAATGTCATATCAATGGGTTCAGTAGTTTTTACGTGATTGAGTAATGCACACAGAGACAGACACCATTAGAATTTTATACAATAGTTCCCAATAAATATATCAAAATATAAAATTACTGATTATTGTCCTCAGTAACTGATTTCTCCCCTATTCTACATTGACAGAAATAATTTCGTTACAATATCGTTCTCGTGTGGATAATCGATTATTACCGAACATTGTTCTATAAATAAATACGTCTTTCTTCTAAGGGAGGCTTTTCATAAGGGGAGAAAAACCGCCGTTTCGTCCTTTTGGTGTCCTCCCATGACCCTGCTTTAGACAATGTTTATAGAAAACCGTCAAACGCCAAAGTCGGGCAAAGGTTCAGGTTACCAGGGGAGGGTAACTAGATGCAGTTCAAACAGAGGGCGCATCGGCAGCGGCGGCTGGGTCTCATCTCGTCACAGACAGACGGAAATATGCTTCCGTACAAACATGGAGGTCTCGACCACACACGGCCGTTGACAGCAATCATCTGTGAGCTTTATATATAGGTCAGGTAATAGCGGTGTGTACTGGAATAAATCCGACACAGAATTTGTTCGTAAAGGCAATACAACCCCTCGCTCAGAACTTGAGCTTTCGAAATTATCTTTATTATGTCAATTTATCAATTTTCTATTAATCTTAACTTTGTAATTACGTAATTTTGGGAACAAAATATCATTTTTTGAGTGGTTTAACCATGTATAATTTACGAAATAGGCTTTTTGTGGTGTCGCGTCAGTTGCTCCGAGTGGCATTTTCGCCCAGCGACATTTGCGCCACTTAGTGCTGTTATAGGATGGACCAAGAAACTGAACAACACCCTTCGGAGACCTGATCCTAGAATCAGAGAATTCATTAGTTGTTTCAAAACTAAAGCGGAAAATGTAGTCTGCGTATACATGAAGATACAATTAAACTTTGGAGGGAAGAGGAGAAAATGCACATATATGAAACTGGCCGAGTGAATTAATAAAGTTATTAAGTAGTGCGAAGAAACTGGTGACATAAGGACGCGTCTTTGCACTCTGACCTACGTACAAATATTAAACTGTGTTCAAACTGAAGACGGCTAAAATGTATGACAATATTTGTAAATAGTACTAAATTCGTCACACACAATAATTATTAACATTAAATTTAAAAAAAATAAAATTAACATTATATAATATGATTTAAAACGTAAAAAATATAATAATGACGACTCTTTTAGCAGATTTAAACACGACTAAATGATAGAAAACTAGTTTTTCAAAATTATGGACAAACTGGTTTTCTATCACTTAGCCAGTCCAATGCCTGGCTATAGTGTGATGGGAACCATAGAGACGATACTCGTACTTAATACAGCAAATAATGTGGATCACCCAAACGCAGGTATATTTGGGGCAACTTGGGTGCAACTGTCACTGGGTGAATCTGTCGCATATTAATTTTTGTAAGCTTGATTGGATTGTTGCAAACATCGTGTTATGGGCATTGTTTACTTGTAGTTCTAAGGGAGTTCCCACAAATAATATTATCGCCTATGAAGGATAGGAAATAGGGTAGGATCAAAAAGGGACACTTTAGTAGAGGACATGAGGAGATATTATTGAATCGATGGGTAGCTAGGGCAGAGGAAGTAGACTAAATCCAGGGTACCCCCGGAGATTTCCGATTAACTATTTTAAATTTGTCCGAATTTTTGACAGATTACTCACAGCACTTCATTTAGAAGAAAAATACTAACTCGCGCCTTTGTTTACCAGAATAAATATTGTAAAATGTTTCTGATACACTCCTGAATATGATTAACTAAGCAGAACATCCTTTTATAACTGTATGAAGCAACTGTGGCGTAATGTTCATTTTTAAATAAATAAAGCCTCTAAATCACAAATAACTTTTATTTAAACCTTATGTACATTTCAATTGCACAGCAATCATCTTCAGAGGTATTTAAAAAGTACAACTCTGAGAGGTGAGAGAGTTGTATTTTTAAATACCTCTGAAGATGATTGCTGTGCAATTGAAATGTACATAAGGTTCAAATAAAAGTTATTTGTGGTTTAGAGGCTTTATTTATTTAAAAACAGAACATCCTTTGTTTACGCAATTAAACTAATAAACACATTTTTAATTATAAAATACTTTGGTTTTTCTAGCTTAGTAAAGCGTATACTTTCAAAGTTTTAAACTTAATAGTTTTGTTTTTATAGGAGTAAGGTTTTTATTTTCCAAACTAATAAGCGGGACACGGAAATAGGCATCGCTTGGTAGCCATATGTGCGATCATTGTTCACTTGTACAAGTTCGCAGTCCTTTACACAAGACAGACAGACGACTTCCCGTCTGTAGCTGTATGTACGTAGATTTACATGATCCGGGATTTACTCTATCCTATATTGCATAACTGTAATAAGAAAGGATCGTCATTCTCCTTTACGCCGGACAGTGGTGGAGGATGTCAAGCTTTCAAAACGCAAGGTACCAAAATGTTTTGAAAATTTCGTACATTCAACCCCTTAGACATTATATCTGACTTTTAGAATGAGTAAAGCTTCATAAATACGCTTTCATTGATGCTACAAAAATTGGAGAGACTAGAATGCATATCATAGTTGTAAGAAAGACATTTGCTCTAGTAGGTTATATTCAAGTTTCTAAACGCTCATCTATTGTTGAATACGGATGAAGAACATGATTTTATGTAGGAGATATGAGCGCTGGGGGTATGTAGGACGTCTTCGCTTACCTGAATGTACATGCTGCTATGTTTCTAAAGAATTCCTGCTCTATTAAATTATAGATTAAATGTATATGAAGTAATATGAATTTATCTTGGAGATATGAATGCTGGAATATGTTGGACGTCATAGCTTACTTGAATGTAAATGCTGCTATATTTCTTAAGCCAAACTGCTCCATTAAGTTATACATACGTGTATAGGCGTAAAACCTATCTAGAGTAATATGAATTCATCGTGGAGATATGAATGCTGGAATATGTAGGACGCCATCCCTTAGCTGAAAGTAAATGCTGCTATATTTCTTAAGCCTATGAATTCATCGTTGAGATATGAATGCTGGAATATGTAGGACGCCATCCCTTAGCTGAAAGTAAATGCTGCTATATTTTTTAAGCCTTACTACTCTATTAAGTTATACATACGTGTATAGGCGTAAAACCTATGTAGAGTAATATGAATTTATCTTGAAGATATAAATGCTGGAATATGTAGAACGTCATCGCTTAGCTGAATGTGTATGCTGCTATAGTTCTGAAGTCTTGCTGCTCTATTAGGTTACAGATTAAGTGTATAGACGTAAACCCTATCTAGAGGAGAGATACGTATTTGAATAATATGAATTTATCATACAGATATGAATGCTGGAGTATGTAGAACGTCATCGCTTAGCTGAATGTAAATGCTGGTACATTTTTGAAGTATTGCTGCTCTATTAAGTTATAGATAAGTGTATAGACATAAACCCTATGTAGAGAAGAGATACGTACTTGAATATAAATTTATCTTGGAGATATGAATGCTGGAATATGTAGGACATCATCCCTTTCTTGAATGTAAATCCTGCTATATTTCTTAAGCCTTGCTTCTCTATTAAGTTATACATACGTGTATAGGCGTAAAACCTATGTAGAGTAATATGAATTTATCTTGAAGATATAAATGCTGGAATATGTAGAACGTCATCGCTTAGCTGAATGTGTATGCTGCTATAGTTCTGAAGTCTTGCTGCTCTATTAGGTTACAGATTAAGTGTATAGACGTAAACCCTATGTAGAGGAGAGATACGTATTTGAATAATATGAATTTATCGTACAGATATGAATGCTGGAGTATGTAGAACGTCATCGCTTAGCTGAATGTAAATGCTGGTACATGAAGTATTGCTGCTCTATTAAGTTATAGATAAGTGTATAGACGTAAACCCTATGTAGAGAAGAGATACGTACTTGAATATAAATTTATCTTGGAGATATGAATGCTGGAATATGTAGGACTATTTACCAGGTTAATTAATGTCACTGCACTTTGGGGATCACTGAGATTTTACATCCCGATTAGATACGTTTCGCATAAAATTATTAGCAACTTTAATGAAAATATTTTGTAAAAAAAAATACAAAAAATGGGATGGGGGATGAACACTGAGCAAAGAAAACCAAATTACCGAGCGAGGCAGCAAGGCAGTTTTTATTTACTATTGCTTCTGTCTATAGACGTTTCTCGTGCCGCATGAAAGCCATTTCTTTCATTTCTCAACTCGATTATCTTTTCACTGACTTCACCATTAAAAATATAATTATTTGAGTTTACTTTTATCTCATTCTCCCTTAGGTTTTTTTCCGAAAGAGAAATCAATATATACTTTTCTCTCTTTATTAGAACAAAAAAGGGATACGCTATAAGAAGTAAGCTAGCTGGATTTACTATTTTACCTTTTTTATATTTAGATATTTAATCCGATTATGATAAAGATTAATGTTATTTTATATAATATTGTGTCTTATATATTTAATTTTTGTTTTCATTCTTCTATTAGCTCATATTAGCTAATTCTTTCTATTAGCTCATATTCTCCTGATATATACCTTGTACAAATTTTCAATCGTTTTTAAAATACGAAATTCATCCAATCAAGTTCAAATACATTTTATTTTATCTTATAGTGGGCGACAATTGATGTTAATACAGTTTTTGAAATATTTATTCAGTAATTAATTTTAAAAACGTGTGGGTTTAGGTAGGTTTCGAACTGAGTATCTTCATCTTTGAAATTTAGCTCTTTGGTATTAAACCAACTTTCTCATACCTAGAAATGTTTCTCAAAGATGTAGGCCTATATAAATTTGTATTTTGCCCATACCTAGTTGTCGTCGAAAACTCCATTGCACAATCTTAAATTGTTGCCATGGTCACCACACAATATCAGTGTATGTAGACATAGATAGGATAATGTTTAACTGATCACGAAAGCGAGTTCCAAATGTTAACCAAATATAGGCTATTTCAGACTTGAGAAATATTTTAGCCCATAAAAAACAAACTTCGATGTACAACGTAACCTCAAAATAATTTAAATGTATTTAAATAAAAACCGATACGAACTCACAGTTAGTTAAATGTAATAGCCCTATAATAGTAGGTAAGTATAGGTTGGGCCCATGGTTTCTTAACGTACTAAAATTAATGTAAAATGTGTGATAGTAATAATAAAGTTTATGAATTTTATAAGTTTGTAAAATTTTGTACAAATATAGACTTTGGAATGCGGCTTAGTCAGTATTAACAATTATATGTTTCAATTCCTTCCATTAACTCACACTCTCCCTAGGCCCTATATATCAAATTTTCAATAGTTAATAAAATTCTTTTTATTCATCTACTCAAGTTCAAATACATTTTTTATATATTTGTAGGAGATGACTATAATGATAATAGTTTTTTTTCAATATTAATTCATTAATAAAATTTAATTTAGATATAGGAGAAAAATATTTACAAAAGGGCAAGATTTGGTATTTCAACCCATTTGGCATATAAATGACAACTTTTGTCATAAAACAGCTGCTATAGGTTATGTGGTAAAACAGCTGATTTAACGCATAGGTTATGTTACTTTATTTATATTATTGTAATTATTTAGTAAAAAATAAGTAGAATAAAATTTTTCTTTGTTGACCTAAGTAGGAATTTACTTTAACATTTTTTTTATTTATATTTAAAGTTTCCCAACAAACATATGGTTTATTAAATCTAATCACATTTTTCAGAAGGCACACAACTTTATAAAACTGCCCGGTACCTTTGAAGTTGAAGATGACTTTCCCTCTTCTTTCTGAAGTAGACTTGTTCTTAACCGTAGGTGAGGTAAGTAAGTTCTGAATGAGATTAATCTATTTGAAATATTTCAGCACTACCATTGTTTGTGGGCGATATCATGTATAAAGAAGACCTCGTTGTCATAAAATAAGTCATAAATAACATAGTTATTCATTTGTCATTAACTTTCAGCTACTCAAGTAATAGGGCTATTTGAAATCATTTTAAAATCTTTCATCTACAATATTGAAGACGGAACCGGAAATTCTCCTGGGTTCAGTGCTTATTCATCACTAAGTAGTAAAATATATTTAGCATCGTCCCTTTTCAGTATCCTAAGGCCCGGCGCACATGAGCTCGAAAGTAATCGGGGCGCCGAGATAGTTTTCAAGCGGATAGGCAGAAGTACATTGGGAGTAATGGGGCAACGCACATGGGACGCAGATAGCTATCGGTTTTCCTCGGCCTATCTCGATAGGTATCTGAACTGACGCAGGTTTCTCCTCCTATCTTGGGGTCAATTCTAACGCCAGCGTTCCACAAGTACACAGTGGCTAATGGGACAGCGCACATGCACCGCAGCTTACTTTCTATCTGTGCCATTTTATCAGGTAAGTATTCGATAATATAATTACTAATTTCATATTATTTATATGTTTAACTTTAAATATAATTGAATAACCAATTGACATCAATGTGTAACATTAATATTAATTAGGTTGATAACTTGTTATTAATATCAATGATGATTTATAGTTTTAAATAATAATCTTTAATAGTTACTAATCATTTTATTTAATATCATATTTATATATACATATTTAATAATTAAATCTATCAGCCATGGAGAGTGAAGATTTGGACGTGGATGTAGAATTGTTTATAGAGGAAATTAAACAACTTAGGGCAATGTGGGATGTGCGAAGCGAAGAGTATAAAGACAGGGTAAAAAAGCTATCGGCTTAGGAGGAAATCTGCAAAAATATGGTTTTAGATTTCCAATCAAAATTATCAAACAAAATTCATCAAAAGATCGAGTAGACATTCGAAAATAATTAAAGAATTTTTGTTCATCTTCGCTTAAATCAATTAAAACAGTCTTGAACGCACCTTTTAAATATCTCTTATTATTAAATGGGTAAATAAAATATCTTCTTTTACTTTCCCTTTCACTAATATACTTGTACACTAAGAACGAAAACACTACTTTCTTTTTGTAAACTTGCACTTGTTTATGATCCATCTCGTAGGAGAAACAGCATAGAGCCAGTCCCCAACATGGAAAATAACTATCAAAAAGATAGGATTGAAATGATGCGCGCTTAAACTCTATCTCATGTGCGCTGAAACTCCGATAGGTATCAAAAAGATTGGATAGAAAACTATCTCGCGTTCCGATTACTTTTCAAGCTCATGTGCGCCTGGCCTAAGACACGTTCTGCTTCTATGACAACAATTAAATCAGCTGTTTTAATCTATTTAGAATTTCGATTTCTCTGCATGAGAGAAAAATTCTTGCAGAAGGTGGAATACGGTTGACTGTTGTAATGTAACTGTCCAGCCATTTGTCTATCTTTGTGCAATGCCTCCTTGATGCCACTGTGGAACCATTATTTGTAGGCGTCCGTAGTGATGGCTTGGCACCGACACTTGGCTCGCGTACAACAAATACGGGTTATTGTTTGAGATACGACGCGACAGCTGGCTCTCGTACTGCGGTCAAATTATGGATTCGACGCACTAACCTATTGTTAAACTGCCAAAAAATGGGAGCCACGAGTTTGTCTTTATTATTTCTAAATTAAAGAAAAAAACACGTTATTGTTCACCATGACAAGATCGATATCTTAGTATAAATAATAAATTACTAAATCTGAATTGTTCACTACAAAATAAATATAAAAACCAGTTAACTAAATACATAGCCTCAAATGTTTCCTTGTGAAATACTGTGGACTGTGCGTACTGAAGCTTCAAAACTACTTGTTCTTACTGCGTCTTTTTATACCAGATGTTTCGTTTAATATGTTCTGACAAATGAAATTCGTGTTAACACCGACTTATATATTATTGGCCTGGGGCGCAAAGAAGGGGAATGCCGGTTAACCCCCCGAAGAATTATAATGTTTTTTTAAGCTTTTAACTCTATAAAAATTGCAGTCCTGACTGACTGATCATCGCAGTCAAGGCCTTATAGTAAGGTCCAAAGACTCTTACATACTGGTACCACGGGTCGTGACAGCTAGCCCTCGCTCGGGCCTGACGCTAGTCACCCGGACGGGAGTCACGTGTTTGAGATTGAATTCATGGTGGCAGAGGTATCATTAACTGGACTGTAGATTCCCAAACTTTATGGCTAAAACTGTGTTCTTTGGCAAGGGAGATAAGAGCCGAACTATTAGGCGCTCCCTTGTTACACTCTCCCGTTTCAACTTCTTTTATTTCTTCAAATTTTCACAAAGCACAGAAATACCGACCACTGACGATCAACGCAGAACCGAAACTAATAATGATACAGACTTAAAATTTACAGGCAACCTTAGTTATACTACGTAGGGGCGCTAAGAAAGGATTTGGCAAACATTTTAATTGTAAGGGGTAGTAATCACAAAAAGCCGGGTAGAAATCTACCATGGGAAATACAAAGTTCACAATCTACCTGATTGTATAATGTAAACAGTTCATCCGATCGACATGAAACTTTGGGAAGCTATTGAACACACTCCTGGGTATGTTAAGGCATATTTTACCCAATTGGGAGTGTTTAAAAAATACATTAAAAATTCTACAGCCTATTTTTTTCTGACGAGCCTTCAATCATTTAAGTTGAGAATTATTAACATAGATGCAACTAATAAACAATAGATGGCAGTAATCACGCTATGGCGTACAGCTGATACTTAGATTAAGTGAAAATAAGATTTCTCACAACAATTTTTATATGTGCTTAGGTTAGTTTGCATAACAGCTCTTTTAACGTATATATTACATTACTTTATTTACTGTACAATATTACGTAAAATCCTATTGAATAGAAAACGTCTTTATTTAATAAATATGTTAATTTATTAAATAAATCTTACTAAATTATTTAAATTAATAATTATGGATTCAATTTTTTATTGTTTTACGTATTATTTGAATGTAACAGATATATAACTAGACTAGATTGTTTTGCATTAAGAAAGATACGAATTAGGTTATTATTTAGTCTTAAGTCTTACAAGTACTAGTAGACTACAAGAATTATTTTAAATTGGCCAATTTGCAATAAATTTCACATAATAGTTTCAAACAATCATTAAGAAATTCAAACATTATAACTTCAAAATAGTTTTAAAGAAATTGACAGGAACTTAAAGCTGTCAATTAAATATGCGTATACAATGTCTGTAAGGACTTCAATAAGGGCCTTTGCCAGGACGATGGTTTGTAGGGGGCACGACCCGCGGGGACAGGAGGGCAAATCCCCTCGAGGAAATGTTGCACAGTTTTATGCCTAAAAATAAAATTTTATGCTTTTTTGGCACTTAAAATTACACAGTTGTTTCATCGGGAAAATATTTTGCTAAAAACCTAGCACTGTTTTTATAGGATAATATTTTTTGTTAAAACTATTTGGTTTGGGAGATGGCCCCTAAAGGGTAAAGTTAAAGCGTAAAGCTAAAGCTTACGTCAATTGAAAAATCACTGTAATAAACGATGAAATTCTCAATGGACGTTTAAAGCAGTCTCATAGACTCGGTGTTTCTTTTGTACAATAGTTTGTTAAAAGTGAAAATATAAAGTTTACCTTTAAAGCCTTGTTATTCTTGCAAGCCTTGATCTGATTTAGTAAAGAAATACCATTAGACTGTTATATTTAAAGTCCATTAAATATTCTTTTAATTTGGAATGTATTTAAATTATTTAAAAAAATTTAATTCGCTTGTTTTTCTACTTTGTCATTGTAAAAGGAATTTACTTCACAATAAATCAATATTTTTCAAATTGTACTTTGAGGGTGTGATGTAGCTCTCAGACAGCCCGGAATGTCAAAATATTAATTCTTTCCGTAAAGTAATTTCTGGTTGCATTAATCATGATAAGTAATTTAAGTTTTATCGTAGAAATTATTTCAATAAAACACACACACACATAGGCTATGATTTATATACGGTATATGCTATATGTGATTACATATGTCGATGATTACTAAATCAAATTACTATATACTAAATCAAATAGCGAAACTACTAGCATTAATAAACCAAATAGTTTTTTTTTAAAAGAAAATAGTAGACGTGCGACAAATTTTAACCGGCTGGTCTTTGTACATTCACAAAATTGAAGCATTAAACGAGAGCTTATGCAATCATCCAGCTTGCGAATTTATTTTTTATGTGTAATTCATAGTCCTGTATCTTCTCCGACATAAACAGCATAGATAGGCTGCGTACGACCCCTATCGACAAACACCGAGTTAATAAAATACAATGTTAAATGACCCGAGTAGTGATGTAAATCAGTCGTTGCCAGTGAAAATGAAAACATTATTCGGCGGTTAGTCAAACATAATTAATTTCATTATTATTCAAGCCTGAACTAAAAAACCTGTAGTTTACAACACGGGAGCAATACGTTTGACTACTTGCGTAACCAGATTCATTGATTAAAGCGAGCCGATCTGTTTGTTTACATAGAAGCATATGCTGGTTATTTGTAAGCAAAAATCTTTAACTGGTGATTTATATTGCTTTGAACAGTTTCCTTCAATTTTGAGGTTATGTACGAAACAATATTTTCGACTTTTATTAAACTGTAAACCTTTATAGGCAGTTTTTGTTTGGGAGGGGAACCGCTGGATGAATCCAAGACACGGGATATCCCACTTGGTCATCTTATCTGCAACTATAAGGGCTTATATACGATTTCATACCACATAATTAACCTCACCTTTATTACGATTCAACAGAACACCTGTTCCTTCTGCATTAATAAGCTATTTAGAAGGTAGGCTATAGTTATTTTTAAAGAGAATCCCTTATAAATACCCAAATATAGTAGGTCTATATTGAATTAAATTACATATAGCAGAGGTTAACTGCAGATATTTCTAATGGTTGTTCTTAGGTTATGTTAGGTTCGGTTCTGAACGTTTTAAAGTTAAATGTGTAATATTTTATTAAATTATATTTACTGAACTAATTATTCTGTTTTAAAATATGTACACTAGCTCTAAAATTGGGTAAACTGTAAAATAAAAATATACTACTAAGCCTAAAAAATCTAAAGGAAATTTCATCATTTCTGGATATGTGATGATCAATATAGTAGGATATGTAATTTGAATTTAGAATATTCATCATCACTTTATGTAGGTTTTTTCTAATATTTTAAGTTTTTCCATCCCCAAGTCCATCCCCAACTGTGTTATTTCGTTTATAACCTCCATCACTTTGAATGGCGTTTTGAACAATTCAGGCGGCTCACCCTTTTAGAATCAGCATTTTACCGAGCGCTTGTGCTGTAATGATTTTCCCTGATAACCAACATCACTTTGAAGGTCGTGTTCAACATTCCCTAAATCCGGGGTCCCATTTCTAGACTCAGCTATTTAGGTACAGTAATGTTTTTTACCCCCTGGTAAAATTTTTCCCCCGATAAACAGCATCAATTTGAACGGGTTGTTGAACATTCCCTAAATCCGGAGCTCCATCTTCTAGACACAGCTATTTAGGTACAGTATTGTTTTTTACCCCCTTGAGGTGTAAAGTTTTTCCCTGATAACCAACATCAATTTGAACGAGGTGTTGTACATTTCCAAAATCAGGGGTTCCTACAGTTTAGACACGGTGGCCCCCTTTAATTTCAATATTTAGCCAACCTCCCCGAGCTGTAAAGATTTTCTCGCCATAATCACGAGTAACGTATTAAGAGGCATTATTACACATCACTTTAAATAAGGGAAATAATAAATTCAGTGTTTCCATTCAGTCACAATAGTCTTATAAAAATATTTCGATTTATTGTACAATTTATTCCACCCTACAACTGTTAACATAGGTTTCCATTAAGAGGAATTCGAAAACTATATAAAAATAGTTTGATACTGGAAAATGTTTTTTTAATTATTTGAATTGAAAACCTAACCTACAACGTTTGTGTCGTTTTTTGTTAAAGTAAATAACAGTGACAATAACTATTTTCTTTCACCCTAGACACGTCCAGCGACCCCCCATGGCTAAAGATTCCTGGATTCCTTTCCTTATCGTCGTTAAAGGCCCACACAATTTCCCTGAGTCTGCACACGTTGGGTGGCGACTGTCGAGGAAGACATTGCTTTGCCAACTCAGCGGCTGCATCGACTGTTTATCAATTTTTATCTCACGCAGTCTGGCCACTCACTATCTGTTCGGTATCTTGTGAAAGGAAAAGTCTTTGCCATCTTCCTTCCAGGCGCCTCCAACATTGCATACCGGGAGACAGCATGCGTCTAGACGCGTGATCGTTGCTTTCGAGTCTTGACCTTGCTCTTTCCAGGAGCCTCCAATATTGCATACTGGACAACGGACGTCTTGATGTTGAGTTTGAACGTTGCCTCGGAGGTCATAGGCATTCTACCAGGGGTTTCTAATATAGACAAGGTGCATTCTAAAAGCAAAGTTTTCTACATACTGGAGTGATACGAAATTTCAATTAATTTGAGGCAGACGTAGCACTGTGCAAAAATCCTTTGAGTCACAACGAATGCCAGAGCAAAAATACTCCACGATAACAAGCTCAGGACATTTGCTCACAAAATTCTCCAATAGACATACGTTTAAGTTACGTCATCCGACTAACTGCTTTACTTTGGTCGTAATGTCTTACAGTAAGGTTGCACCAATAACTTACCCAAGGTTGACCCAAAGCACTCAGCCTTAGTCGTGGTCGACTCTGGGGCAGAGTACGCACTTAGAAATTCTTTCTTGCTATCGGGAACCGTATATTTTTAGATATTTTTTCTAAATCCTTGTGAAAGTGAAGAAGACCTGTTCAAAATATTTATATCCAACAAGAGCGTTAGACTTTATATATGAAATTTTTATCGGCTGTAGAAGTTTTTTCCTTGTTTTAAATTCTATTGTATTGTATTATTTGTTTTATTTTAAATATACTTTTAATGTTTCTACTTTATAAATTCTCAACAGAGGGCTCACAATTCTCACTAGAGTGGTGTATGAATCTTTCGACATTCTATGAAATGCTAAAAATTTAGTATCACTCTGTTCCAGTTCTTTTGCACAAACAAATAACAGAGTATTAAAATTATGTTCAATATAAGTATGCACCCATAATATACGTGTTATTCTTATCAAGCGCCGGTACCACAAAAACATCATTGTCTTCCTCATCACTACTTGAGCTGCTCATTTTTATTACATTCGTTCTGGGTTTAAAATGCGGAGAAGGTCAGTTCTGGTCGCGAGATGCAAACAAACTGAAGTCGAAAAATGTGCTGATGGCAACGCACGAGCCGCAGATATCGCACAAGACGAGAGTGACGCGCGAACCTCTCGACGAGTTAACAATCGACCCGTGTGCGGAGGTTCTTTAGAAATTCTTTCGTGCTATCGAGACCCGAACCCTTTTACATTTTTGTTCTAAATCCTTGTGAATGTGAAAACCTGTTCAAAATATTTGCATCTAACAAGAGTGTCAAATTTAAAATATGAAATTTTTATCGGCTGTAGAAGTTGGGAGAGTTATAAGCAATTTTTTAGAAACCTGTTTCTAGCGGCCTACACCCTTGTAGACAGTGTTTTTAAACAGTTTTTTTATTATTCAAGATGTTTTGTTTCATGAATAAATTGATAGTTTGAATTAGTTTTTCATGCAATACATTTTTCAATATTACTATAAATGTAAGCTTATTAATTTATTTTCAATTGAAGTATGTACAGATCTTAAATCCCAAATGATCTTCGAATAGGAGGCATGTTAATAAAATTGTAGTTTGACTTTTTCAGACACACTGGGTACATTTTCATCAATTTATTACTATTTTTGCATTTAAAATTTGGACAACACCAACAACAAAGATAAACTACAAGCACCAGGCGTATAAAAACTGAGCTGCGACGAATGTAACAAATTCTACATTGGACAAACAGGTCGCAGCTTCAAACAAAGAGTCGAGGAACACAAACAGAACACCAACTCAAAATTTTACAATTACATAAAAGAAACAGGACACAAAAATACACAGACATTTAGGCCTACCATAATCTCGAAATCCTACATATCAACAAAAAAGGTCCACATCTCAACACACTAGAATAACACGAAAATTACAGACACACAAAAACACAAAGTACAAACATATTCAACGAACAAACACAATACAAATCACACGTACTCTTTGATACTATCGATAACCTACCTTTAAAACCGTCACCGCTTGACCCAACATCTCCAAGCAGAAGACACTGATGAAGATCGGCACATAGCGATCAAAAAAGTTCTGTCTCAGTAAGTTTTAGAAAATTTACAAAATTTAAAGTTCGGATAGGCATAAACTATTGTTTAAGTGATTAATAATATTTGGAGTTTAATCTATGCTTGATTTACAGGTTTGGGGAATGATTGCAGTATTAGAGTACAATGAATGTATTGATTGCTGCACACACAAACTGCATGATATTACACGGGATAGTGGAGGTAATGCCAATGTTTTCTTTTAATACTTCGGATTAATCACAATCTTGCATTAATCACATATAAAAATCAACTCATTTCCCTTAACGTATATTTTCAAGTACAAATTAAACCTGTTCTAGACAAAAATAAATGTATTACATTTGAATCTATTTCATGTTGGACTTACCTTACATAATCCCTCTTACAGTAAGTCTTGCCATCTCTTACAAAGCAGGTACAGTTTTCGTCCAAAAACTGGTGGCACTCGGCGCATTTGAGGCAGGCCGCGTGCCACTCCAGGTCTGGAGCCACCCTGAGGATGTACTGGTCGTGGATTTGGGCCCCGCAGCCAACGCACAGGCTCAGCCGTCTCTTCTCTGCAATACAAACACAACAGTTAGAACGGTGTACTAGGAGAATAACAACTTTATATATATTCTCAGTCAGAAAGATTTTGTCCCAAAACTGGTGAAGAGAGGGTGAAAGGGGTTTCGTCTCTACAAATAAATGTATCAACCTACATATCCAACCGAGACAAGGCTTTCCACGTTGATTTCCATAAAACATAAATGTCTCCTATTTGACCAACCAGTAGGAAATTCAACTTTATAAACGCCATTGAGGAGTTCTAAACAGAAGAATGACTTGCGATGGATAGATCTTCAAGAAGGTTTGAACTGGATTCATTTACTATCTGACCTTTGCAGTGAATGTACTTTATGGTTATCGTAAAAGATTCATTCTCAAAAATTAATGTTGCCATCAATGGCTCGATGTGACAAACAGCCTTTTCAATCATTATTGAAAAAGAGTTTTACGCTCAGACGAGTGATGTTGCCACATGTAGCTCGATATGGACGTCTTTATTGTCAATCTTGTAAAAGATTCTTATCCTCGGCCATTGTATGTTGTTATAGGTAAATCGATAGGTTAGCTGGATATCACAGTAAAAACATAATTATTAAAAAAAAAGTTTTACGCTCGGAAGAGTGATGTTGCCATAGGTAGATCGATATGACAAACAGCCATTATAGTCATGTACATAAGATTTCATTAATTCGACGATTTAAAGATATCAAACAATTCTAAGCGTTTTTAGCTGTAGAAAAGGTGTTTTACTCCCTTAATGCTAGCCATCTTTTACAAATTTAAAATAATGATTTGTCTAAACACATGATATGAATCCACTAACAAACATAATTCTAACAGGCTGTAAGTTGTATTGAAAAGGAAACGTACTAACGTCTCTGACAGTTACGTGGTCGTGGTCACATGGCTAGAAGTAAAGCGATATTAAGGTTTTAGAAAGCTACTTTTAGATAAGGTACGCAGGATCTAAATAATTTGTTTTAAACAAAATTTCCTACATTAGGATATTTTATAAAAATATTATAAAACTTGAAAAATAATAATACTACCGAAATTATAGGGTATGTATAAGTGTAAGCTTTTAAACAGAACTGAGGTGAGAGGGATGCAGAAGATTGTCTCTAAAATCGATCGGAAATATTCGGATTCACTCGGTTGCATTCGGGCTCGTGTCTCACTATTATTTGCACAAATTTCAATATATAAAAATATTATAAAACTTGAAAAATAATAATACTACCGAAATTATAGGGTATGTATAAGTGTAAGCTTTTAAACAGAAATGAGGTGAGAGGGATGCAGAAGATTGTCTCTAAAATCAATCGGAAATATTCGGATTCACTCGGTTGCATTCGGGCTCGTGTCTCACTATTATTTGCACAAATTTCAAGATACTTTAAAAAGCAATTTGAGACTTCTTATAAATACTCTTTAGCGACTGGGTAGTTATTCCTTTAATTAAACACTCACGAGTACGCTATTGAATTATCTTTATTTCTACACTTAAATATGATACCCGTTAGTCCCATGCTACACAGGGGCATTCCTATCATTTAAAAATTACTGTAAATATATTAATTTTAGTATTTATATTGAACAGTTACTTTCACTTCCCTTGTACGACTCGTTTATTTTTGAGTTTCTAAGGATCAGATGTAGCCTACACTTTTAATAGTTCGTTTGCTTCTTTTGTTTGCAGCACGTTTACCTAACCCGTTTACTACACAAGTGCAAAAGTTTATTTCGTATAGGCTATAATTATTTACAAACCCTTTTACATTCAATTATAATTTACAATTATTTCCAGAGACCTAAAGTGGCTAGATGTAGTCGCCACAGTTCTTTAATACGATAATGTTAGTTGGCAATATAATTTTAAAAATATTTGACTATTTAAACAAATCAGGTTTTATAAACACCCTAACTTTGTCTATACATTTCTATGAGTTTTCGTTTGGTGCCTTATTATTTTATGTTATTTGTACTCTTCTTTGACCAATTTTGTTTCTGCTAAGCCCGTACTATTAAAATTATTTGATATATCTTAGTTATTGTTTCATTCAGTTGAACACTGCCTAATAGTGCATTTTGCTGCAAAATGTTTTATATTTCCTTATCCAATTTAATTAAATTTATAAACCAATAACTGTATGAAGCAACTGTGGCGTAACGTTTATTTTTAAATAAATAAAATAAGTTAGTTGTATTTTTTAAATACCTTAAAGATGATTGTTGGGCAATTGAAATGTACATAAGGTTTAATAAAAGTTATTTGTGGTTTAGAGGTTTTATTTATTTAAAAATATAAACCAATAAGTTTATTAAAAAATAATTGTGTTGTTAGAAATTGTTTTTAATTTGATGAAATAATCTTAACAAAGGTAGACAAGTTTCGTACTAAACGGTAGCCACCCATCCACAGACAAATATACATTACAATAAATATTATATACATTTTACACATCTATCTATCTATATAAAAAATATCTTTTTTCATCGCTTTAAGATAGTTATGAAGTTCGAGGAAGTGATAAAAATACATTCTACACATAGAAAAAATTATTTAATACCTCGGTAACCTTAAATAGTTTAAAGGTATTGTTAAATATTGGAACATTAACATAACCTCAACGACAAGCAGGCTACTTCTGTATGAACAAATTGTTGAAATATAACCGTACTAGCTTTTATCACATTCCTATAAACATATATTAAAATATTGCTAAAAATTATCTGGTCAGAATGGATTTGGTTTTCAACAACAACAAAAAATACCAATCTCAATGTAAATTCTAGCCTTGCGTGAAACTCTGCCTTCTTTTTCCGTGGTGCGTTGCAAAAACATACCAAAATTCACTTTTCGCCAATTCGCTTGTTAATACTCGTAAGTTATCTTCTGTAGCTAAAGTTTATTTCCTTTTTTTAAATTCCTTCTATTAGCTCACACTCTAGTGATATATGTCTTATACAAATTTTCAATCGTTAAAAAAATACGTTTGTATTCATGCAATAAAGTTCAAATATATTTTTTTTAAACCAGAAGATGACAATTGATGTTAATACAGTTTTTACAAATATTTATTCAAATATTAAATTATAAAAAATGTAAGGTTTATCGGAATTCGAACTGAGAATTTTCATGTTTGAAGTCAAGTGCTTTGTATGTATTGGCACTGCGCCAACTTTACAATATCTAGAATGGAACTTCTCAAAGATATATAGGCTATGCATTTTTTTCCTCCTATCTGGTTGTCGTCGAAACCTGCATTGTACATTTTTACAATTTTTATATTGTTGCCATGGTTATCACACAATATCATAAATAGTGCTGTAGGCTTAAAAATTATTGAAAAAAATAAAATAAAGAAACAAACTGGAAAAAAGTAAACAATTATAACATTTCTGTTTGTTGACCTCAGTAGGAATGTATTTTTAAATAATTTTTTCATATTACTTGTTCACTACTAGCTCACACTCTCCCTGTACAGCTGTAGGCCTAAATCTTGTTCAAATATTCAATCGTTAATAACATAATATTTATTCATCCATTCAAGTTCAAATACATTTTTTTAAACTTATAGTGAATGGCAATTGATGTTAATACAGTTTTATATTTAATATTAATTCATTAATTAAACTTAATGAATTAGTTTTAGTTTTATATGGGAGAAAACTTTTCACAAAGTATGCAATGTAATTATTTGACTTATAATAAGTGACAACATATGATAAAACCGCTGATTTTATTTTCTAGGTTATGTCGTAAAATACTTGTTTTGTAACGTGTATATTATGTTACTTTATTTATATTAATTGTAATTATTTAATAAAAAGTAACAAAGGTAAATCATTTTTGTTGACCCAAGTAAAAATTGACTTTAAAATAGTTTTGTATATATTTCCCTCTGAGCTATAATTTAACATACCTTTATTTTAACGTGATATAAATATTACTTATTACACTTTTGCTATTACTTGCGACCAGACTTTTTGTTAACTAACTAACTTTTAGTTAACAAAAAGTCTGGTCGCAAGTAATAGCAAAAGTGTAATAAGAATTAACAACCAGCTCGTCATGAACAGCAACAAGATTTTGATATAAATAGTTTGACTGTGGTGGCCTCAGTTTATTGCGAAAGTACCTAACCAAATTTAATTTTCCCATAACACAATTTACCCGATTCTTCGATTATTCTATATCCCATTACCCACATTTAATAAAACAAGTGTTGACAGCTTATAAAACCTTTTGAAGGACGAGCAGAACAGATATGAAAAAACACGACCAGCTGAGCCCAAACATTTGTTCAACTAATTTGACATGTGTTATGTATTCCAGCATATTGTGCCTCTGCACGCTTTAAGTAAAACCCATGTCTGTATTCAATGGGTTGAAAGGCCGTTGGACGATCAAATTAGCCGTGGAAAATTGCGGACGCAACTGTCACTTAGTCCGCGTATCCATGTTTCTGGATATCCTAATATGCTGTCATAAATAGGAGGGTTGGTAATAGACAGACTTCGCTGTAAATATAATATTGTTATTTTATTAGCAAATAGCCCTAAGATACGCGTTTGAATAATCTATTTTTGTTTGTGTTTTATGAAGTGTTAAAATAGGCTCAAATTCGGGTAGTTAAAATTCACAATACAATCAAAACGTAATATGTGTAGAAATATCGATTTTAAAGATTATTCGTATTTCAAGCTAATATTGAATAAACGAAAAAGATTTTCTCATTATGTTTTTAGTGTTACAAAACGAATTTTTCATCCATTATTTTTATATGCCCCATTACTTCCATACTTTGAAACGGTGGAATATTAGGCCTAGTATCAGATTGTCCAGGACTTCAGAATTGTTTAAGAAAATTTTAAAAAACTAATAAATAATAAATAACTTGTTTTAATAAACAATTATTATAATTTTTTTTAAGAGTCAATTTCTACTCAAATCAAAAACTTGTATTTCAGTTACTTTTCATTATATAATTACAACTAATATAAATATGTATAGCCTATATAGGCTACATTAGTCAGAATCACAATATTAAGTAGTAAAACAATAAATCATAACTTGTAAATTTCTATTTTCCTACCTATGTATGAGGTTGGACTATTATTTTTGTTTGTTACTATTTATACGTTTTATATTTTTCCGTCGCTTACATTGTGTTGTAGTTTCTTTTCGCTTTCCTTTAGTACTGTCCCCGTTTTTGAAACAAGTTTCGACGCCGTTAATCCAGTTTGTTTATTTTATTCTTTTCATTCATTTTCAATCATAGAGTATTATTTATGATATTGTGTGGTAACTAACCATGGCAACAATTTAAAGTTGTGCAGTGAAGGTTTCGACTACAACCAGATAGGGGCAAAAGAAAAATTCATATAGCCTACATCTTTGAGAAGTAGATTTCTAGCTATGGGAAAGTTGGCTCAGTGCCAAAGCACTTGACTTTGAAAATGAAGATACTCAGTAAGAACTCACTCGACCTACACCCCCAAATTTTTGTAATTTAATTATTTAATAAATATTTGAAAAAAACTGTATCAACATCAATTGTTAACTACTATAGGAAAAAAATGTATTTGAACTAGATTGGATGAATAAAGTCGTATTTTATTAACGATTGAAAATTTGTACAAGATATATATCAGGAGAGTGTGAGTCAATAAAAGGAATTGAATAATGTGAGGCTTTGGGTCCTTTTTCGCATTCACATAGACAATATTGTAACACTGTCGTTTTGAACCCCTCCCCCCAAAAAATAGGAACACTGATTTCGTCTGAAGCTAAGAAAGTTAATGTAACCTACTTCGGAACAAGAAAGGTCATGGGGTATCCAACGGGGAGATCTAAGAATCCAAAATATACCCACACTGGCTCCTCTGTCTAAAGTCAACAGAGTTTATGTGGCCTACTTCGGTACAAGAAGGGTCATGGGGTGTCCAACGGGGAGATCTAAGGATCCAAAATATACTCACACTGGCTCTTCTGTCTGAAGTCAACAGAGTTTATGTGGCCTACTTCGGTACAAGAAGGGTCATGGCGTATCCAACGGGAGATCTAAGGATTCAAAATATATCCTCACTGACTCCTCTGTCTAAAGTCAACAGAGTTTATGTGGCCTACTTCGGTACAAGAAAGGTCATGGAGTATCCAACGGGGACATATAAGAATCCAAAATATACCCACACTGGCTCCTCTGTCTAAAGTCAACAGAGTTTATGTGGCCTACTTCGGTACAAGAAAGGTCATGGAGTATCCAACGGGGACATCCAAGAATCCAAAATATACCCACACTGGCTCCTCTGTCTAAAGTCAACAGAGTTTATGTAACCTACTTTGGTACAAGAAAAGTCAGTGGATATCCAACTTGGAAATCTAAGGATCCAAAATAAGCCAAAAATTTTTACCTGGGGCCTCTTCCGGTCGCCTGGAGAAAAATTTAGAAAATATACTTACTTACTAGCCAACGCCCACCCTTGGCTGTTGGGCCATTTGGTGGCGCGCTAACCAGTACAATCGAGAGAGACGTCCCTCATTGTCCTCTTTGTCTGGCTGGACGTAGCCCAAGGAAGTGCATGTGAGGAGGTGATCCGCATCCATGGTTCCGTTTCCACACAACATGCAATCCGGCGATTGGAGTACATGAATCCTGTGGAGGTGTGCCGCCAGGTAGTCGTGGCCAGTAGTCAGGCGGAACAGTGCTACACCAGTGCGGCGGGGAAGGCTACGGTTTATTGGTCCTTCGGTGACGAGTGTAGCCCAGCTTTTGTTTTGAGAGGCCCTGATTAGGTTTTCTCTCGTGCTGCGATTTAAAGCTGAGTTTATCTGTATTTTGACCGATTGAAAAGAGGTTGAGATAAGTGGCTGCGGCAAAGCAGCTCCCTGTTTAGCGAGAGTGTCGGCTTTCTCGTTTCCTTCTATATTGACATGACTTGGCACCCACTGAATGTGAATTTGCCAACCCTTCTCCTGAAGGGAGTCTAGTTGCTTTCTACAGGACAATGTTCGGTGGCATTCCACTTGTCTGTTGCTAGTGACACCCTGTATTGCTGCCATAGAGTCCACAAGAAATACAGCCTTATAGGTCCCTTTGATTTTTGAAAGTTCAATGGATGCTGCCAAGATAGCTTCAACCTCCCCATCATAATTGCTCTGGCTACTGCCAACTGCCACAGCCCCTTCGAATAATCGGCTGTGGAACCCAGCTCCTGTTCCACCGCTTGCTGATGATCCATCTGTGTAGATGTGCAGCCAGTCATCTGGCGGGAAGTTAGAATTAATAGTTTCAAGGGCTGCTGCCCTCAGCTCTGAGGGATTTGATTGATTTTTTGAGGCATTATGGTTTTGCAGTTTCAGACTAGCTGGTGGTAGGTTGTTAAAAGTCAAATGTTGAACCGGTTTAGCTGGTACTCCCGGCTGAATATTGTATTTATTCAGGAGATCGTTGTACGTTGATAGTGATGTTTTTTGGGTTTTTAGCCTTTCGGTCGCATGCCTGTAATATGTCCAGCGATGACTGTATGTCCTCTTGTACCGCTCCCAAAAATTGAGTGTTAGTTTGTTTCTTCTAGCCAGCATAGGTTCGATTTGGGTTTGGGCCTCCATTGCAGCAACAGGGGTAGATTTTGGGGCCCCTGTTATAACTCGAAGGGCAATGTTCTGGGTGATCTCTAATTTGTGCGAATTTGCATTTGATGCTGTAATAGTTGCCTCAGCTCCATATTCGAGGAACGGCCTGACATAACTCTTATAAGCTGCAATAAGGACATCCTGATTTGCACCCCAAGTAGTGGCCGTAAGTCGTTTTAATATTTTTGATCTCTTTATAGCTCTCTGGGCACAGTATTCTATATGCGGTTTCCAGGTTAGTTTTCGGTCTATTGAGACTCCCAAGTATTTAGAGATGTTGTGTTCTTCAAGAACGTTATCCTTGTATTTTAAGATTAAATGTTGGCGTTTGGTGGACAGAGAGAAGAGCTGGAATGTAGTCTTTGAGTGATTTACTGCCATAGCATTTTCATTTGCCCATTGTTCAAGTTTTGATAATTTAGAAAATATTCCAATACTATAGGCTGTAGCCTAACACTTGATGCAGAAAAAAATAACAATATTAAGAAAAAATAACAATAATGCTGGTATGTAGTTATATTCAGATGTTTTTAAGTTTCTGATAAATAAATCAATAATAGCAGACTTATAACAAGTTAAAATAAGTTTTTAGGTAGGCCTATTAAATAACTAGAATTTTATTGCTAAATAAGAACAAAATAGATTCAGTGTTTCTTTTTTAAAAAAATGAGTAGGCCTAAAACGTTTACTCTAGGGGTTTACGGACACCCCCTACATAATTCCCTAAGAAAGGGAAGGTTTATAGACCTTTCTCTGAACACTTTTGAACCAACTTCGTTGTAGGCCTACTATCTGTTTTCAGCTTTAAAATAAGTTATTTATTTGCAGATTAGGATTGTAATTACAATAGCTACAAAGTATCAAGGTTAGGTTAGGTTGTGGATTACAATGCAGCTACTAAGTATCAGGTTAGGTTAGGGGTTGTACATTACAATAGCTCCAAAGTATCTAGGTTAGGTTAGTTTGTGCATTACAATGAATCTACTAAGTATCAGGTTTGGTTAGGGGTTGTACATTACAATACAGCTATCAAGTTAGGTTAGGTTGTATGCCTACAACACTATATAGCTATACAGTATCAGGTTAGGTTATGTTGTACTTTCAATATAGCTACAAAATATAAGGTTAGGTTATTTTAGGTTGTACATTACAATATAAGGGTGCTGTACCTACAAAGTATCAGGTTAGGTTAGCTTGTAAATTACAATATAGTTATACGTAAGATACTGCAATGTATATTACAATCAAAGATAGATTACGAACTTTTAGGTTAGGTCGTATATTACAATATAGCTACAAAGGACTTTTCCATCAGCAGGTAGGCCTACATTTTTTTTTAATTGACGAATGGTAAACCGATAAGTTAATTAGCATATTTTTATAGGCATATAACAACTTTAATCGAATAATTTTTAATAGTACTTTATATATTATTATTATATAATTCTTATTTTCTTTAAAAATGTTATAAGTAGCGTATTTTTATCTTGTTACACCGAAGATTGAACAAATCGCGTCACAGAACCACCTATGGACAACTTGCATATTGTCTATACGGTTACGTGTTTTTAAAGGTAGATATTTAAAGGAGATAAAAAATAATGTGCTCCCTATTTATAAACAAGACTGGGAAACATATTTTAACTTGTATAATCCGTAAGGCGTGGCCAGCGCTGCCCGCTCGGCCAATCGGGAGCCGTCATACAACGGGTCCACCTCTTCCCCTCTCGTAAGATCAACAACTTGTTTCCTGTCATCATCATAGAGAACACCCAATAGCAACATATTTTTTCTGGAAACTAATAACCGTGGCCGGGTCATGAGGCGATGGTAGTAGGGCCGCGCAATGTTGGCGTTGCATGTAATTATGTAAAACCAGACCGTAGGTCTGGGTCTGGGCTGTCGGCGAGTCAAAGGCTCGGCACGGTATCTTTAGAATGGAAATAAACCAATACTCGGCCCACACCTTGCAACGCGTAGGCCGTACGGTCAGCTGATTAGTGTAGCTTGTAAGTCTGGTCGAAACTGTTTCGCCTTTGTCGAAGGTTTTCTTTTTAGCCGAGTCCCGTGGATTCTAAGTGGAAACACGGCCGTGCTATGCATAGCACAGGTTACATTGTGTGGCGTTGGAACTGGGTAGCGGATAGTCGCCCCTCTTGAGTCAGGTTGGGAGAAGGTCTTCAAGTAACCAAACCTGACCTGACCACAGATTTGCATTTCCTATTGTGTCCTTTCGTCTGTAAATCTACACTTCCCTGCCATTGTTCGTATAGGTTAAAAATTGTTTTCTTCTCCTTACAAGAGGTTTTGCCCCTCTATAACACCGATTGAGAGTAGGTATACAAGAAACGCAAACCTACACCATAGTCCTCCCTAAATCCTATACCAAGGGTTTTATATTCCTTCTGTGATTCTACCTAAATTCATAATCGTCTTAAAACTACAAAAACAAAGCAAAGTTGTGTATTCTAAATAATAATAGAGAAACCTAAAGAGCTAAGACTGTCTACCTTAGGGATTAAAAAACAAGAATGACCTACGACATAAGTGTTTAGGTGTTTTATAAAATAGGCAGGCCTAAATAATATAGGCCCAATATATGAATAAGGGACTAAGAATGTCATAGAACAACATAAAATGTATTTCTATGTGTTAAAATAAAATTTCAATCTTTTGTTAGCAAAGTCTGATTGATGTGAAAGTGTCATGTGGTTGTTTTCAGGCTATTGGCCTTATTTAAATGATAGTATAAGTATTTGTTGTATAATACTTGATAAGTTGGTATTATAGGCCTAAATATTACCGATGCCCACATCTATAAATCTAGGGACCTATACTATTTATAGTTCTCTTGCATTAAAGGTAATTTTATCTTACAATAATTAAGATATGTCTTAAAGATATTAAGCCCACTGTGTGGTATTATTGACAATCACACATCCATACTTTATAATATGAAATAATAAATAAAATTAAAGATATCAATTTTTGAGCACTATAAAGCTATAGTCTACGCCAAAATACAAATTGAACAAACATTTAAAATTTTAGAAAGCATCCTTACACTAAACAAAACTCAAAACTCATCCATAACCTCACAAAATTACTTTAAATACAATAAAAAATTCAACACACAGAAAGATAGTCTGCTAATATGTTCCCCCTTTCAGCCATTCTAACAGATATATTCCTCTACTACATTGGACAATAATACATCGTACACAACAACGTCACAGAGAGAAAATAATATAATCTCTAAGGTATGTAGACAACACACTAATATTATACAATAATAACAAGAGACAAATTGAAAAACTACATACTTACATCAACACCTTATACAAAAACTGAACATACACTCTTGAAATGGAAGATAACCTCAAAATAAGGGTTCTGGTCTTCACACTTACCAAACTCAATAAAACAACTTCAAATATACAATATACAACTTCAAACTAACAATTACTGACACCGAAAATCACTATATTGCAGAAATTAAAAGTTAAACTTAGAAACAAAGTAAATGTATAGCCCTATAAGCGAAAGTTGAGAAAGCCCAACGTAAATCTCAAAAGGTAAAACAAGAATACATGGCCATAGACTATCCTACCTACAGGCCTAAACATCATAAAAATAACTGGAAATTTGTCAAAGTATTCAATAAAGAAATTAATTTAAGAAAACCCTTCTTTTCACAAATGTGTGGTCATATTCACAAAGGCAGAGACAATTTAAATGTGTTGATACAGATGATTGTCTATTCAAAATAAGGAAATCATAGAGTTAAACAGCTGTGAGTATGGTTCTGTGTTTAGTTACCATCTGTGGTTTAGTTCGAACTCGTTATTTGTTAGTATAATAATGAATTTCAACTTGTGTCAGTGTTTTAATTTATGTAAGTTTAATAATTGTATATGCATTATTTGTATAAATGTAGTGTTGTTAATATAGGCCTATTTGTTTAGAAATTTCTAACCCTTGTTAACTGAATTATTCTCAATGTACATTGATATGTTGTAATATTTTGGTTAGGTATCTTTTTAAGGTTATGTTAGTTTAGTTCATTTTGAAATTTTTTTATGTGAAAATTGTGTTATTTATTGGGTTTCCCTCTTGATTTTCGAAACTTTGGTAAGATATTAAAATAATAATAACAGGTTTATCTGGTAAAATGGTTAATACATTTCTTTCAAAATTTCTAACGCTTATGAAATGAATTGTTATCATTATCAATGTACATTATGTTATATTTACAACCAAACATGTAATATTTTTATTATGTATTTTTTGAGGTTATGTTAGTGTAGTGGCCTACATTATGAATTTATTCATATGAGAAAATGTTCTTGATGAAAGTGTGTTATTTATCAAGCTCCTTTGATGATGATAGAAATGTTATGCTGGCAATGTATTAAAGATAATAAGAGATGTATTGGCCTTTGTTTATCTTTAGAGCATGTTGTTGCCGAAATGTGTTTGATGGAACTATTTTTATTTTCTTTGAGTAGGCAACGATTCATTAAACACATGATGATATACAGTAATACACTTTCGTCCTCTAACAGCTGGCATTATATCCTACTTACATTTAGAATCCATTCCCATTATTTTAAAAAGAAAACTGTCGTACGCATGAACAAATGTGTAGCTCAAGTCTAGGTCTAATACTATCAGTGAAGGTTGTAGGGCTAGGTTAAACCTTGTCAGAGGACTAGAGAAAACGGAAAGGTAGAATTGTGGTATTTATTTCTCATTCCCACGTAATCGATTTAGGCGAAATTATAATACCAAGCGACCCAGAAAGTCATCACGGATACAAAGGAAATTATAAAAACTCTCGCTAACGCCCCAAAAATTATAAATTTTGAAAAATAATTTCCCCCTCTCCTACACACGTGAAACGTAACTAATTTAACGTGCTGACTAATTTAAATTGGTACTAACGTACTAATTTAGTATTAGTACGTGTAGTACTAATACTACGTATTAGTAGTATTTTAACAAAGTACTAATAGCACTACGACACCACTTTCCCCCGGCACACAAACCTTATAGAATTATAAAACTCGCGCACACATCTTATTTTTTGGCGATAATAAGTCGCAAAATTATTGAAAAGGACGAAGCAAACACTTACAGAGCCTATTCCACGTAGAAAACAGAAAACACTGCATTGAACATTCTATTTCTATCGCTAAAAACGATAGAACTTACGCAAACAGTGTTGAAGTTGATTTTTTTCAAAATTTATAATTTTTTGGGAGTCACCAGCAAGTTTAATTGTATTTCGATACATTTTGCGAGTTACATAAAAAAACCAAAACGTTGAATTTGTAACTTTTTTTGTGTGCCTGGGAGGGGGAGGACCTGTTATTTTTCAAAATTTCAAACTTTTGCGCGTCCTACAGGATATATTTTTTAATATGTTTTGTATCTTACATGTAGTTAGGTTAGAATTTTTTTAATGAAACTTGAGACAAAAAATGCACGTAATGCAGGTAATTAATTAGGTTTCAGTAAAACAAAGGCTAAAGCACAATGATCCCTTTCTGCCATCTAAAATATAACGATAAAAGTATAAGTAATTATTATGTATTGTTAATAATAATTAACAATCTAAGTTTATATTTAACAATCTAAGAAATTTGTGAACCTAACCTAAAAATAGAACTAACAGCATGTTTAGGGCCTAATTATATAAGTCTTGTAAAGTCACAGACTATAGATTTATTGATCATTTTCACATTTGATATTTGTTAATTATTATAATATTTAGCCTATATTTCTTTAATATTTTATTTGCCTGGAGAAGATCAACGGGACTTAACCCATATATGATTGAAAGATTGTAATTGCATTTTGGAGAAATTTGTATCTTTAAGTTTCGATAAAAGCATTAGAGACGTCAGTAAGAAACACCGGCCTTTATCTAGAGTTTTTAGGTCTATATAGGCTTAAACCTAATCAAGAGTTCCAGATAGTCGAATCATGTTTGAAGAAAATCAAACCTTTTCTTTTAAACGTTTAGTAGGATAATTGGGGTTTCTTAAAAATGTAGGGCCTACTTTAGTATGAGGATATCATGGACTAAGCTTAAATCCAAGTTATTTTAATGAAGATAATTTTTGTAAAGATTAAAAATCTTCCATTATAAGGTACAGGAACCAAAGATGGCCATAATTAAGGTCCAATACTTTTAATTTTTTTTTTTTTATTGGAGTTGGGAAGATAGTTCTCTTTGCTAGTTATGCTAGTCTCTATTGCCTATACGGTATAGCAATAAAAAACGGATGTAAACAGATTATGTACCTTTATATCCAAAGGTTTGAGAGCCATTATAGGGCGCTTAAGCTGGTCCATATACAAAAAATATGATGAAATAGGTTCAATGCCCATTGCAAATAAAATAATATATTCCAGAATCAAATTTATTCAAAGTATGAGTAATAATTGAGCTGATTTGTGAGTTTGTGTTGCAAATAAATACAGTAAATAACTGCACAAGTACTGACAAAACAATATATTTTATTATCACACGCGTTTCGATGACTTATATCATCATCATCATCATCATCATCATCATTATCAGGGACACCATTACAAATTTACAATTGGGACTTAGTTTGTAGTGGTCTCACTGATGATGATTACATAAGTCTCGAAACGCATATGTGAATAAATTATATTCTCTTACAAGTTCATGTACATTTATTTATTTATTTTGACTGAAAGTAGCAAAATTATAAACATCGTAGGATAAAAATGTAAATATAAAAATTGTTCTCAATATTTATAAAATATTATAATAAGATTTTATATAACAATATTATAAATATTATTATATAAAATTATATATTATTATTATTATTATAATAGGCCTATATAGGTATAATTTCAATTTTTTATAAAAAACCAATATTAAGATTTTTTATTTGTATTACACGAATCACAATTTATTTATTCAAATATTTCATAGTAAAAGCATATTTGTTTATGATTTATCAAGATCCTTTTAATTTCAGCTTTAAAAACTAGAAATAATTATCATAAAAATATTTATTATTCAGTAAGAAAATATACATTTTTACATTTAAAAATTATATATTAAAATCTACAATGACGAATAGAGCAAGCCGATTCTTTCTTCAATAAAATTTTGTTTTAAAAATTTTTAGATATTGCTCAACCCGGAAATTGATAAACTTCTACAACGACTCCAGTTCAGAAATTACTTTCGAATAACTGATTTGTTCGAGCTACAAGTTCTGGCTTCTGTCTAGTTTAACATAATTGGCCTAAGTAAAATACCCAATATTTCTATTTTAATTGAAAAAGATGGTTACCTAAAAAAATGGTTTCACTTGAGCTCATTACGGTCCAAATGAATAAGAGCCTAGCTAACTTAATTTGGTTGTCTATAACTAAACAGCCACAAATTTGAAACAAGGAACTTTAAATCTAACATTGATTTAATAAGTGTTCAATAGCTTCTGCCTAAATAAGAAAAAAACATTTTATAATATCAAAGAACATGGAGCCTCATTTTCCTTATTTTAGACCTACATAATTTTGTTTTTGATAGAGCTGTACAGAGACAGCGGTGTATGAGGGCTGAAAACCCCCAGAAGGATAATAAACTCTTTTCAATTTATTATCAATTAAAACATTTCTTTAAACTTTATATAAATTCGTACATAATGTCATATAGTAGTCTATAAATTTAAATTAGTTATCCTTTAAGAGAAGTAAACATACTGAAAACTGTTGCAATGTGGGTGCACAATGTCCGTAAAGGGCTTTATTGTGTGTAATCTCGTTTGGGGGTGACAGCATATTAGAGAAATAAATCTTTAGAATCCCTATATCTATGAGGAAGTTTCTAAGAGAGAGGTTGACATTCAAAGAGGTTCGTAGGCAAAGTATTTCTTTACAGGCCTAGAACTGAAATTTTAATTTGCTTTTCAGACACTTTGTTGTTTCTTACAAGCTTTTAATACATTTGAATACATTTTACGCCTTTCTTAACATTAAAACAGTTTTTTTGTTGACGCGTTTCGGAATAACTGCATTATCAAAACTTTAAATAATATTTCTTGAGAATTCCTAAAGAATGCACAACATTTAATTCCTATTAAGTTTAATGTTGTTGAGTGCACTTTAAATTAACAATTTAGGCTATTTGAATTAAGAAGGAATTTATCAACTTGCGGTCAATTTTAAGGGTTAGAGAGGCGTAAAATGGTACCTAATTTTTCTACCTTGGAGTATAAAGTAGCTTCCTGTCTTACTTTCAAATCTCTCCCAACTACCAAACACCCCCTAAGAAAAAATATCTGAATGTTCTACCGGCCTGTAGACCCGCTGCGTGGACATATACATATTCTGGTCTTTCTCCTTTACAGATTGTGTCGATGGACTAATATCTCCAGTAAAGTGCGCACGCACACATACGGACTGACTTTTAACAAATATTTGAAAAACAATATTTTTTACGCAGTGAACGTCAAAGTTAAATTTCTATTAAAATCTAAAAATCAATTTTTTTTTATGAACTCAATGGTTTCTCCTAACAAATAATGAAAGTTTCATTTTCAAGTAAAAAAAATGAAAATGTCGCCTTCTCTTGTATACAAATCTGTTTATAGACATTAACGAGACAGTTAACCTGATAAAGGCTATTTATTGGTCGTAAGAATATTATATTAATTAACTAAGAATAAAGAGCATTCAAATAAGACGTATAGTGCTGATCACATAACCGTGCACTTGGCTTTGAGAGATCGCACGAAGTTTCTCGTGTACTACCATTTCTGAAAATATGTTTCATATTCTGAACGTTCTATAACACCTTTTGTATCCGATATGTCTACACATATTTCAAGATTGTTTGTTTTTCTTACCGAAGCTAATTTATCACGGAATTTATCTAATATCGACCGTATCATTCAAGTCAGTGTTTTCACAGTCCTGTTCATCATGTTTGTAGAAAAGTATTTATACTGACCCTATAACTCCAGGCCGCCTACCTGGACAGGGTAGCACCAGGCCGCACTATACTTACAGTTGTTTTTATATTTAAAAAAATTAATTTTGCCTTGGCGGGACAAAATGGAGTAGTTGTTAATTTTTACAATAATTTTAATACAATAAGTAGATATGATGGAGGCTTTTCTAAGTTTTTTTATCCCGGCGTCTCGTTATTCTCTCGCAGCCGCTTAACCAGTAATATCAGGTCAAGTTTATTTTGTATTCATCGTGAACCCAATTGTTTGAAATAATGACAGTTGTATAGGCATGCCAATGTAAAGACGGACACCTGTAAATGGTCGACCGCAGCTTGCCAAAATGGCCGCTTGCCAAGGCGTAATGATCCTAGACATATTTCTGAAAAAAAATCAACAAGTTTAGCTGCCAACCGACAACTGCCAGTCATGTTCCGTCAGGCAGTGCCTGCATCCAGCGATCCAGAAGGCGGTGGATTGATTGTACGGCACTTGGATACTTGAATTTATACAGCGTCCCGTTAGCACGATGTCAAAATGCGGGTATGCTGGGGGTAAACGTTGGTGTAAAGTTTGCTTTGTCCATGAGGAGAGAGCCAAAATAATGTTCACTTGCTTCTTAACCCTACAAATGGCATGTCTTGCAGTGTGTAGTGGCAAGTTATATTTACATACCATGCAGAGGGTGTTTTTAAAAATCACAAAAAGTATAAGCGAAGACCCAAGCCTGAAGTGTTTTATAAAATTATTCTCGGAACAAAATGGACTATTTTTTAAAATACATGCAAAAATACTACCCAAAAATATTTTTTTTTTAAAGAGTATAAAAATGAAAAATCTGGAGTTTTAAAATACATGCAAAAATACTAACCAAAAATATTTCTTTTTTAAGAGTAGAAAAATGAAAAATCTGGTTTTTTAAAAAACATGCAAAAATACTAACCAAAAATATTTCTTTTTTAAGAGTAAAAAAATGAAAAATCCGGTTTTCGTAAAAAACATTTTACTGTAAGAATGTAGTTGGATTATTGGGGTTTCTTAACGGTGTAGGCATAAGGTTAACGGTAAAAGGATATCACTTTCTAAGCTTAAATGAAATTACCAGGTTATTTTTAATGAAGATAATTTTTGTAAAGAATAAAAATCTTAATTTACACATTTAAAAAAATAATAAATAAGATAAAAAACGACGAATAGAGCGAGTTGAACCTTTCTTGAATAATGTTTTGTTTTGCAAATTGAGAAATTTCTCAACACGGTTTAGTTATGTATAATCCATTACATCGACTCTAGTTCAAAGATTGCTTTCGAATAACTGACCTGTTCTGGCTTCATTTTCTGATGTTTGTCTAGTTAAACATAAATGTAATTCGAAAAGTCCCCAAAACATTATTTTGTTTTAATTTTTCCCTTTGTATATTATACAAAAACAATAAACTCATGCATAAACTATACAAAATGTCCCATATTTATCAAATAATGAAAACATATATAATTTTGCGGGGAAATTTGTATAAAAAAGGAAGTTTTACATATTACACAAAACATGAAACTACGAACGTATGAACATGAAATTAATTACACAACTATTTTCAATTCTTGCTCCAGCGGAAAAACAGGTAACCCATCCATTTTGTATGGGATAATCGATAAATAAGTGACATTTCAGAATTTAAAACATTTTTATAATCATAACTTTTGTAAATAAGTGTAATTTAGAATCCAAATCACTATCTATAGAGACATGGTAAACATTAGATAAGCCTAGGCGAGGAGTCCCTGAATCCATCTTACTTCCACTTTCTTATTAATTTTAGCTATCTCAAAAATAGTTAGCGATTTCTTCATCTTATACAGAAATCACGTTCAAATTGACTAATCAATTGAATGAAACCCTGTCAGGACTCAGGATCGATTCTAACTAAACTGTGGCTGACAGTAAACCGTTTATCATCACGCAGTGCTCTGTTGGTGTTTATGTCGGTCAGTAAATACAAACCCATAGACAAAACAAATTCTTCTGAGCGATTGCATTACTCTTCGGTCTTTTGTAATGGCTGTTTAATTCGTCCTCAGTTAGTCGCAAAAATATTAGTCGCAACTTGAAACTTTTGACACTTAATTCAAATTTAAAATACAAACAGGTGTATTTCGGAGACAATCATCGCAAACATGTGACATTGGACGACATAAAGGCTACACTCAGAGCTAGAGTTAGTTCCACTACAGTGGAAGTCAATTTAAATATAAATATTTGGACCGTAATCGGATTAAAATGGCCTAATGATGTTTGGCAACGTTGTCAAATCTACCTCAGTGGCTGTGCTGGATTAGGCCGGAGTGGCGACAGTGGTGACACGCTACAAGTACACTGCCAATCATAACGTCTTATTTGAATACTTGTCCGGCAAAGGCAAGATCATTCCTTCTCTAACAGAAATAGGTGTCGATTCTGTTGCAAAGCATAGCATTAGGCTATTTGTCCACTCTCGGTGAGCATTGAGAGCATACTTTTGCAACATGTATCGATTGATTTTCTGTATTCATTCATAAGTTTTAATAGGCTACCAAGAAAAGCAAATATTGAACTACGACTAATAACCCTCTATTTCATCAAACCGTCGACGTTTCGACAGCTAAACTGTCTTCTTCAGGACTTTTGAAGTGAAGGTTAGGTTTTGGATGGGTTAAGTTTGGTTTTGTATATCAAATTATTAAATTTAAATATAGGATGAGAAAAAATTATTAAAAGATACTCATATTCTTATTAAAAATATCTTTTTTTTTAAATAAATAATATTTTTAAACGTAAAAATTTACTAATTGGTTATAGGCTACACAATATATTTCACTAACAATAAAAATTAAAAAAATTGAGTAATTGTATACAATATACAGTCAAATCTAATTTTTTTCACAATAGGTATGACTGTAGTCTATTACAATGAAAATATTGGAAAGAACCCCAATACCTCAAAAATAACAAATAAAACAAGTTACTTAAGATTAAATCCTTATGTACATTTCGATGACCATGTCATCATCATCAAGGGGGTCTTGTTACAAAATTACAATCTAGCAAACAAGAAATTACAAACTAGATTGATGACTATAGTTTGTAACTTCTTGTTTGCTAGATTGTAATTTTGTAATAAGACCCTCTGATGATGATGACATGGTCATCGAAATTTACATAAGGGTTTAATCTTAAGTAACTTGTTTTATTTGTTATTTTTGTGGCATTGGGGTTCTTTCCAATATTTTCATTGCAATATATTGTACCACTGTGCTCTGGATATTGTATACTGTAGTCTGTTTTCCACGGGAGAAAAACCTTCTCGTCCATCACGTCACGAGACGCTCTAAACATTTTTGCTTAAATTAAGTGATAACATATATAACAACTGATAATGTGTTATAGGTTATGTTGTAGAACTGCTGTTTTAACGGACATGTTATGTTACTTTATTAGGTTAAAATTTAATGTTATTATTAAATATTATTTATCACTTAGTATACGCGTAATATACACTTTTATAAACCTTATATTTAATCTTTAAATAAAGGTGTTCTTTAAGCTACATTTATTTTACTATCACCTACATGAACCACACTCTATTAAAACCTCTACTTTTGAAATGAAGTATTACTTCTGGCCAAACCCACTTAATAATTTTCTTAACACATTAAATGAAACACTTTTTGCCCTTCTGATCATCTTTCTCACGTTTCAAGTTACACTTGATAAACACTTAGATACTTTGGAAACACTGAATTAAGTTAGTTTTCTCTACTTTCATCGGTCTTGCGCCATAACATATACCTCCCTAATCGAATGTTTTGTATCTAGGTAGCAGAATATATCCTATAGTAGTTTGATGCGGTAGGCCTATAAAATAATTTTCCGTTTCGTAAAGCTACATTGAACTTGGGGCTATAAAGTTTTACGCTGTAAACTTAGATTACATTTGAATTTTTGAAATTTATTCACTATTTCTGGTTTGCGTTATTATAACTTCTTGTTTAGAATGTATTCTTAACGAACATGTGAACTAGAAAAAAAAATTAGATTTGGTTGTATATTGTATAAAATTACCTAGTTTCCTAATTTTTATTTTTAATGAAATACATTTAATATACTCAATCTACTTTTACGTTTAAAAATAATAATTACGTTTTAAAAAAAAGTTATTTTACTTTCAATAAGAGTAATTTGATAAATTTCTTATATTTAATATTAATATGTGCAATACAAAGCTAACGTAACCTCATACAAATATTTAAGAGTATAATTTTCGTTAGATATTTATTGTACAGTAGGCTAATACCCTATAGAAAACTCATTAAATCAACCCATACAGAACGTAAGACAACTATATTTATTATTCAAGTATTACTTTTATACTTTTATTTTATATTTTGCAATTTATTATATTTATAAATTTTATTATAATTAATAAATATCTCTGTATTTTTTACTTCAGTAATGCTAGTTCGTGAATTCAATTTGTATATATTTCAATTTGCTATATTTCTGAATTAATATCAAATTGAAAATGTTTTTAACATAACCTAGAAATTTATAAAACAGCTGTGTGTTTACGTATAGAGGTATAAGTGCGTTGAACAGCTGATACGAAATAGTTGAACAAACACGACATAGAAGCTTATACTTCTATAAAGTATATAATGGATAAATGTAAGTTATTATTGCACTTCTTAAAGTCTCCCATCTATAACTAACCAATTAAAATTAAAATCCTATTGCATAAAAAAGTTTCTTCTATTGACTACAATTTTATATAAATTAATAGTAATATAAACTCTCACTATAAATAAATTTTATAACAGATAATAAGATTTAAAATAAATTTGCCGGTAAATATTTTTTTAATTAGTTATAAACAACAGTTTTAAAGAAATACTATTAGACTGTATTTCTTTAGCTTCACATGAAGTTAAGAAGTACTGTAATTTCATTTCGTTCATTTATTACTGTACCTTAATATTTTATTTATTCATTCAAAAAATTATTCTAAATACATGAAAGGACTCTGTGAAATGGGACAATATTTTTTTAAAAAAAGCTCTTTTTAGTTTCTGTCCAGGTTTCGACCACACCAAACAAACAACCCTCATGGCTTTCTCAAGACCGAATATTAAATAATATCAATACGTCCATTATAAAAAATGGAAATACACTTTTTAAAACATACAGGCCTAGACCATATTTGATGTTAATACTGTTTTTTCAAATATTTGTTCAATAATTAAATTATAAAAAATTGGGTGGTTTAGGTCGTGTTAGAACTGAGTATCTTCATGTTCGAAGTCTAGCGCTTTTTCCATAGCTAGAAATAAATTTCTCAATTATCTATATAAGAAACCTCCATTGTACAACTTTAAATTGTTGCCATGGTTACCACACAATATCATAAATAATGCTCCGGGATTAAAACTTAATGAAAAGAATAAAATAAGCAAACAAACTGGATTAACGGTATGGAACCTTGCTTCCCAAACGGTCAATGCGAAAGGAAAGCAAAAAAAATACAACACAATGAAAGCGATGAAAAAAAGAAAGGGTATACATAGTAACAAATGAAAATAATAATCCAAAGCCCTATATAGATTGGGAATATGGAAAAATGATAAATTGCAAGGAAATTAGCTTGTTTTGCATTTAATAATGTTATTCCGACATATGTAGGCCTATATACATATTTAAATTAATTGTAATTAAAAAAAGAAAAAGAAACTAAATAAAATTTTTTTTGGTAATTTAAGTAGGAATTTACTTTTTTTAAAAAAATTTTATATTACTTGTTTAAATTCCGTTTTAGTCTTTTAGTTAACATTTAACAGATTTATTTCGTTTTATTTGCATTTAAACTTTACCACGGCCACAAATAGTTAGTTTATAACAAGGTTCTTCTCTATATACGAGACGAGTCAGGGCCAAGGGGACTTTAGAATTTTCTAGTCAGGGCTAGTCACGGATATTCATATTACCTAGAAATATTTTTATTTGCAGTTACTTTTCCTCGTCTAGTTCGACTCCTATTGAAACGTTCTTTAGTTATAAATTGGGGCTGTGAATCACCAGTTCTGACTGTTAGATCGTTTATTTTGTCTCCAGCAAGTTTACCTAGCCCTTTCACTATAATCAGTAGCATTTATAAACATTTTACATTCTATTCTAATTTTCAAATAATTGCTTTCAGTGTATCACTATATCTCACTTGTTTACAATGTTACCACACTCCAAACTAAGTTAGCATTTGTAACTTTATTATTATTTTACAACCTATCCTGACCCGTTATGTGGGTAGCCTATAGGCTAAGAGAAATAATTCAATGTGGTGTATTATTTGATTCCATCTTCACTTTCCACTAAAAACACTTGGAGATATAGGCCTATATAGTTACTTGGAGATATGTTACACTTGCCTATAGTAGCGCTTACTTTATATTGAGTACGACCGTTGCGAGAGATGTGTCCCATTGTTAACTCTGACCGTAAATGGTTGTTTTGGGTTAGGGCGAGTTTGGGATATTAGGTGTATTTTTAAAGAGTAATATGGGACTATAATGTCGACATACCTTTTAACGTCTCGCATACACTTTTCGACATTATAACCCCCAAAACTCTCTAAAACGCCGGGCGATGTCGAATGGGACCCACGGTCAGTTCGGAGGTAGTTTCGAATTGGACCCATGCCTCTACAATCATGATCTACAAAATGGAATGCTCGCATCCACCTTAGCTTTAAATATATTCAAACATCTAAAATAGATGTTTGGTTACGGTCAGATAGTGGTCAGAGATGATTGAAACATCTACTTTTTATTTCAATATAAATAGTCGTGTAATAATTTTATGCACACAAAATTATAAAACCCCCTGGCAACACCATTGCCAGGGGGTGGTTGGAACTATTGAGCAAGTCACCGTTATAGGGTTAACAAAAAACGGACACGTAATGGAACGCTCGCTTGACCTGGCGAGCACTGCGTTATTGTGTAGGATTGTTCGTGAGTTTAAATTATAATTAAAAGATGAAAGTACAGTATTTTTAATGAATTTTATATTTTTTTATGTTTTAGTGAAGTTTTATTATATTTATTTGATTCCATTATGTTTTAGTTTTTAATTCTTTCGTACATTAAAATAAAAACGAATGTCTGATCACTTAACAAAACTAATGTTGCCCGACTGACCAGGGGCCCAAGCAACCCCGACCCTTTGAATATTGACGGTAATCCACCTAGGGATGTTTTGACCGTGGGCCCAGTTCGACCGTGTCCAAAACACCTAATACCCCTGTCCTACCATAACCTAATCAAACAAGAGGTCGGTTAAGGTCTGAGTTAACGATTAGCCACATCTTTCGAAACGGCTGTCCTCAACAATCATAAAAGTAATTGCTACACAGGCAACAATGTTTAAGAGTTTTTAATTAATGTGGTATGAAATAGTGCTGAGCTTTATAAAGAAGCTTTTAGTTTATATAGTTTGATTAGTTTTCTGAATTGAGGTTGTTAGTATTTTTTCAAATTTTAAACTCTATTGTTCTCGACATTAAAAATAACTATTTTTTCTTAGAATATAATTTCGACTAACATACATAAATATTTAAAAAAATGGAAATTAGCCCAAGGATTGATAAAAATTACCGATGCATGATAAATCGATAATTTGGTGCTGCCACGGGAATAGTATGTTTTACGCTAATTTTTCAATATCTTATACTATTAGTTTAAACTTTCCTTAAATTATGTGGTTTAAATTTTTAATCATTAATAAAATATTTAGTATTCATCTACAAAAGTTCAAATACAATTTTTAAAACTTGTCGTTGATGACACTTAATGCTAATACAGTTTTAAAAAAATATTAACTCATTAATTAAATTTATTAATTATTTTAGTTTAGTTAATTAAAAATTTATTTTAGTTTTATATGGAAGAAAAACTTTTAACATGGAGAAAGGTATAGTTACTCATTTGGCCTAAAATAAATGATAACATGATTTCATAAAACAGCTGATTTTATGTTATAGGTTATGTTACTTCATTTATATTAATTGTAATTATTTAATAAAAACTAACTCAAACGAAAAGTTTCTTTGTTGGCCCAATGAGGAATTGACTTTAAAAGTGTTTATTTTACTTGTTTCACTAAACATGATCCATAACAGACATTATCAATACCCGATAATTCTTCTTAATCTGATATATTAGCTTAAAAATCCACACATACTTGAAAGATCGTCTCCGACACGGAATAACCGACATAACCTCAGTGTGGCTCGTGTTGCGCCGTCCCCTCTTCCAGTATATAGAGTCGAGTTGATTAGTACAAATAAATAGCGCCAGGGGTCTCTTGTTTCAGTAAATTATAAAGTCTTGACTAAATACACAAGGCAGCGTATAAACAAACAACACGCACGCCACCGTGATCGAAGTTTACAAGTCTAAATGCGAGCTATAGAGAGCGGCCGTAAACACCGAGTGGGTGGCGAATTTGTAATGCCCGTCAAAGGAGCGTCTGGAGCCAGCCACCACACTTCATGTAATTGTCTTCTTGTTCTCGTATTTAATTTAATATACAGTGTAATGTTTGCATTTGTTGTCATTTGAATTACGTAAACAGAATCATTTCAAATATTTTTAGAATAGAAGTTGTAGCATACATTTCTTTCGCACTTTTAGAAATTATTTCTGTATCCATTTAGTTTCCAAAGGTTTAGAAAATTTACAAAAGATATGCCTAGAAATCTATTTCTTTTAGGAATATCGGGACACATTACATTTAAAAAAAAAAATTCCTAACATCTAACATTGTGAGTTTTAATAATGTAAGAGTAGAGTTTAAAGTTTTGATAATGGAGATAATCCGAAACGTGTCAACAAAGAACAATATTTTGATAGCAGAAAAGGCAAAAATAATAATCAAATGTAGGCCTATAGACCCAATACTTGACCAAATACTATTCAATTTTGATTTTTTTAACTCCTATTACCTCGTACTTTCCGTATAAACTTGTAAAAATTTTTAGCTCTTAATAAAATACGTTTTTATTCATCCAATCAAGTTGAAATACACTTTTTTTTAAACCTAAGTGGATGATGTTAATACAGTTTTTAAAAATATTTTGTCATTAAATTTAAATAATTATTTTAATTTAATTACACAAAAAATGTTGAAACCTAGTCAGAAACACATGTTTGAAATCCAGCACTTTGGCCCAGAGCCAACTTTTCCATACCTAGAAATTATTTACTTAAATGATGTAGGGCTATATGAAATTTTAAAAGAAAGGTTCCTTCCAATTATGAAACATTACATGAGGTGGATAGAATGAGAAATTACAGACCGCCATCAGCTTCATGAATTAGAAACGAAAAAAACGAATAAATTGTAACGAACAATAATATAAAAATATAGAAATAATTAAAAACTTGAGTAAAATTTTTTTTAATATTGTACAACGTTACAAAAAATTATAATGCATAAATATTTTAAAAAATCATTTCTTTCTTAAGGGTGGTTTTAAACACGTTTTCTTGATAGAAATTATTTATCGTCATTTATCCAGTCCAATGCTTGGTTGAAGAGTGATGAAAATCAGAAAACATAAATAGAAAAAATCTGTCAGTTCAAAATCTCTTGAGAAGAGTTTGGAATACCCCGGGCAGGTATAATTCTGTGACTAGCTTATTTCACTGTCAAGATTAATACTGAGTGAGCAGGTAGAAAATCCATAATGGTCGGTTATTTCACTAGTCGCTTTTTTCGCAACACCGCTTAAACGTAGGCGAACATTGTTTTATGCGGGTTGAACCATTTCCCGATTTCAGAGTTACCGTCAGTAAATTATTCGTCAAATCTATTCTAACCGGATACTTTGTAGTTATGTTGTAATGAAATACAACACAGTGATCTCTTTTACGTATAAAACTTTATTATATAGGTTTGTGGGTTTTAGAGTGAATAGTTTCAAAATTTTCAACTATTTGACCCTACAACAGAAAGTTCTAGTTTTTCCTTAATCTTAGTTTATTTTTGGCAAAATGGATTACGTTTGGCTAGACGGTAACTGCTAAAAATTTGTGAAAAATGTATTGAGACAGTATAATTTTTGTGTTATTTCTGGTTTTGTTTAGTGATTTTTGTGTTTTTGTATAATTTGTAGATCTAATGTTTTCCAAGAGCCTAAAGCTGTCCAATTTTAATTCCAGCTTTGTACTAATTAAGAGATATTCGACACCATTTTAGAAATCAACTGTCCAAAGCGTTTATAAAGCCGATATGCGACAACCCTCCCAATCAGCGGGGCATAAACAAATCACCAAGCTCTTCGTATTATTTTAGGCTCCGTCTTTTCTTTGTCTAAAGGTTTATCTGGCCCTTCGTCTACATTTTGGATTAAGGAATCCTGGACGAGAAAGGGAAAAACCTGTAAGCAGTCAAAAGCTTGACTCTAATCCGGCGTGATGGGTCTTGTGAAGGTCCAGACGGACGGACGGACGGACGGGCAGGTAAAGAACGTGGCTGCGCTTCTGCTGATATAGTTATCATCTCAATTTGACAGGTGTTGGACGTTTCGGGAGGCGGACGTTGCCCCGAAAGGAATGTATTACTTCAAGACTTCTGACTTCCGTGTGCTGTACTATGGTATGCTATACTTCTGCAATATGTAAGCCTATACACGCCATTCCTCGTTCTGTAGGTAAAAGCTGCCTTCTGCCATTCCTAACATTAAAACATTGTTTTTCGTTGTCACGATTATTTCGTTGATTAATTCCATTACCAGAACTTTAAACTGCACTCTTAGATCATCTACATTAAACTATAAAAGTCAGTATTTTTAAATACCTCTGAAGAGGATTGCTGTGCAATTTAAATGTACATAAGGTTTAAATAAAAGTTATTTTTGGTTTAGAGGTTTTATTTATTTAAAAATAAAAATTACGCCACAGTTGCTTCATACATTTATATATAAAAGTCAGTTTGAAGTTTTGATAATATAAGAGTGTAGCCTAATTTTAAGTTTTGATAATGGAGTTAATCCGAAACGCGTTAACAAAGAACAGTGTTTTGATCATAGCAATGCCAGAAGAGGCTCAAATGTTTACCAATATTCCTAACGTTAACATATTTGATTTGATTATATTAAGAATTTCAAATTCTAAGGTATTTTTAAACCCGACTAAGCCAATTATACCGTGATTAAATAAAAATGTATTTCTAAAATCCACTGCAACAGAATTGTTGTGTATATGGGTTTAATTTTAAGCGAGGTTTTAACATATGAGGTGGCCTTTTCCAAAAGGATCCATGTCCACAAATGTGGAGAAATAATATATTATATTATATTAGTATCTTAGTTTTTACAGCTGTGATTTAGTACTAGGCCTATAACCTTTCTTAGTCGTCTGTTTTATTTGTTTTTTCTTATAAAGTTGGTACAGCAGGTAAAAAATTGTTGAAGAGAAGGTTTTTATCCAAATTTTAAAGGTGTCTAATCTAAGAATGTTCCTTGTAGAATTTTAAAATTGAAAGGTTTAAAAAGGGAAATTTAGGGTTTGCTTTTTAGATGTCGTTTCTAGGAAGCCTGTTTCCTAAATAGAAACATCGTACACCGCTTAAATTAATGTCCATTAAGTACTCTGTGAATGTGTTTGAATTGAATACACCAGTTAGCTAACTTCAATCTAATTAGCGAAGACTGAGGCGACCTGTAGTCCCATTCTTCAGACAGGTGTCCTGTTTTCCCGATTATCTTCCTGGGGACGCTTATTTGTCCCGATTTGGCAGAACAATAATAGAGTACACTTTAACAACTTTTTCAATTACTTTAAGCAGATAAATATTGAATGCTTTAAACACTAATTTGAAAGTTTCGACAATATCAAGAGCACAGTGGTACAATATATTACAATGAAAATATTGGAAAGAATCCCAATGCCACAAAAACAGTCAAAAATAACAAATAAAACATAAGCTAATTTTAAAAATACTTAACTAAGTGAATACGTAATTGCTTACTTGCTGACGCTTTTCCAAACATTCGTTCCTTTTACGAAGCTAACCCTCTACTAGCGGCATCGATGAGGTGTAAAGGCTCTAACTTTTTTAAAATTAGTTTACTCAGTGAATTCAAGATGATTACATCAAGCAACTTCAAGTTACATAGGATTAAACCTTTATGTACTGTAGATTTCAATGACAATGTCATCATCATCAGAGTGTCTTATTACAAAATTAAAATCTGGCAAACAAGAAGTTACAAACTTGAGTGACCTCTGATAACGACAACATAAGTTTGACAAAATAAGACCCTCTGATGATGACAACATGGTCGTCGAAATGTATATAAGGGTTTAATCTTATGCAACTTGTTTAATTTTTTATTTTTGACTATTTTTGTGGTTGGGGTTATTTCCAATATTTTCATAATAATGATTTGAAAATACAAACTCTTAGCACATTTAATTGTATTATCGCGTAGTGTACTGCCATGGTAATGATCTCAAGTTTGGTTCCCACCGCAGCAGCTCCCGTCGGACCGTCGCAGAGCTTTAACTTGACCCGTTTTGATCTCCTAGAAATCTGATCACCTTAAATTCGTGCTATCACATTTTCCACCCCTGTCCTCTATCAGGGATAAAAGAAGATGTGCGAGAGTATAAAGAACAGGTATAGGCCTATTTGGTGTGGAATAAGGATATAGGATTTTATTTATTTATTTTATTTAGCCAACGCCCGTCCGTGGCTGTTGGGCCATTCCACGCCGAGCCTCCCAGTATCGTATCGTCAGGTCGTCAGTCGCCATCCATTCTTATTGTGTTACATAGGGGGCAGATGTCATTCTCAGCCAAACCACTGCGATAAAGGTGTGCTTGGAGATAATCATTGCCAGTGGTAAGACGGAATCTGGCGACAGCTTCAGCTCTCTCCAGGTGCGATGGAATTGGTCCCACCGTTGCAAGGCACTCCCATTTTTTGTGCTTGCTGAGATTTTTAAGTTCTTTATTGGTATGCTGGTTGATCGAAGAGGTGATGAGGTGCTGAGCTGATCGTAGTGTTAGCGGGATAGTGGGTTGGTTAGCTTCTGCTCCACGCTCCGCCATAACATCGGCCCTTTCGTTGCCACAGATTCCCACATAAATAAGGATATAGGAAGAACGTTATACGATTCTCCCCGGATACTACGCGAGAGCAGGATGGTTCGCCTGAAGGAAAGCGATCGCTACTCGACTCTTTAGTATTGAGAACTATGTATATAAACTTGTGTAGAGCTGTGACCAGCAAATATGTACGCTTTGCCATTGTTATGCGACACCTAACAAAGACTAGACCAAATTTCGTCACATACAGTTCGCCCGACCGTCATGCCTACTTTTACTCTAGGGTAAAACCCCTGTTTCACTTTCTACAAACGAAAGCACGGCTATTTTCGCCACGTTGCATGGAGAATATGCCGAGTCTCATACAGAAATATAGCCGTTTCTTACCCAGAAACAACTAAACAAACCAAAAGTAATTCAAGGTAAAATATAACTTCTGTTTTGTTTAACATCTTTATTTCTGCCTTTTTAGACAAACCTAGATTCGTCACGCCTTTTTAGGTTAACAAATTTTGTATCTTAGCTAAAGTTAATTTGTCTTGAGTGAATCGCATTTATTATGAGATGTAGGGAAGGAAAAAGCTCCTCGGTGCAGAGTTACGTACCTGAGTAAACCTTCTCTCTGTGAAGGTCGTACCAATGTGTCTACCCGTTATATCCCCGTGTAGGAGCTAGGTAACTCCGGAAAAATACGAAATATCCCTCGGTATTAGGCCGCCATGCCCCTAGTTTACCCCACATCTAAAAACCAAATTAAATATCCACACGTCATATTTAGACCAGTAGATTTCTTTGAGAGTTATTTTAAAAATTGGGGAATTGTATGACATGACTTGTGATTAAAATATTTATATACAAACTATTTTATATTTTCCGTGAATATTTACATATTATTGTGTTCTTAATAAAAGTACACGTACAGTAATTATATTATTGTGTTATTTTATTTTATACATTAACTATTGTGACCTAATACTGAATAAGTGGCAATAGGTCAAACAAGGTTAAAACTTGAATATTTTAACTGCCTAACTTTTTGGTACGCAATGCCTTTACGTCCAGTCCCGCTTAAAAACGTTCATATGGGCGCCCATGCTAACGACAATTAGGGTAGGTTAAGTTAATTTTAAAGAATAAGGATGTTTCACTAACAAGCCGGCTCGAATATTATCAATCATTACAATGAAAATATTGGTAAGAACCCCAAAACCACAAAAAATAATCAAAAATAACAAATAAACAAGTTACTTCAGATTAAACCCTTATGTACATTTCGATGACCATGTCATGATCATCAGAGGGCCTTGTTACAAAATTACAATCTAGCAAACAAGAAGTTACAAGAAGTAATCACTCTAGTTTGTAACTTCTTGTTTGCTAGATTGTAATTTTGTAATAAGACCGTCTGATGACGATGGCATGGTCATCGAAATGTACATAAGGGTTTAATCTGAAGTAACTTGTTTTATTTGTTATTTTTGATTATTTTTTGTGGTATTGGGGTTCTTTCCAATATTTTCATTGTAATATATTGTACCACTGTGCTCTTGATATTGTGTATTATCAATCGTGTTTACACTCGCAGAGATTATTGTTCAAATAAATGCAGTTGATTTGCGAGTCAGGTACAACTATTTATCTAAACAGGCAACGTTTTATTAACAGCTACGTCATCAGACCGTATTCCTCCTGCACCCTATTAAAAAAAATCTTGATAGAGTTCAAGCTTTCTTTAGTCTATTGGTAATACACGGACGAAGGTGGGAGTTAATGAAAACGTAAGTGCGCTGTTTTCATGAATATACTAAGGAGTGCAGGAGGAGAAATAAGGCCTGAAGACAATAACGTTGACGCTATTGCAGAAGAATAATGGAGATACTACTTTTTCAATTATTTTGAGCAAATAAATATAGAATGCTTTAAACAATAATTTGAAAGTATTAATGTAGAATATCAAGAGCACAGTGTTACAATATATTACAATGAAAATATTGGAAAGAACCCCAGTACCACAAAAATAACAAATAAAACAAGTTACATAAATTTAAACCCTTATGTACATTTCGATGACAATGTCATCATCGTCAGAGGGTCTTATTACAAAATTAAAATCTAGCAAACAAGAAGTTACAAACTTGAGTGATCTCTGATAAAGACAACATAAGTTTGGCAATATATCTTCATGACATCTTATATTACATCTTATATAACTTGTTGTATTTGTTATTTTTGACTATTTTTGTGGTATTGGGGTTTAACAGAGTTCAGGAGGAGAAATAAGGCCTTAAGACGATGACGGATCCGTTATTGAAACGTTACTTATATAAATAAATAGCCCTAGTTGTACCTGACTTTCAAATCAACCGCATTTATTTGAACAAGGTCGCTTTGAGCTGAATTTAAACATGCCTAAACGTAAAAAATACGTATTTTTTTGAAAAAACGTAAAAAAACCTGATAGAGTGTGATGTGCATCAGAATATTTACAACAATAGCATGCAGTAACATACTTGACAAGACCCTAACGCCTTCAGCTGATCCCAAGTGTTGTCTCTAGTTCCTGTAGCCGGAAGTTCTTGACCGGAAGTAATGTATCTTTCCTACATGCAGTTATACGGAACGTACATCACCATGACCTTTGTCACATATTCAGAGGACACCTACTCTTGCAAAAGTGTCTTTTCATAAACGTCTTGTGGTATAAAGTTAAACGTAGATGCGTCAATCCGTTACAACATCACAATACGGCTCTTGTTCCCGGAATAGCGTCAGGGCTAGTAAGCGTCAAGATATATTAAATGTGTCATAGGATGAAAGCTAAACACGGGATCCAATTAGGGCAAACTGGAAATAACTCAAGTTAGACAAATTGCAGACCCGCCCTAACCTAGCCTAACCCTCCGGTGTTGGTTTTGACAGGTAACGGAAACGCTTTCTTCGTTTCCTTCGAAATGCTTTCTTCGTGCCCACTATAATTGTTTCACGTTTCGTGAACGGACATTGAGATGAGGAGTGTGTACTTGTAATGGAATAGATATATTGTTGTATTCATTGACAATTTGTCATTTCATTGAATGATTAAGGACCGAGTTTGTAGAATTAATAACCCACGAACATCCTGCCTATTAGAGATGCCCATTAACATTTTACATTTATCAAAATATTAAAATTTATTCAATTAAAAAACTAACCTAGAAATGTTGCACTAATTTATGCGAGTGAAATTATGTTTCTATTTCAAGAATAAATAAATTAGCATTTGGATAAATAAAGAATATCCATTAAGCCTACATATTTTTATTTATTTTTCTGCATTTTTAATAGCAGTAACTTCAAACATAGAAAATTTCTTATTAAACCTGTACTAAACTTAATTGTGTGATTTTAAAACAAGTTTCTCATTAATTACAAGTAGCTTTTTATTTTATTGCTGTGTACTAATTCTACACCGCCCCTATGGTGTGACGGAAACAGAACACCGTTAATCCTTTTGGAGTTACTAAAGGATCCGGCCCCCTGGACAAAAGATTTCGCCCGTGGACATTTCAACGATTAATTAGCTTCTCACTCCCATTCAGGCTGGGTCTGGCTAAGTGATTAAATACTAGTTTTTAATCATTTAGGTTTCTTTAAAACCTGCATGAGTAGCTTTTACAATGTCAACTATTCACTACTTACATTTTTTTCTGATCTTGGATTTTTCTTGACAAGTATTTGCCTAGTCGAGTATTTGAGACATGAAACTGCCTTTAAACAAGCCTTGATATCGCATTTTATTCATATTTCTCCACGATTCTTCCACTGTTTACCATCTAAATTCAGCTCTATCCTCACATGAAGGTTATGTTTTTTTGTCTTTAGTTTGTAACCTTTAAGCCGTAGTTTCATTATTTTCTTCGTATCCCTGATGACCTTCTGCATCACCAGGTATGTCTTCGTATCCCTGATGACTTTCTGCATCCCCAGGTATGTCTTCGTATCCATGATGATTTTCTGCATAACCAGGTATGTCTCCGTATCTCTGATGACTTTCTGCATCCCCAGGTATGTCTTCGTATCCCTGATGACTTTCTGCATCCCCAGGTATGTCTTCGTATCCCTGATGACTTTCTGCATCCCCAGGTATGTCTTCGTATCCCTGATGACTTTCTGCATCCCCAGGTATGTCTTCGTATCCCTGATGACTTTCTGCATCCCCAGGTATGTCTCCGTATCTCTGATGATTTTCTGCATAACCAGGTATGTCTTCGTATCCCTGATGACTTTCTGCATCACCATGTATAGACCTAATGGGTCGATAATTATCCACATTTACGGCAAAATCTAAAATTATATCAGACATTCTATATAACCTCTTTCGCATGACGTAATCGGTGTCGCAAAAAAGCGCCAATGCGAGGAAAGTGCACAATTTGGAGATAAGAAAAGGCCCAGCCCTTTGCAAAATAATGGTTATACCTCAGGGTATTTCAACAATTAATTAGATTCCAATTTCTATCCTAATTTATGAGCCTTGGAGGATGGTTATTTATCAACTGTATTTTCTGCGTTCACTATCTTTGTACATTAGGGACTTTTTTTGTCTGACGAAACGATTCAATATTGGAAAATGCCAACTCATATATTTTAAATCAGCATGAGCAGCTTGACAACTGTTTATTCTCCTCTACTGATCATGGCGTATGTCTTGACAGAAGGCCGAACCAGATTGTTGTAGATGTGCCTTTAAACAGGCCTTGATGTTACCCTCTTCTTTCAAGCACCTTCGTCGTTATTTCTCATCTCACTCGACGTAAATTTTCTTCTTTTTTTCCATATAATTTCAGTTCTATCCTTCCGTGAATCCTTGGGCCGATTCTTCCTCATCACTCTTCCAGCAATATGACATCTATGATTTTCGGGTTAGGTCGTCCAAGAGATTTTAAATGCAAAACTAGTAACCAAATGATTTCTATAACTGATTGGGTAGCTTTAAAATGCAAACTTAGTAACCAGATGATTTTTAAAGCTAAATTGGTAACTTTAAACCGCAAAACTAGTAACAAGATGATTTTTAAAGCTAAATTAGTTACTTTAAAATGCAAAACTAGTAACTAAATGATTTTATAAGCTGATTGGGAATTTTTAAAATGAAAATCTAGTAACTAGTTGTTTTTTAAAGCTAAATGGGTAATTATAAAATACAAATCTAGTAACCAGATGATTTTTAAAGCTAAATGGGTAATTATAAAATACAAATCTAGTAACCAGATGATTTTTAAAGCTAAATGGGTAACTTTAAACTGCAAAACTAGTAACCAGATGATTTTTAAAGCTAAATGGGTAACTTTAAACCGCAAAACTAGTAACCAGATGATTTTTAAAGCTAAATGGGTAACTTTAAACAGCAAAACTAGCAACCAGATGATTTTTAAAGCTAAATGGGTAATTATAAAATGCAAATCTAGTAACCAGATGATTTTTAAAGCTAAATGGATAACTTTAAAATGAAAAACTAGGAACCAGATGATTTTTAAAGCTAAATGGGTAACTTTAAAATGCAAAAAGAGTAACCAGATGATTTTTAAAGCTAAATTAGTTACTTTAAAATGCAAAACTATTAACCAAATGATTTTAAAAGCTGATTGGGTAACTTTAAAATGAAAATCTAGTAACCAGTTGTTTTTTAAAGCTAAATGGGTAACTTTAAACCGCAAAACTAGTAACCAGATGATTTTTAAAGCTAAATGGGTAATTATAAAATGCAAATCTAGTAACCAGATGATTTTTAAAGCTAAATGGGTAACTTTAAAATGAAAAAATAGGAACCAGATCATTTTTAAAGCTAAATGGGTAACTTTAAAATGCAAAAGGAGTAACCAGATGATTTTTAAAGCTAAATGGGTAACTTTAAAATGCAAAAAGAGTAACCAGATGATTTTTAAAGCTAAATTAGTTACTTTAAAATGCAAAACTATTAACCAAATGATTTTAAAAGCTGATTGGGTAACTTTAAAAAAAAATCTAGTAACCAGTTGTTTTTTAAAGCTAAATGGGTAACTTTAAACCGCAAAACTAGTAACCAGATGATTTTTAAAGCTAAATGGGTAATTATAAAATGCAAATCTAGTAACCAGATGATTTTTAAAGCTAAATGGGTAACTTTAAAATGAAAAAATAGGAACCAGATCATTTTTAAAGCTAAATGGGTAACTTTAAAATGCAAAAGGAGTAACCAGATGATTTTTAAAGCTAAATGGGTAACTTTAAAATGCAAAAAGAGTAACCAGATGATTTTTAAAGCTAAATTAGTTACTTTAAAATGCAAAACTATTAACCAAATGATTTTAAAAGCTGATTGGGTAACTTTAAAATGAAAATCTAGTAACCAGTTGTTTTTTAAAGCTAAATGGGTAACTTTAAACCGCAAAACTAGTAACCAGATGATTTTTAAAGCTAAATGGGTAACTTTAAAATGAAAAAATAGGAACCAGATCATTTTTAAAGCTAAATGGGTAACTTTAAAATGAAAAAATAGGAACCAGATCATTTTTAAAGCTAAATTAGTTACTTTAAAATGCAAAACTATTAACCAAATGCTTTTAAAAGCTAATTGGGTAACTTTAAAATGAAAATCTAGTAACCAGTTGTTTTTAATGCTAAATGGATAACTTTAAAATGCAAAACTAGTAACCAGATGATTTTTAAAGTTAAATGGGTAACTTTAAACCGCAAAACTAGTAACCAGGTGATTTTTAAAGCTAAATGGGTAACTTTAAAATGAAAAAATAGGAACCAGATCATTTTTAAAGCTGATTGGGTAACTTTAATATGCAAACCTAGTAGCCAGATTATTTTTAAAGTTAATTGGGTACCTTTAAAGTGCAAAACTAGCAACTAGATTATTTTTGAGGTTCAATAAGTATTTTTGAAAAGCAAAAATAGTAACCAGGTGACAGTGTTATAATATTTAAACAAAATAATAATCAGTTGATATAATCAGGTATGATGTAATCTGTTGAGATTTTAATATACTCATCTTTACTTCTGTTAGGACTATTGGCATATTCTTCTACCTTTTCCTAAAATTAAAACATTTTTTTCGGTAACACGTTTTAGATGAACTCCATTCTAAAAACTTAAACTGTGCTCCTTCGATGAATGTAGTTAAACCGAAACGCGTCAACGTAAAAAATGTTAGGGAAGGTAGAAGAATGTACTCAAATGTACAAAATTATAGTATTTATTAATAAAATCGAGCAAGAACTCAACGTTTCATTAGCAAAGTAACCATCCTTAGAAGTACTACGATTAAAAAATAGTAATTTTAAATGTAAATTTTTAAAAATTATAAGAGTTTAAAATGCACTAATTTTATTTTTGTTTGGAAATTAATTTTCACCCTTGAGAATTTACCTTTCTATGACAATAATTAAATATTTTGAATTACCAAATACTGAACTATTGTAAAAGTAAAGCCTTTTTGTAAAATACATTTTTAATAAAAAAAAATAAAATATTTTAAATACAAATTACCAATAAGTATCACAAAAGACCCTAATTAACACTATTTTAATTTTTTTATACGTTTCGGTTGTAACACAATCATCTTCAGATTCAACAAAATACTAAATGACTTCTACGTGCTTTGTTATATAATTTATAGACAATAATGTACTAGCTGTGGTAAGTAATTTTGTTATTTTTGCATTTGACGATTGCTTGGAAACCGAAATGTACACAAGGGTAATAGAGTTATTGTAGTTAGAGGATATATTGAGTTATTTATTAAAACTTCACCTCAGTTTGTTCCAAAATAGCCGTCTTAAATCTTCACTGTAATTGCGATACACTTTTCAACTGATACGGTTTTCTTTGTCGACTTTATGTAACTAAATAAGATGGCGATTTGTATTCGAGTCGCTAAATTAATGCGTCTACTCAGGCGCAATTTCATTATAATTTTATTATAAAACACAGTTCCAAGACCGAAGTCGTCGATTCTTGTATTTTTTGTTCGAGGTTGGCTAACCTGACCGCTTGTCCTAACTAGTTCTCGACTTGTTTTGTAACCTTCATTCAAAACCGTTCCTCCCGTCTCGTCTCTCATTCATGTTTTTACCGACTTTGGAATCCTATTTTCTCGCTTCATGTCTTAGTTTCCTTTACGCCTATGTTTTTAACGGTCCTAAGCCCATCCAAAGCCGTAGAATGTCGGCTTCCTAAAACGGAAATTTAAGGAAGCTTCTTTAAAAAAACACAAAATGTTTGTTGAAGCCTTGTTTAAATTAAAGAATAAAAAAGCTTTCTAGTAAATAGAAAGGATTTCAAAATCTGTTCTAGACTTAACAAAATAGGATTTAATTAACTATTCACAAATTTGTAAACAAATTTTAATTAACTTTTACTGAAATATTTGTTCGTGGATTTTTATTGTCAGTGACTATAGGTGAAATTTTAACTTTTTATTGGACAAATTAACTTCTGGTTTTGGCTGAACTTATAATGAAAGTAAATATTGTATAAACGTACAGAGGCAAAACAGAGGATCATGATGGCCATGACTTTGGGGATTTGTCCTTTAATTAAGCCAGTATTCACTAGCAAATGCACTTGAACAAACTATTTATATTTACACTTATGTAGGTTTACTTCCCTAGTTCTACTCGTACTGAAGCAATTTCTGGGTTACAAAGGACCAGATGTTAGTCCCTTGGCTTGCAAGCTTCTTTTCTCTCCAGCACGTTTGCCTTTCCCTTTATTGGTTTATTTTAGAGACTTATTTTGAACTAAATATTTACAAAAATCTTTTACATTCCATTCTAATTTACAATGCATTATTTTTAGTGTCCTTATCACATCTGACATTTTTACTTAAAGTTACCAGATCTTACTCCTCACTCCTCACGACCGTTAGCTAGCTTCTCTTACCTTCAGCACGTTTACATATTCCTTTCTTTACTGGTTTTATAGGCCTACTCTATATTTAGAAATACATTTACTTTCTATTCTTTTTTAGAATTAATTATTTTCAATCTCCTTATTACACCTGACATTTTTACTTAAATCTACCAGATATTAATCCCCACTTCTGACCGTCAGCTCGCTTCTCTTGCCTTCAGCACGTTTACCTATTCCTTTCTTTACTTGTTTTGTAAGCCTACTCTATATTTAGAAACACATTTACTTTCTATTCTTATTTATAATTATTTATTTTCAATCCCCTTATCATATTTTTACTTAATGATACCAGATGTTAGTCCCCACTTCTAACCGTTGGATTGCTTCTCTTGCCTTCAACATGTTTACCATATTCCTTTCTTTACTTGTTTTGTAAGCCTACTTTATATTTAGAAACACGTTTACTTTATATTCTTATTTATAGTTAATTATTTTCAATCTCCTTATCACATCTGACATTTTTACTTAATGCTACCAGATGTTAGTCATCACTTCTGACCGTTAGCTTGCTTCTCTTGCCTTCAACATGTTTATCTATCCTTTTCTTTGCTTGTTTTGTAGGCCTACTCTATATTTACAAACACATTTACTTTCTATTCATATATATATATATATATATATATATATATATATATATATATATATATATAATTAATTGCTTTCAATCTCCTTATTACATCTGATATTTTCACTTGAAGCAACTAGGAGATTTTGTCAACTGATTTTCGTCAACATCTCCAACTCTTAAGTGTGTTTACGAAATAGATAACGACAAAAACTATATAGCAAAGCTGTAACTATTGAACTAATGCCCTGTACAGGCCCGTCTCTATTACAGAGATGACGTTCCATATATGTAGTTACAAGACAGAACTGTTACACAAAAACCTTCACTTATTGGAAGACGTTTTCGGTCTTCACGACATTATTTCTTAAACTGTGGTACCCCTGGGAGGTTTGCAAAAATAGTCAGGGGTACGCGCTAGCTAATCCGAAAATAAAAAAGACCGTTACTAATTAGCGACATCTTAGTACAAATATAAAAAACAAGCCGGTTGTTAAAAACTACTTCCATCTATATTCATCAAAGCTTGAACCAGACATTAGTAAACCTTGCAAAACGGAGAAACAGAGATAAATAATTTTTCAGATGGGCTTATGTAAACAATATTTTTATTTAAAATAATAGAATCATACCGTTGTAATCAGAAATTAATTAGCATTTTTCAATTTAACTTGTTTTGTCTTTTTTCTGTATGCCTAAATCTAAAAGGTAACAGATATTAGCGTACGGAATAAGGTATTTAATAAAGAAGGGGTGACAAAACAAAGTTTGGCCACCTACCCCTAGAATTTTATACAATTTTAAAGTATGTATAGTTAATAAATAATAAAAAGATTTCGATCAAATTACAAACAAATTTAACGCTGAAAATTCACTCCAAAATGTTTCGACATCTAAACAATGCCCTCTTCAGGTAGTCTATTTAAAAAATTACAAATTAATTTACCTTATATCTAATATTGCAATCATTTTTCAAACATGATTGCTTGTAGGCCTATAAGAACTTCCAGGTAACCTTTAAGCATTCTACTACATACATACATATTATTAAAACAGATCAACCTTTACAAATAGTAAAAGAACACACTTTTATGTTTCATTTATATATTTTGCAGCTTGTTCATGTTGTTGAACAGCTGTTAAAATTAAATGACATTTTTGTGTTACTATAATACCAATCGCCGATTAAACGAACAATTTTTTTCAATTCTATAACTACACAGAGATCAGTATTTTGAATGAGTTCTTGCCCAACGAATGGAATCATGTAAGGTGTCCTAAACGGACTTGCAGAATCGTCGATGGCTTTTTTCACAATATTGAACTTAGAACAAATACACTTCTAGTAACCTGTCCTTGTGAAATGAATTATAGCAAATTTTGTTTTAACTTTGTATAGGAATTGTGACGCACTGTTGTCAGTATTGTGGGCGCCAAGGCACCACTGTGCCTTCACCTCAGGTAGCAAAGTACAAAATACTTTTTAACGTATTTTGATTTACAACCCTGTTCCTTTCCTTTAGTTCACTGTCCCAATGGAACATTGCTTACTACCTTTATAAGCCTGGATAGCAGGTGAGCTTGTTTACTAAAATTCCAAAGGCTATTTTGTTAAAAGTAATCGATAGCCTCTGGATTCTACTCCTTAAATAATGCCATAGTCCAATGGTTTCCTTAACTTTAATCATTCACAGCGTACTGTGTATCGCACCTTTAAAAAAGTGGTGATCATTTATCATAATAATATTAAATTTAAAACTCTGAATAAAATGAAAAAACTGGATAAAATACTATTTTACTCTATTTATTGTATTTCTGCAATATAATCTACAATTGTAAAAGATATACCTGGCGATGCACAACGTGTAGGAGAATACGGCAAAAATAATAAAACTTGATTCTAAGGCGACAATAATTTTAAAAACTACAATTAGGTTAAATTCACAATACACGCAAAACCTTTTTCAACGTTAGTTCAGTGTACAATGCAGAAACCTTGATCTGTGACAGGCGTGACTTCCGTCACTGGTAAAGCAGTATTGAGCGGAATACTCGTCAGTTTTTGATAAATATATCGGATGTGATATGGTCACTGTTAATAACCAATTCTAAATTGGGATAGAAAAGAAAAGAGTTTGTAAATATTAGTAAAATACTAAGACTTTGCAACGTGTTGTGAGGAAAGGTAAACGTGCTGAAAACAAAATAAGCGACCTAACAGTCAGAAGTGTAGACTAACATCTGGTCACATTAAATAAACCTCAGATGTGTCATGGAAATAATTAATTGTTAATTAAAATAGAAAGTAAAAGATGTTTGTACATATTGGTAAAAATTAGTCTTTTCAACGTTGTCTGAAGAAAGGGCTAGGTAAACGTACTGGTGAGAAGAGAAGCAAATTAACGGTAAGAAGTGTAGACTAACATCTGGTCACATTAAATAAACTTCAGATGTGTCATGGAAATAATTAATTGTTCATTAAAATAGACAGTAAAAGATGTTTGTACATATTGGTAAAAATTAGTCTTTGCAACGTTTTGTGAAGAAAGGGCTAGGTAAACGTGCTGGTGACAAGAGAAGCGAATTAACGGTCAGAAGTAAAAATCTGGCCACTTAGTAAAACTATCAGACGGGTATCGTAATAATAGATTGTAAATTAAAATCGAAAGTTAAAGACGTTTGTAAATATTAGTAAAAAATTAGACTTTGCAACTTTGTGTGAAGAAAGGTAAAACATGCGTGAGACTTTGTAACCCGAAAATTGCTTCAATAAGAGTAGACCTAGGGAAGTACAGTACAGTAAACGTATCTGTGTGTAAATATACATATTCTAAAAGTGCCCATGGCCTACGTCTCATCGTAATTGTGTGAATAAATGTAATTCCCTGGTGAACTCGTGTGTGTTTAATTAAAAGAAGTAAAGGCACTCGGTAAGATTTTGTTATAAAAGAAAACTAATACAGTATTATGTTTAAAGGCGAACTTGTTGACAATTTGGACCTCAACGTGTGTTCAACAACATTGGAAAATTAAAAAAAACAAATGGAACTTGAAAGTGTGTATATTCTCTTAATATTTGGTCAGATTATTATGTTAAAGTTTGGATGACTAAAGGTTACCTCAAAATTCAGGTACAAGTAGTGACATTTACAAAATAATCGCAATATTAGCTGTAAAATGAATCTATTTTTAATAAGTTTAAAATTAAGTTTGACTGTATAATTTTATTGTTTTTTAATTTGTAATTTTTTATCGCCTTGTGGAATAATGAGGACGTGATGAGCACTTTCAACGATTTACCTCGTGCGTTAGTAACCTTTATTATTTTGCTAAACCAAATCTAACCTGTCTGAATACATTGCAGCTATATTCTAATGTAGTTAAACATAGCGTTCTGTTGTTTAAGAAAATGTGATTTAAAAACGTTTTGTGTTTATTAAGAAATGAAGTTATTTTTATCTATTATCAAAATTCTTACATTTTTGGGAGCGTTGTCAAGCTTTAATATTTTTTTCGTTTATCTGACGTCTTTCTGAATCAGCAGTTACGTTCAGAAAGGATTAATTAGCAAATTCACGTGTCGATAGCATCGAAAAAACCACAAACATTTGGAAATTATCTAGATCAAGTGAAGTTTTTAAAAAGAAGTCGCAATTACCAAGTGTGAGTAAACTGATGACGGTTATGAAACTAAAATTATCGGTATCTGTACAGTAACAACTGTATAAATAGTGGTGTAATCTGTGACAAACCCGTGATGAAGAGGACAGTGTATGTGGAGCTGTTAGCAGCCCGCCGACACGACCACAAGGATTATCAGAACAGGTCATGACGTCACTGAGGGGAGGGGGAGATGTACTTCGGCGCCAGTGTTATCTCTGGCCGGCCCAATGTGTCTACTAAAATGGTCAAACATGATGTTTGTTTTCGGGGCCAACTTCAAAGCCCCGGCCTCATACTACCGTACGCGCTATTTGGTTACCCATTATGACTGCCCACAAATATTTACGCCGCAATATGATTGGCAGAACGGTCAAAGGCGCATGCTAATTTACGCGAGGGAACTGATTAAACACGTCCAGTGCGACTGCAACTTGAAATTAAATAAGGTTTGAGAATATTACAAAAAGGTTAGTGTTTTCAAGTACTTTAAACACATTAAAGGAGAAAAACTTTATTTGTCTAATCCCCGACTGAAAGTTGTACCACGAAGCGAACAAAAAGAAATACAAACGCGCATTGGATATAATTAAAACCTGCTAATAGCAGATATATTGCACATAAATTTGTTTATTTAGAAAGTATCATTATTTCATAGTTTCCCGTTGAACTAAAATTTTAATCTTCTCTACCTTCAGTCGCCAATGAAACTGTTTAATTTGAACAAATGCTGGAAGACAACAAAACGCTTTGGCCACCAGAACAATATTCGTTTTGAAAATAGTGTTATTTTGTAAAATTTAAGAAACCCGTTGTTCAAATTTTTTTATGATGTTATTACCGAAAACCTTCCAAACTATAACTTCATTCGTCATTTCTTCCTGACTATTATTGTTAAAAGTACTGGAAAATTGTATTTTTTTTCTTGATCAAAGCCTGTATTTTTCGATGTTCATCCACTTAACAATAACTTCTATTTGATTCTTCTATGTAACACGGTTTCACATGTACACTGCCTATGCTTCCAAATGCTTCCCTTCACTAATATCTCATTAGATTCCATTAAAGTATTATTTACTTTGGTATATTCGTTTATTTCACGTCCACAATATACAAACACGCTTCGTATATTTCAGGTAAACATTTTCAAGTGACAAATTAAAATTAAAAAAGTATTTCGGTGGTAGATCTGCAAATTTGGGATTTGTACCTTCCTGAAGATAGAGGAAAGTTCTACGCCATGTTTTCAACTTCTGCGTCTCCCTGCAATAGGGCGAAACTCGTTGCAACGTTCTAGAACTTAAATAGAGAGTAGGTTAAGTTGTTAATATTATTGGGTGATCTATCTTCTTACAACTGCTATCTTCAATAGAAATCTGCTATAACGTTATAGGTTAGCCAATTTTAGTATTGCATTAAAATTAAAATGGTATTTGGTTTTAGGTAACCCTTCTTCCTACAGATTTGGAAAATCTTAAGAGATCTTTTTTACACCCCGATACTATGCATTAGTCGTCAGCACTGGTTCACCCTTCAGGCAAATCCAGCAACTAACCGAACATGCCTTACTCGTAACAGTGTTTGGGGCTTTATATTAACATGATAGGAATATATAAATATGATTGAGTGTGCCAAAATATTTTCAAACACGGGATTATTTTGCATAAGGTAGGGAATATTTCTATACGCTGTTATAGGCCACCTAATAACCCTATTGCCATGACTTATAATACCTTATTACCTGCCCTTCAACGGTACATTGGTAAAGACAATCAGTTCTTTACACGTCCGTTGGGTCTGGGATGCGATATCTCCAACAACCGATTGTTTTTCTTATATTCCAATCCGTCTAATCTTTCGAATTAATTGGGCCCAAACCACTTCCGAATGGTTCGTATTCCCGACTAAACTGAACGCTCCATCATCTGTCATTACGTCACCGAAAGTCGCAAATATAAAAACTAGCAATAAAATTACGCTTCCATTCCGTTTCCGGCGCGTTCCTTTCCAATGCCATCCAGACAGTTACAAATCTTCGACTTCCGTTGGAACGGACGGACACTTCCTACAACCACGATTATCATCAGGTTATGAATAATGCAGCGGGTTATGTAATAAATTAACGTGTGTGTAAGATGGACTGTTAGAGTCGGCTGGAACTCATTAAAATTTACGAAATTTGCTGTTTATTGCTGTAACAACAATTAGCGTGAGATAAATGGAAAATCTTGGGATAAAGCCTTATTTAGTTGAAGCTATTTTCACATGTTTTATGTTACTGCAATGTATTGGGCCCGTTAGGCAACGCTTTATACATAGCAGAGATTATTTGCAGAGATTTTGGTTATGAAAATGAGTAATAAGATTGCGCGTAGAGACGGGTTCGAAAGGTCTTTGTGATGCAAAATTAATAGAACTAAACATTTGATAATTTCTGATGATATCGAGGATGCAACTTGTGAATTGAGTATTGCAGACTTGAAGTTGTTTGTAGATTCAGGCACCTCGGCAACATTGTCACTAGGAAAGGACCTCAAGGCGATGATTATAAAACGCTGATAAACGAGACGATTAGAGCAGACATTGCAGGTAATGAGAGGTGCATAAGGCGACAATTATAAAACGGTGAAAATAAGATGATCAGAACTGACGCTGTCGGTAATGAAAGGTGCATAAAGCGACGATTATAAAACGGTGAAAAGCAAGATGATCAGAACAGACATTGTCGGTAATAAAAGGTGCATAAAGCGACGATTATAAAACGGTGGAAAGCAAGATGATCAGAACAGACATTGTCGGTAATGAAAGGTGCATAAAGCGACGATTATAAAACGGTGAAAAGCAAGATGATCAGAACAGACATTGTCGGTAATGAAAGGTGCATAAAGCGACGATTATAAAACGGTGAAAAGCAAGATGATCAGAACAGACATTGTCGGTAATGAAAGGTGCATAAAGCGACGATTATAAAACGGTGAAAAGCAAGATGATCAGAACAGACATTGTCGGTAATGAAAGGTGCATAAAGCGACGATTATAAAACGGTGAAAAGCAAGATGATCAGAACAGACATTGTCGGTAATGAAAGGTGCATAAAGCGACGATTATAAAACGGTGAAAAGCAAGATGATCAGAACAGACATTGTCGGTAATAAAAGGTGCATAAAGCGACGATTATAAAACGGTGAAAAGCAAGATGATCAGAACAGACATTGTCGGTAATGAAAGGTGCATAAAGCGACGATTATAAAACGGTGGAAAGCAAGATGATCAGAACAGACATTGTCGGTAATGAAAGGTGCATAAGGCGACGATTATAAAACAGTGAAAAGCAAGATGATCAGAACAGACATTGTCGGTAATGAAAGGTGCATAAGGCGACGATTATAAAACAGTGAAAAGCAAGATGATCAGAACAGACATTGTCGGTAATGAAAGGTGCATAAGGCGACGATTATAAAACAGTGAAAAGCAAGATGATCAGAACAGACATTGTCGGTAATGAAAGGTGCATAAGGCGACGATTATAAAACAGTGAAAAGCAAGATGAACAGAACAGACATTGTCGGTAATGAAAGGTGCATAAGGCGACGATTATAAAACAGTGAAAAGCAAGATGATCAGAACAGACATTGTCGGTAATGAAAGGTGCATAAGGCGACGATTATAAAACGGTGAAAAGCAAGATGATCAGAACAGACATTGTCGGCAATGAAAGGTTCACAAGGCGATGATTATAAAAAGCTGATAAACGAGATAGTTAGAACAGACATTATAGGTGATGAGAGGTGCATAAGGCGACAATTATAAAACAGTGAAAAGCAAGATGATCAGAACAGACTTTGTCGGTAATTAAAGTTGCATAAGGCGACAATTATAAAACGGTGAAAAGCAAGATTATCAGAACAGACACTGTCGGCATTGAAAGGTGCACAGAGAAACTGTTCTGCCATAGAGAAAAATGTTGATAAGCAAGACCTTGCAACCATGAACCAATAGACGCTTTAAATAATAATTTGAGCAAATTGAAAATATATGGCGTAACATATTAGAACATCATCACGACCTGTTCAGCCTCAGGAGAAAATGTAGTATCTACAGAGGAATGTCGAGACCCGTATCGCCTAAAAGCCATTGTCTGTAAAATCAGAAAAAGCGATCGACTTAAAAGGCGTGATTTATCTTAGATGATTTGCCTCCAGACGTAAAGTGTATCGAAGTTAGCTGAAGTACGGATCAGGCGAGAATTAGAGCACGTCGGAGATGATGGATTGCCTAGGCCAAGGCTCACATTGGGTTACAGCATCTTGTGGTAAGAATATAAAGGGGGTCGTTGCAGCGCAAGATACTGAACAATTTGTAGGGTTAAAACTGATAGAAATCAGGTTAGCAGTTGGTAAATTTGAAACCTATCATGAGATGCTTTAAGTTAAAATAGACTTGCTTAACCTTCAGTCGTATAAGTGCAGGATTACTTGAAGAATACAATATTAATACTTATTTCAAAAAGGTTTATTCCTAAAGAACTATGTTTTTCTCCATAAGACCAAAATATCTGTGCTTTTATTCTTCAAATAATAAAATTTAGTATTTTTAAAATTATTTGTATAAAAAAAAGGCTAACTACAAAAATTATCTTTCTTCAATTTTATGTAATCCAATTAAACATAATACTAAAAACGATATATATATATATATATATATATATATATATATATATTAAAACAACATAGGTTATTCAAATACAAGAATATTTATTTCTTGTATAAATAAATATTCTTGTATTTGAATAACCTATGTTGTTTTAAATTAATAAACAAGAAAACGTATTTTATATTTATATTTATATATATATTATGGTTTTACTATGATTATATTATGATTTGTTTTATAATATATTATTACGATTTTTTTAATATATATAATTACAAGGTCATATATAGTTTACAAGGACAATTATAGTTTTATTTTGTAGTTAATAAGATTTTAAAGATTATATTTCACTTTTGGTATTGTAAATCTTGATGTTTACACCCCACACAACACAAACATGCTGCCTTCTACTCCATGATACATAGACTAATCAACGTATCCATGAACAATGAAGACACAATATACGAACTCAACATAACAAAATACATAGCCTATAGAAACGGATACAAACACAGATAGACAACATAATGTGCAAAAACAACAATCACATAACACAACAATAACACACAAACACAAAAATACACAACGTATCACGACAACACATCACAAAAAATAGCTTCCTCATTCCGTAAACTTAAATACAAAGTAGCATTTAAAACATCCAACAGAACTAACAAACCCATACACAGTACAGCAACACACCAGAACAAACACGGCAGAACAGGATGTATACAAGACTACACGCAACGACTGCTCCAGCTTCTAGATAGGTGAAACAGGGAGACACTTTACCACACGACACAAAGAACACATTAAAGACATAAAAAACAAACCAAATCAAACTTCGCCATACACATACAAAACACACTAGACACATATAACAATATAGATACGAATCTAAAAATCATTCACTACATGAAAAAAGCGACAAATTAAACACAACAGAAAACTACGAGATATACAAACTTCACAAAAACCACCCACAACACATTCTAAATGACAAAACACACTCACAGTCAAATACTATATTTGAATACATAATTAACAACTACTCTATGAACAATAATACACCACAGAACACCAATACACCACAGACTCACACCAACACAACACATCAGAGCAACAGTCTTGTCCGTGACTCACAGCATTGATCAATGCACTGAACTAGTGCGAAACCCGTCTGCTGAAAAATATCGGTAAGCAGTGGTTTTTTTGCCAAGTTGATACCAAGAGTAGTAAAGCATAAGCCTAGTATCGTTCAAGAAAAGCCTGATAGTAGGGCCTATCACAGATTGAAGATCATGTAATACTTCTGTTGCATTCCGGTTGCGTTGCTCAGGCGGACGTAGGGCCTTGCTCTCGGAGAAGTCCGCCGTTTCGGATGTATCGAATTTTCAACTTAGATGCAGTATTTAGTGAAATATTATTAGCCAATTTTAAGATGTAAATAAATGATACTGATAAATGATAAAGCTTCTTCGTCAAACTTAGAAGCTTACACAAATTACAAAAGTAATGTCTATTAACTATATTAATAAAATTAGGTCAGTTCGAAATGGATACTATATCAAATAAGTATAAGGCTTGGCCCTAAAGTGGGGAATAGTTTGTAAAATACTACTTTAAAAAAATGTTTTTTCCGTCTGTATTTAAGGTTTAAAAATAGGTTTAGTTTTGGTTAATCATTAATTTAATATCTAAACTCTAAATATCTCCGTTATTATAAAATAAGTACTCTTGGAAACTAATAAATTTAGGGCATTTGACAAAAATAAATTTTGTTGCCTTTGTTTGGCTTGCACTGACATAAATTGTTGTAGAACATTAAAAAGCAACTATTTTCCGACAACTCCTATGGCAAGTATGGGGAACACGCAATGTGCTACCTACGAATCAGATATTTTATTCTCGACTTTTGAAAATGCAAATTATAAAAGATTATAATACTACTAAATAATTAAATAACAATAATAAATACGATTGACTTGCGAGTCAGATAAGGTACAACTATTTATTTAATAGGCAACGATTAAATAACGGATGCATTATCGTCATCTGGCCTACAATATATAAAATGTCCAAATTAAATCAAATTAACATTGCAAAAAAACCTATCAAATTTCCAATAACTAACCTAAATATGATTAAGTATTTTTAATCAGTGGTGTATAAACGTTGCCAATTTTATAGTGCCTTCTTTAATATTAATAGCATTCTTCTGTAATTTAATGAGCACCATTTCAGAAGAAATACGTCGTTGGCAAATACATTCATAGTCCAAAACTTCAGGATTTTTAAAATAAAAACTATGATTAAACACCTCAGGAGCGGATCTAGGAAAATATTTTGGGGACGGCTGGTGTGAAAAGAGGAAATGGGTTCCTGCCGTCCGGAAAATATTTAAGGTGTAAACTCTTAAGAGTTTTCTATCTGAGGGAAATAGTTATAGGCCAGCTATGTGGCATTACACACGCACTATTTACTCTCATATGCAATATATTTACAATGGAAACCATATATTTATTACATTGTGGGTGGGCGTATTTATTAATGATTATAGTATGGTATTATAGGGATTAATATTTGTTTGTAAACATATTCTGCTAATTATTAAGTATATTTAAATCGGGGACGAACGCAGACATCGGAAATTGCATTTTAGTTTACATTTATAGTTTTATTTAATAGTTTAAAAATGTTCACATTCCTATATTTTGGGAGGGGCCTGAGCCCTTGAATTCGCCACTGAAACACCTTGATGTGATCCAATATGACAGACGTTGGAGTTGCACGTAGTTTTTTACTCCTTTTTTATGCTCACTCATACGTACACGCAACAGTTTCTTAGTTCCACCAACATACGTGGCCTCACAGTCATTGCATTTTATTTTGTACACAACATGAAATTGAGGGTTTCAGTCTTGTCTTCACCCCTTTTAATAATGTTAGGTAAACTATTAGAAATAGAAGGAAGAGTTAGAATGTTAAATTTGCCCAGTTTCTTAGACATTTTCTCAATAGAACCCTTTCGCGTATACGTTAAACGTTGCTGTGTATATAAATAGTTGTACCTGACTCGCAAGTCAACCGTATTTTTGTATTTAAACAATAATCTCTGCGAGTGCAAACATGATTAATTAAATAACAAATTTAGTGTTATAGCTTTAAGAACAACGTTTGTAGATAAGTTAATTATATATTCACGATTTCTCATCTGTTTACACTTATGGGACATGTTATATCGCTACTATTTTTTTCAGTAAAAGTTTTTCATAAGTTAAACATTGTTACAAATTGCCAACTATGTTTATTTATAGCTTGTTTCAATTTTCAGGTATTGTCACTATAAACTAAGGTATTTATTATAAATAAGTAGGGAATTATGGTCAGTTAGAGATATTATATAGGCCCAGCTCTTTTAACATGAACTTAAACCTTTATAACACATACAGGAATCATCGGTTCCACATATCTTGCTTTTGTTTCGCCGTATGGGCTCGTGCGTGTTTATACAAGTGTGCGCGTGGAGTTGTGTATTGTTCCAGAACGCGTGCAGCGCGTAGGGCTTAGGATCGGGGAGAGGGAAAGGAAATGCGGAACTGTTGTGGGCAAGTGTTTTCGTTGAGAGGGAGTGCTTGGAACATGTTTAGGTTAGGTTCCTTTGTCGTCAAAGCGTGCAGAGTTTCCGGGATATAAGTACAAAATTGGAAGTCCTCAACAGGTTCGATTGACGATTAGAACACGCGGAAATAATTTATAAAACTGTATCACCGGTTACAGAAAGTAAGTCAGCATTTATGCAGCGTTCCTTTAGACAAAAACACGCCACATAAAGCACGATTTATAAATTTGATATTTGTATTACTCTTGAGTATGTGACCCACGCTGGACGAGGATGCTGTGTGACCCACGCTGGACGAGAATGCAGTGAGACTCACGCTGGACGAGTATGCATTGTGACCCACGCTGGACGAGGATGCTGTGTGACCCACGCTGGACGAGAATGCAGTGAGACTCACGCTGGACGAGAATGCAGTGAGACTCACGCTGGACGAGTATGCATTGTGACCCACGCTGGACGAGGATGCTGTGTGACCGACTCTGGACGAGAATGCAGTGAAACTCACGCTGGACGAGAATGCAGAGAGACTCACGCTGGACGAGTATGCATTGTGATCCACGCTGGACGAGGATGTTGAGTGACCCACGCTGGACGATAATGCAGTGAGACTCACGCTGGACGAGTATGCATTGTGACCCACGCTGGACGAGGATGCTGTGTGATCCACGCTGGACGAAAATACAGTGAGACTCATGCTGGACGAGTATGCATTGTGATCCACGCTGGACGAGGATGTTGAGTGACCCACGCTGGACGATAATGCAGTGAGACTCACGCTGGACGAGTATGCATTGTGACCCACGCTGGACGAGGATGCTGTGTGATCCACGCTGGACGAAAATACAGTGAGACTCACGCTGGACGAGTATGCATTGTGACCCACACTGGACGAGGATACAGTGTGGATAATAAATTAAATGCCTCAAGGGTCGTCCCCAACGCATGTTGAAAGAGAGATATGAAGAGCAAGTTGAAGAGAGGGAAGGGGAAAGCGCACCAGTGTGGACATACCTAAAGAAATACTGTCTTTATAGCCAATTTGATACAGTATAAAAACCTCGAGGTCAAAGATTTTTATTCCGAATACAACTATAATCAATTTCAGCGTAGGACGTTAAAAAGAATTAGGCACAATGAGGTCCGAACCTATACAGTACTTGGAGGTAATTTTGGTTAGAATGTACAGTAGAATCTCGATAAGTCGGATCCCGTTAACACGGATCTCCGGATAACCCGGAATTATTTTGAAGTACAATAAAAAAACAATAAATAAGAAGTAACAAAAATCAATTAAGTACAGTACATACTATAAACACAACAAAACACGTCTAAGACCTAGAGATAAACTAAATGATGTTTTGAGTTTCTTCTGCTGAAAAGAATACGGGATCGCACAACACGAAAGCGGTTCACAAAATTTAAACAGACAGATTTGTTTGCCAAGAAATAAATGTTTGCTAAGTAGAATTTTTCATCGTCTCCGGTTAATACGGATTCTTGATAACCTGGATGAGCTATCGTCCCAGTTAGTCCGAATTATCGAGGTTCTACCGAAGTTAAAATGTGTTCAGGCGGAAAGGACTATGATATTGTGGCTTTAAGGGTATTGTTGCCTCGAAGGATAGAGAAGGTTTGTTAATATTGTATAGAGATATCCTCCTGATATAGCGTAAAGAAGGAATCCCGTGAAGGAGTTCACGTAGCTGAAGTAAACCCACTCTCTGTCAGTCATACGAGCATATTATTATTATTAAGGGTGCCAACGTAAGGTTTGCCACTTCTCACCCCTAAAATATAGCTAATTTTTTCCATCACAAATTAAAATTAAATATAATTTATCTCTTTTTACAACGGCATTCATCTGCGTATTCGTCGATCAAAAGGGCACATTTTTCTAAAATTCTTACATTACACTACTAAATTCAGGCTGAATGTAGGAACCATTCCTGAAGTGCGTCGATCGTAATTTTGTTTTTTCATTACTGTGCTCAGGAAATCTACAAAACAAGTACAACTTGTCGTTGTAGCATCATAAATTTCATTATTAACTGTTTAAAATTCTAAAATGTTTGTCAGTTTGTTGGAACTGTGTCGTCCTTCTGCCAGTATTGTAGGGGCCTCGGCTCAGGTAACAGAGTACAAACATACTTTTCACATGCGGGTTTTGATTTATGACCCTCGACCCTTTCCCATAGCTCAATGTTCCAAGAGACTTGTAGGAAATATCGGTCGACTCGTACCGGATAATGACTGCTGTACGTGCCTCGGTTGGGGATCATAGGGATTTCTACCCTTATAAGGAGCACGCAGAGGGAAACACAGGACTAGGAAAGGATGTAATGATCCTCTGGGAATAGGGGAAATTATTGCGTGTGCGGTGTCGCTTCGTACCGGATAATGACTGCTGTAGCGTACATCGGTTCGGATCATAGGGATGCCTACCCTTATATGGAGCACGAAGAGGGAAATACAGGACAAGGAAAGGATGTAATGATCCCCTGGAAATAAAGGAAATTGTCGCGTGTGCGGGGTAGCTTACCTGAGGTAGACCTGCTCGCAATAGAGGGGAAGAGGGTGTCTACCTGCACTATTCAGAAAAGAAATTACAAGAAATAAAAGGAAGAAGAAATATACTATAATTTTGCTTAAACTATTTACTTTTAAAACATTTACTCTCTCAAAATAGCGTTTAATGAGAACGAACGTATAGAACTATCCCCGACTTTTTATCTCGTATTAAGCTACGGTTGTACGGTCATATCTCGGTAAAAGTACGCCTGATTCAACCGCAAAGTAAGTGCTTCTTCAGAATTTTAACATTGGATAAGTAGGAAGTCAAATCAAAGTTCAAAGCAATAATTGTATACCCGGGTCTACGTTAGCGCCGCACTTCGAAACCTTACTAAAGAATTTCTGGTAAGCCCAAGCACAAGATGTTTAGCCCCAACTAATGAGCACGGGGTAGCCTAAATCTTTTCCACTATTTTAATTCGAAAAGCCACTATTGCAGGCGTTGTACAAAGTGTGACAAAAAAACTAGTGTTGACTTGAAAAAATAAATATTATTTGTTTGTTTCGGCAGCCGAGGGACGTGTGAAGGCTTCAAGGGTCTAATTAGGAAGCCCCCCTTGGAGAGGTTGCGCCTTGATCCGGCGCATTGATCCGCCACACGGCCAGTATCACAGCTGACAGACCTTCCCTCCAGTAGCTAATGTGCAGTAGAAATAATTTAGGCTTAAAAACAACTCTAATAACCCCCTACAGGGGATATATATATATATATATATATATATATATATATATATATATATGTCGTGATATTTCATGTAGTCCATTATTTTGCGTTGCACTGACTTTATGAAGTTGTTATTATGACTTGTAAATAATTTTATCCACCACTAAGTGCAATAATTTTAGGTTGTGTGATGAGGCACCTTTCGGTCACTTGACCATTGTCGAATCACTGCTTACTTTTTCTCTATTTTTCTGATGTGAATGTTCGGTCTTGGTATTTGTTGACGTCACACACATTTCCTCTTGAGTCGCGTGTATAATGTTTTTGAATAGTACGTCGTCTGCATATGTTGTCTGTAGGTTCATTAAATTGTTGTGTATGTTTTTATAAATGTGGTATTTTTCTAGTGAGTTTAGCTCCTTTTGGGTTATTCTTTATTTCAAGTATGGTTAGGTTATTTTTCGTAATTTGTTATTTCATGTTTATGTGATATTAGGTGTGCTACAACATTTGATGGTTTGTATTTTTATTTTTGAATGCTCTGTAATGTTCTTCAAATCTTATTTTAAATGATCTAGTTGTTTTTCCTATGTAAAATGCGTTGCAGTCGTTACATGTAATTTTGTGAATTCCTGATAGGTTATATTTTTCTGTATTTGTTTTGTGGTTTGTGTTATTAAGGTATTTTATTATTTTGTTGTTTGGTTTGTATGTTGGAGTGTAGTATTCTTTGTTGTATATATTTGTTAATTTTTCTATTTTGTTATTGGTGTATTTATATTTTGGGTAGATTTTTTTATTTTTATTATTTTTGTGTTCAGGTTGTGTTTAGGATGTTCAACAATGTGCATATTTCTATAATAAACCCACACCGCCTCGTGTTTTAATAAAAATAGCATAATTACTAAAAATTCATTAATTACATGGAAATTTAACTCACATAAATAAGCCCACATCCACAAAAATTTCAATATAGGCCCTATGCACACCGTTTGTAGGCGCCTGTTTCTGTACAAATTGGCTACGGAAATTTGTAACACTAAAGAGCGCAAACGGAATTTACATAAAAGTAATTAAAATAAGCGTTTCTCTTCAAAATAAAACTGAATTAATCATATTCCTGAGGGAATTGTTGGTTAGGAACTCCCACGCGAGGTTAGGGCGTCACTGAAGGTCAAAGTTTTGCTGGAAACGTCATAAATAAGTAGCGTTAATGGTGAAACTAAATTCCTGGTAGTTTTATAAAATACAGCTTGAAAATTCACACACACAAGTAAGCTTCCGTAGATATATTGATAAACTGTACAAATAGGTCTAACCTCACTTTTATTTACCTCTTGTTAAAGCTAATATTTACACACGAGTGAGTAATTGCAATAACTAATACAACACGACTTGCACAGATTCATCCATTTCGCCCAGTGTAACCTGATTATACTAAAATAGCGTGCATAGTCTGATGTGCGAAACCAGTGCTCTAGTGCTAACGTTACCGTATGTGGGGTAGGAAGCATCTAGAGGAGCTATCACGTAGTACTAGTTCCGACACTGGACTACGGCATTGGGGAAGGCTGAAAAGGCAAAATCATTATAATAATGCAAAGCAAAAACCTAACCTAACCATCGCCTCACGGAACTAGGAAGAAATGTCACACTTGATCATTAAACTGTTTTACTCCTACATAAGCAAAAACCAAACCTAACCTAACCATCGCCTCACGGAACTAGGAAGAAATTTTACACTTGATCATTAAACTGTTTTACTCCTACATAAGCAAAAACCAAACCTAACCTAACCATCGCCTCACGGAACTAGGAAGAAATGTTACACTTGATCATTAAACTGTTTTACTCCTACATAAGCAAAAACCAAGCCTAACCTAACCATCGCCTCACGGAACTAGGAAGAAATGTTACACTCGATCATTGAACTGTTTTACTACTACATAAGCAAAAACCAAACCTAACCTAACCATCGCCTCACGGAACTAGGAAGAAATGTTACACTTGATCATTAAACTGTTTTACTCCTACATAAGCAAAAACTAAACCTAACCTAACCATCACCTCACGGAACTAGGAAGAAATGTTTCACTTGATCATTGAACTGTTTTACTCCTACATTAGCAAAAACCAAACCAAACCTAACCTAACCATCGCCTCACGGAACTAGGAAGAAATGTTACACTTGATCATTGAACTGTTTTACTCGTACATAAGCAAAAACCAAACCTAACCTAACCATCACTTCACGGAACTAGGAAGAAATGTTACACTTGATCATTGAACTGTTTTACTCCTACATAAGCAAAAACTAAACCTAACCTAACCATCGCCTCACGGAACTAGGAAGAAATGTTACACTTGATCATTAAACTGTTTTACTCCTACATAAGCAAAAACTAAACCTAACCTAACCATCGCCTCACGGAACTAGGAAGAAATGTTACACTTGATCATTGAACTGTTTTACTCCTACATAAGCAAAAACTAAACCTAACCTAACCATCGCCTCACGGAACTAGGAAGAAATGTTACACTTGATCATTGAACTGTTTTACTACTACATAAGCAAAAACCAAACCTAACCTAACCATCGCCTCACGGAACTAGGAAGAAATGTTACACTTGATCATTAAACTGTTTTACTCCTACATAAGCAAAAACTAAACCTAACCTAACCATCACCTCACGGAACTAGGAAGAAATGTTACACTTGATCATTGAACTGTTTTACTCCTACATAAGCAAAAACCAAACCAAACCTAACCTAACCATCGCCTCACGGAACTAGGAAGAAATGTTACACTTGATCATTGAACTGTTTTACTCGTACATAAGCAAAAACCAAACCTAACCTAACCATCACCTCACGGAACTAGGAAGAAATGTTACACTTGATCATTGAACTGTTTTACTCCTACATAAGCAAAAACTAAACCTAACCTAACCATCGCCTCACGGAACTAGGAAGAAATGTTACACTTGATCATTGAACTGTTTTACTCTTACATAAGCAAAAACTAAACCTAACCTAACCATCACCTCACGGAACTAGGAAGAAATGTTACACTTGATCATTGAACTGTTTTACTCGTAAATAAGCAAAAACCAAACCTAACCTAACCATCGCCTCACGGAACTAGGAAGAAATGTTACACTTGATCATTGAACTGTTTTACTCGTACATAAGCAAAAACTAAACCTAACCTAACCATCACCTCACGGAACTAGGAAGAAATGTTACACTTGATCATTGAACTGTTTTACTCGTAAATAAGCAAAAACCAAACCTAACCTAACCATCGCCTCACGGAACTAGGAAGAAATGTTACACTTGATCATTGAACTGTTTTACTCGTACATAAGCAAAAACCAAACCTAACCTAACCATCGCCTCACGGAACTAGGAAGAAATGTTACACTTGATCATTGAACTGTTTTACTCCTACATAAGCAAAAACCAAACCAAACCTAACCTAACCATCGCCTCACGGAACTAGGAAGAAATGTTACACTTGATCATTGAACTGTTTTACTCGTACATAAGCAAAAACCAAACCTAACCTAACCATCACCTCACGGAACTAGGAAGAAATGTTACACTTGATCATTGAACTGTTTTACTCCTACATAAGCAAAAACTAAACCTAACCTAACCATCGCCTCACGGAACTAGGAAGAAATGTTACACTTGATCATTGAACTGTTTTACTCTTACATAAGCAAAAACTAAACCTAACCTAACCATCACCTCACGGAACTAGGAAGAAATGTTACACTTGATCATTGAACTGTTTTACTCGTAAATAAGCAAAAACCAAACCTAACCTAACCATCGCCTCACGGAACTAGGAAGAAATGTTACACTTGATCATTGAACTGTTTTACTCGTACATAAGCAAAAACCAAACCTAACCTAACCATCGCCTCACGGAACTAGGAAGAAATGTTACACTTGATCATTAAACTGTTTTACTCGTACATAAGCAAAAACCAAACCTAACGTAACCATCGCCTCACGGAACTAGGAAGAAATGACACACTTGATCATTAAACTGTTTTACTCCTTCATAAGCAAAACCAAACCTAACCTAACCATCGCCTCACGGAACTAGGAAGAAATGTCACACTTGATCATTAAACTGTTTTACTCCTACATAAGCAAAAACCAAACCTAACCTAACCATCACCTCACGGAACTAGGAAGAAATGTTACACTTGATCATTGAACTGTTTTACTCGTACATAAGCAAAAACCAAACCTAACCTAACCATCGCCTCACGGAACTAGGAAGAAATGTTACACTTGATCATTGAACTGTTTTACTCCTACATAAGCAAAAACCAAACCAAACCTAACCTAACCATCGCCTCACGGAACTAGGAAGAAATGTTACACTTGATCATTGAACTGTTTTACTCGTACATAAGCAAAAACCAAACCTAACCTAACCATCACCTCACGGAACTAGGAAGAAATGTTACACTTGATCATTGAACTGTTTTACTCCTACATAAGCAAAAACTAAACCTAACCTAACCATCGCCTCACGGAACTAGGAAGAAATGTTACACTTGATCATTGAACTGTTTTACTCTTACATAAGCAAAAACTAAACCTAACCTAACCATCACCTCACGGAACTAGGAAGAAATGTTACACTTGATCATTGAACTGTTTTACTCTTACATAAGCAAAAACCAAACCTAACCTAACCATCACCTCACGGAACTAGGAAGAAATGTTACACTTGATCATTGAACTGTTTTACTCGTACATAAGCAAAAACCAAACCTAACCTAACCATCGCCTCACGGAACTAGGAAGAAATGTTACACTTGATCATTGAACTGTTTTACTCCTACATAAGCAAAAACCAAACCAAACCTAACCTAACCATCGCCTCACGGAACTAGGAAGAAATGTTACACTTGATCATTGAACTGTTTTACTCGTACATAAGCAAAAACCAAACCTAACCTAACCATCACCTCACGGAACTAGGAAGAAATGTTACACTTGATCATTGAACTGTTTTACTCCTACATAAGCAAAAACTAAACCTAACCTAACCATCGCCTCACGGAACTAGGAAGAAATGTTACACTTGATCATTGAACTGTTTTACTCTTACATAAGCAAAAACTAAACCTAACCTAACCATCACCTCACGGAACTAGGAAGAAATGTTACACTTGATCATTGAACTGTTTTACTCGTAAATAAGCAAAAACCAAACCTAACCTAACCATCGCCTCACGGAACTAGGAAGAAATGTTACACTTGATCATTGAACTGTTTTACTCGTACATAAGCAAAAACCAAACCTAACCTAACCATCGCCTCACGGAACTAGGAAGAAATGTTACACTTGATCATTAAACTGTTTTACTCGTACATAAGCAAAAACCAAACCTAACGTAACCATCGCCTCACGGAACTAGGAAGAAATGACACACTTGATCATTAAACTGTTTTACTCCTTCATAAGCAAAACCAAACCTAACCTAACCGGATATTTTGTAGCTATATTGTAAATGTAATATAACTTAATGCTTTAAAAAAATAACTTACATATTTATGAACTTTCTTTGAAAGAGTTATGCGTGTTTTTTTCAAAATTTTTAGTTCTTGCGATTCAGCATCAACCTCTATAATTTTTTGTGTTTTTGAGGACCTTCTGATCAACAGGTAGACCTATATATATGTACGTGTGGTTTTGATAAAATCTATGACGTCTGACCAAATGGTAATAGCCAAAATGTCGTCACTTTCTTTACAATACCGTAGTCGATATAGTTTATTACCATTATTATCGAGTTTTTGTACTCGCAGGATTTTCTCGTGACTACATAAACGTTTTCATAGAAGATATAATTTTATTAATGTCTCAATTTCAGTAATATATTGGTACTACCTAGCGTCATGTAATCACGTAATACTCATATTATACTTAGGTGGCCATAGATCCAGTTTTTCTGACATGTGTCCCGTTGTCCCGACTATTCTCCTGGAGACACGGGAAAGTAAATTTCTCCCGTTTTATGTTATTAATACTTTATAATTTTTGTTTTTAATTGCTTCTATTAGTTCACACTCTCCCTACATATCGTGTTCAAAATTTCTATCGTTGATAAAACTTTTTAATCATCCACTAAAATTTTTTTTAAACGTGTACTGGACGAGACTACAAATTTTTCCAAATATTAATTCATTGATTAAATTTAAAATGAATTAATTTTAGTTTTACATGCGAGTAAAACTTTTTACAAAAGGGGCTAGGTATGCAATATAGTTATTACGTCCCATTCAACTTAAAAACGTGATAAAATATGTTTTAATAAAACAGCTGATTCTAGGTTATGTTATTGAACAGCTGTTTTAAAGGATAGGTTATGTTACTTTATTTTTATTAATTATAATTAATTAATAAAAAGTAACTAAAATCAAATTTGTCTTTATTAACCCAAGTAGGAATTGACTTAAGCATTTGCCTTCGTATTACAGTAGGCCTACTTGTTTATTATTTTGAGCACTTAATTATTGAATGGTTTAAACACTAAATTGAAGGTCTCGTGTTATCAATTTGAGAGTACAAATTCTTAGTACATTTCATTGTAATACAGCATACATAGTTCACAGCTAAGGCGATCATGCCAATATTCCGTCGGTCCGTCGCATAACTTCAACTTGTAGAGGTTTATCTGTAGTAGAGAGTTTTCTCGTTAGGTACGCATTCGAAGACAGCCTTGTTCATTTTAGTAATTAAAAAAGCTTTAAAGCTTGCTCTTTAACTCTCTAATTTCAAAAAAAATCTTCCACGAACCCAACGGTTTGCTGGAGACATTTATTTCATAACCCTAAAGCTCCGAGAGAGTACTGCCCCGTTTTGACCTAGACATTTGGTCACCTTGCGTATACTCATAATCCCTTGTAGAAGGTTTTTTCTAATTTTAATTTTCAACTACTTTTTTTAAAAACGTATATATTTATTACTTAACATTTATGGCTTTAAGATTCTTAAGGCACTATGTTAATAAATTATTTTAATACTAAGTTCGTTATAAATCCTAGCATAAATAAATTCTTAGTTGTAGACGCGTTTTGTTTAACTTTCATCTATCAGATCACAATATATACAGGTATAGTCCGGACCATGTAACCGTGCACTTGGCCTTGAGAGGTCGCAGTAGGCGAGACGGGAGGTAGGGTCAGTATAAATACTTTCCTACAAACATGATAAATACTGTCAAAACACTGACTTGCATGAGATGGTCGATATTAGATAATTTGATGATAAATTACCTTCGGTATGAAATAACTAACAATCTTTAAATATATGTAGACATATCGGATGCAGAAGCTGTTGATGTATAGAACAATCTGAATATGTAACGTATTTTAAGAAGTGGTGGTAGGGCCTACAGGAGGCCAAGTGCACAGTTACGTGGTCCGCACTCTCGTATATAGCATACATATGAGCAAGCGTTATGTATATTTGTTTCTGGTAGATGGTAGCTAAGAAAATATACCAAAATTTTGAGGTTCATTTGTCAGTAGCCTACAGGGAATAATTTAGTAGTAACGAACACAAACACCAATCAATCTTTTATTGCTCAAACGCGTTTCAGTGACAAGGTCATTATCATCAGTAAGTATAGTTAACTATTTGACAATGTTAGGTAAGGCATTCATTCATAACATACAATCTCTCGATCGTCTGCTTCAACTTAATGGCAGTAGACATACCCAACATCTATCCAATTAGTTAATCATGAATAGTAGAATGATATAACTTGAGCTTTACGTAGCGTTATAAACCATTATATTGTTTAAATAATTATGTTTAGAAATATTTTGTGCATTTTATTGTGCCTGCTAAAGAAAGGATGCAAGATAAAAATGTTTTAAATATGTTTTTGTTAAGCACCTTGTGTTACCATGGGACACTGTTACGACAAAGCTATTTTTACGTTTCGATGAGTTTGACTTTAATTTTCATTCTTTGTCGTAACGGATCTTCTGAATGCAACCCCTTGGAATTTATTTTTGGCGGGAAACCAATCTAGCAACTATTTCCCAGAAGTCAGTTACCTGTTAACTAGTGTGCAACGGCGCTGACAAGGTTGTAGGCGCCTCGCAGGCGTCGATGGTGACGAGCTCAGGTTCTCAAATTCGTGGAAAATTGACAAAAACGTTACGAGTGCTAATTGCCACAAATTCCTTACGGTTAGTCTCGGCATTTCGCAACGGTGAAAACTGCCCTCTCACGTCAGTGGGCGCTGATTGTTAATAGTATTATAATAATTCAGTATATAGTGTTTAATCATCGATATTAATAAACCCATGTCCCCTCGGGCACCGTTAAAGTATCTAATGAGCGGAAACACATGCAAACAACGTTAAGATAAAAGGACGAAAGAGAAAGGGTAGTTTGTATTGAAACTACATTAAGTGGAACAAACGTATTTCATCCAAGTAGATACACCCTTCCAAAGATGCTTTAATTAACGTAATTAAACAATGAACAAATTATTAACGAAACATCGAAATTAAAATTTAAAGTCGATAAAGGTAGTACAGCAACTAAAACACTGAACTGTCTAGTTTAGGGTACGAATAAAATCCTAAAAAAGGGCAGTAAAAACTTTACAGTACGTTTTATATGGAGCGCACGCGGGAGGCCGCCGTTCGTCCCTTGAAACAAAACTTCCCGCCGCCGCGCCGCCTCTTACGAGAAAACTTCTAAGATCGGCGATCGTCGGTTTTGTATGCGCGCGCGTATATAAAGCTTCGATTAACCGGACCCCGACTAACCGAGTCCCGGGTTAAGTAGAGGAGTATAATTTAATTAGTGGGTTTTAAAAAAAACTGTGTAGAAATAATTAACGGTAACAAATTTTAACATACAATTAGAGTAAGGTGGGGCAAGACCGCGCAGCTAAGAAAAAATATGCTTTACCGGCTTTATTTAGTGCAAAATGTAAACACAAATACTGCAATAAAACGTTCTATCCTTTATTATTAACTGGAATTTTATGGTATTTTTATACCTAAATAGTTTTTCATAACTTTTTGTTTGTACCTATAAAACGCAGTATTGCCCCACTAAGCGGGAAAGAATGCTCAGTTAAAAGGGTCAATACTGCCCATATGTTATGCCCTATTTACTTCTATTAAACTGTAATAAATATAATTCTATCAATGAATATAATTATATATTATACAACCTTGTAATTGTGTAACAGTATTTACAAAACTCCAAATTCTTAAAAATATAGTTATTAAACTAAATACAGAGTTATTTAAATAAATTTACACAAAGCTTTAAAAAAGCAAACTATTTTTAGCTATTCTAATGTTAATAAAAGTTACGAAATTCAAATAACTAAATTATTTGTCTATAGGCAGATTAAAATTTTCTGATAGTAGGCCTTGTAATACAGCGTTCCAAAAGAATGCCACGATTTCTAACGAGCGGTACTAAAAAACTGTTCAGATAACTAAACTATTTACAAATCAAATTGAAGAGAAAATAAATAAGTTTTGTTTACCGTGTTTAGCAGTTCTGCGTAATAAGATTGATGACAACCCCAAATCTCTTAAAATAGAGTCGTCTTCAGATAAAGCTACATTTCACATAAAAAGTGTTAACCGTCACAACGACCTAACCCTGTGCAGGAACATGTCCGAGATTCAACAAAAGCAAACGTGTAGCGTTGGTTAATCTACAACCAAGCGAGAGGCTCTTTCTTTTTTAATGAAAAAACAAAGTCATAATTTTTGTTTACTCAAAAGACATTAAACAACATAAGGTATGAAAAACTTTTATTTTCTTTTCAATTTGACATTTAAATCATGTAGTTATCTTGAGTAGTATTTTAGTAACGCTCGTTCAGAATCCTGCATTCTTGATGGTACAACCTAAAGGCTAAATAAAGTTTTCCTAAACAATTTAAACGACACATAAGAAAATCGTATATATTAGAAGATAACAGGTCTCCAAACCTGGAGGTTTCAACCGGATTACTAACCTACGCCAAACCAGAGCGCTGCCTAGGGAGTGTACTCAGAAGTTATGGAAAAGCGCTAATTGTAAAGACGTCAAGTTTATTGTGAGGTTAGGTGTGCCGTGACGGTGGCGCCTCACCTGGGATACATCGTAAACTTCGGCTCCAGATTTGCAAGCATTCACAATGCCCACGTCTAAACGTTTTTTGTCAAATAAAAGCTGACTTCGTCAGTTCAGGTATACGGGGCGACACTTTGTCGGTGTGAATGGGGAGTTTCTATTTCCGACTACTATTTACGGACGACCGATATACCGTTGTAGGAGTCGAACAGTCGACATTCGATTTATTTAGAAATGACCTTAAACTTTGTGACTGAGGTTTTGTTATGAGCAATGACTAAAGAATTTTTAATCTTTTTAGTACCTTAAATGAGCACGTCATGTAGACAAGGATCATCAAAATTTCGGTTTTAAAATGTATTTTCATTTCAACGGTTAATTTCAACAAAATATAAGTTTTTGTTGGCATGCTTGTAAATATTTATTTAGAAGTTGAAACTAAATTTTATAAAAATGTATAAATAATAATTCAGAGAGTTTAACACAGGTTTAAATTTGAAAACTGAATGAAGCCGAATGTTCTTATTAGGTGAAAACATCCGCATTCAAGATTGACTATCGATTAAGGTTTACTTGGAAAAACTCTTGGCCTAATGTTATTTTGTTAAGGGAAAATCCAAGTAGTATTCCTTAAGTATGGGTTCTAAACTAATAGCCTACTTCACGACCTAGTAAACATTGCGGCCGAAGAGGGGAATACCAGCACAGTAGCAGTAGTTTACATATTATCCACGCGCAATGTTTACGCGGTCCGGTAGTTCTGCTGGTACTCCCTTCTTCAACCCCTGTATTTACTGGATGTAGTAGTAAGCCTCACAAAAATTGTTAACTAATTGTAATTTTCATTATAATGATAACATCAACATAGGTAGGATTCCAATATAGAAACCGTCATCAGAAGTAGGATGTCAATACCATGATAATATCAGAGTTAATATTGCAATACATTATTAAGGTAAGATTTTAATACAATGATAGCATCGTCAGAGGTAGGATTTTAATACAATAATAGCATCATCAGAAGTAGGATTTTAGTACAATTATAGCATTATCAGAGGTAGGATTTTAATACAATGATAGCATTATCAGAGGTAGGATATTAATACAATGATAGCATCATCAGAAGTAAGATTTTAATACAATTATAGCATTATCAGAGGTAGGATTTTAATACAATGATAGCATTATCAGAGGTAGGATTTTAATACAATGATGGCATTATCAGAGGTAGGAGGACAATACAGTTATAGCATCATAAGGGGTAGCATTTCAATACAGAAACCAACATCAGAGGTAGGATATCAATGTTATGATTGAATCTAGGAATTAACATTTCAATACAACATTATCAGAGGTAGGATTTTAAAACAATGATAGCCTTATCAGAGAAAGGATTTTAATACAATGATAGGATCATCAGAGGTAGGATTTTAATACAATGATAGCATTATCAGAGGTAGGGTTTTAATACAATGATAGCATCATCAGAGGTAGGGTTTTAATACAATGATAGCATTATCAGAGGTAGGGTTTTAATACAATGATAGCATCATCAGAGGTAGGATTTTAATACAATGATAGCATTTTGAGAGGTAGGATTTTAATACAATGATAGGATCATCAGAGGTAGGGTTTTAATACAATGATAGCATCATCAGAGGTAGGATTTTAATACAATGATAGCATTTTGAGAGGTAGGATTTTAATACAATGATAGGATCATCAGAGGTAGGATTTTAATACAATGATAGCATTATCAGAGGTAGGGTTTTAATACAATTATAGATAGCATCATCAGAGGTAAGATTTTAATACAATTATAGCATCATCAGAGGTAGGATTTTAATACAATGATAGAATTATCAGGGGTTAGAATTTTAATACAATTATAGCATCATCGGAGGTAGGATTTTAATACAATGACAGCATTGTCAGAGGTAGGGTTTTAATACAATGATAGCATTATCAGAGATAGGAGGACAATACAGTTATAGCATCATAAGGGGTAGCATTTCAATACAGAAACCAACATCAGAGGTAGGATATCAATGTTATGATTGAATCTAGGAATTAACATTTCAATACAACATTATCAGAGGTAGGATTTTAAAACAATGATAGCATTATCAGAGAAAGGATTTTAATACTATGATAGGATCATCAGAGGTAGGATTTTAATACAATGATAGCATTATCAGAGGTAGGGTTTTAATACAATTATAGATAGCATCATCAGAGGTAGGGTTTTAATACAATTATAGATAGCATTATCAGAGGTAGGGTTTTAATACAATTATAGATAGCATCATCAGAGGTAAGATTTTAATACAATTATAGCATCATCAGAGGTAGGATTTTAATACAATGACAGCATTGTCAGAGGTAGGGTTTTAATATAATTATAGATAGCATCATCAGAGGTAAGATTTTAATACAATGATAGCATTATCAGAGGTAGGATTTTAATACAATGATAGCATTGTCAGAGGTAGGGTTTTAATATAATTATAGATAGCATCATCAGAGGTAAGATTTTAATACAATGATAGGATCATCAGAGGTAGGATTTTAATACAATGATAGCATTGTCAGAGGTAGGGTTTTAATATAATTATAGATAGCATCATCAGAGGTAAGATTTTAATACAATGATAGCATTATCAGAGGTAGGATTTTAATACAATGATAGCATTGTCAGAGGTAGGGTTTTAATATAATTATAGATAGCATCATCAGAGGTAAGATTTTAATACAATGATAGGATCATCAGAGGTAGGATTTTAATACAATGATAGCATTATCAGAGGTAGGGTTTTAATACAATTATAGATAGCATCATCAGAGGTAAGATTTTAATACAATTATAGCATCATCAGAGGTAGGATTTTAATACAATGATAGAATTATCAGGGGTTAGAATTTTAATACAATTATAGCATCATCGGAGGTAGGATTTTAATACAATGATAGAATTATCAGGGGTTAGAATTTTAATACAATTATAGCATCATCGGAGGTAGGATTTTAATACAATGACAGCATTGTCAGAGGTAGGATTTTAATACAATGATAGCATTATCAGAGGTAGGAGGACAATACAGTTATAGCATCATAAGGGGTAGCATTTCAATACAGAAACCAACATCAGAGGTAGGATATCAATGTTATGATTGAATCTAGGAATTAACATTTCAATACAACATTATCAGAGGTAGGATTTTAAAACAATGATAGCATTATCAGAGAAAGGATTTTAATACTATGATAGGATCATCAGAGGTAGGATTTTAATACAATGATAGCATTATCAGAGGTAGGGTTTTAATACAATTATAGATAGCATCATCAGAGGTAGGGTTTTAATACAATTATAGATAGCATTATCAGAGGTAGGGTTTTAATACAATTATAGATAGCATCATCAGAGGTAAGATTTTAATACAATTATAGCATCATCAGAGGTAGGATTTTAATACAATGACAGCATTGTCAGAGGTAGGGTTTTAATATAATTATAGATAGCATCATCAGAGGTAAGATTTTAATACAATGATAGCATTATCAGAGGTAGGATTTTAATACAATGACAGCATCATCAGAGGTAGGGTTTTAATATAATTATAGATAGCATCATCAGAGGTAGGATTTTAATACAATGATAGCATTATCAGAGGTAGGATTTTAATACAATAATAGCATTATCAGAGGTAGGGTTTTAATATAATTATAGATAGCATCATCAGAGGTAGGATTTTAATACAATGATAGCATTATCAGAGGTAGGATTTTAATACAATTATAGCATTATCAGAGGTAGGATTTTAATACAATGACAGCATTATCAGAGGTAGGGTTTTAATATAATTATAGATAGCATCATCAGAGGTAAGATTTTAATACAATTATAGCATCATCAGAGGTAGGATTTTAATACAATGACAGATTATCAGAGGTAGGGTTTTAATATAATTATAGATAGCATCATCAGAGGTAAGATTTTAATACAATTATAGCATTATCAGAGGTAGGATTTTAATACAATGACAGATTATCAGAGGTAGGGTTTTAATATAATTATAGATAGCATCATCAGAGGTAAGATTTTAATACAATTATAGCATTATCAGAGGTAGGATTTTAATACAATGACAGATTATCAGAGGTAGGGTTTTAATATAATTATAGATAGCATCATCAGAGGTAAGATTTTAATACAATTATAGCATCATCAGAGGTAGGATTTTAATACAATGACAGCATTATCAGAGGTAGGGTTTTAATATAATTATAGATAGCATCATCAGAGGTAAGATTTTAATACAATTATAGCATTATCAGAGGTAGGATTTTAATACAATGACAGCATTATCAGAGGTAGGGTTTTAATATAATTATAGATAGCATCATCAGAGGTAGGATTTTAATACAATGACAGCATTATCAGAGGTAGGGTTTTAATATAATTATAGATAGCATCATCAGAGGTAGGATTTTAATACAATGATAGCATTATCAGAGGTAGGGTTTTAATACAATGATAGCATTATCAGAGGTAAGATTTTAATACAATTATAGCATCATCAGAGGTAGGATTTTAATACAATGACAGATTATCAGAGGTAGGGTTTTAATATAATTATAGATAGCATCATCAGAGGTAGGATTTTAATACAATGACAGCATTATCAGAGGTAGGGTTTTAATATAATTATAGATAGCATCATCAGAGGTAAGATTTTAATACAATTATAGCATCATCAGAGGTAGGATTTTAATACAATGACAGATTATCAGAGGTAGGGTTTTAATATAATTATAGATAGCATCATCAGAGGTAGGATTTTAATACAATGATAGCATTATCAGAGGTAGGATTTTAATACAATGATAGCATTATCAGAGGTAGGGTTTTAATATAATTATAGATAGCATCATCAGAGGTAGGATTTTTATACAATGATAGCATTATCAGAGGTAGGATTTTAATATAATTGTAGATAGCATCATCAGAGGTAGGATTTTAATACAATGATATCATTATCAGAGGTAGGGTTTTAATATAATTATAGATAGCATCATCAGAGGTAGGATTTTTATACAATGATAGCATTATCAGAGGTAGGATTTTAATACAATGATAGCATTATCAGAGGTAGGGTTTTAATATAATTATAGATAGCATCATCAGAGGTAGGATTTTAATACAATGATAGCATTATCAGAGTTAGGATTTTAATACAATTATAGCATCATCAGAGGTAGGATTTTAATACAATGATAGCATTATCAGAGGTAGGATTTTAATACAATGATAGCATTATCAGAGGTAGGGTTTTAATATAATTATAGACAGCATCATCAGAGGTAGGATTTTAATACAATGATAGCATTATCAGAGGTAGGATTTTAATACAATTATAGCATCATCAGAGGTAGGATTTTAATACAATGATAGCATTATCAGAGGTAGGATTTTAATACAATAGTATTAAACTATAATCCATCTCCAACATGAGTCAACTCTCTCTTTCTCTCTCTCTCTCCCCATCCTTTTGAGGCACCAATGACTCTTTTCCTCTATTAATAATCCAATAACAGCTTTTTCTAAGAAAGCTACAGGCTACACTACGGTTAATCAAGAATGAAGGTATTTCAGCCGGTTCGTTTTTGGTGTTCTTAGTTTATGGCAAATTTAGCCTTTCCTGGAATCCACGCTGACGCACATATTGTTTCCAGACGCCGTTTTACTCTGTGAAACATTGTTTCCAATTTTTTGACTTACATGCGCATTTACTACTTTTGGGGCGATAGACAAAAATCTTTTAATGTGTTCGAATTGATGCGCTTAAATATAGATCAACGCCTTAAAGTTGACCAAAACGAAGCCTGATTTATTATATTTTATAATTGTCTGATTTCTAGAAATAACAACATTGTGATGTGAGATATAAAAATGAGTATAAACTTTGACTTTATAAAAAAAAAGTTGAACTAAATAATAATCTTCAGTTGTAAACATAAACATTTCAGTACATTTGGTACATTTGTCTGCTTTTCCGAACATTAAAATACTTTTTTTGTTGACGTGTATAGGATTAACTTTATTCTCAAAACTTCAAACTACTTTTTAAAGTTTTGAGCATAGAGTCATTCCGAAACTCCGAAAATATTTTAATGTTAGGAAAGGCACAAAACTGTAATAAAACGTATACAAATACCCCTAGCAGTGGTGAAGATGAGTTATAAATAAATCCTAAAAGTTATTATCAGTGAAATACATGTGTTACCAAGCAGGGTCTTATATTGTCCAGGTCGCTCCAACAGTATTGAAAGGGGCAAAATTTTATTTTATTTCTTTCCTAATAATTATCGTAACGTATTTGTAGACAATTTTGAGTATAGTTTAATCACTTTTGAGGGCAAAATGCGGCCGAAAACAGGGTGTGATCGGTAAAATTTGTGTTGTAAGAAAGATGTTTACAAGTATCCGTTTCTTATACTATAATGTAAAGAGATTTTTTCAAGTTCACTTTCAATTCTACCTTTTTTTAATGCCATGGGTATAGATCAGGCAAAATTCTAAACGCAGTTAAACCTATTTCTTTAGGCGAGTGTTGTATGAAGTTTACGAATTGGGGGGGGGGGGTTAAATAGATTTTGGAGGGTGCAGAGCCTTATGTGGTTTACAGCCCTGGAAATTATTATAAATATGATAAACACAGCGGTTTTATAGGGTGTTTCTTAAACTAAACAAACATCTCATCCTCAATAGTAGATTAATTGAAATTTAAAAAATCTCTACAATGTTACAGAACTTCCATCGAGTAACATTACGTTTTTCTACAAAATCAGAAGAGAAACTCCAAAATAAATTAACGTATTAAAATTCAGTAGTCGTCCAGGTTGGGTTACGTACGCCTTAGAACATTTGCGGGTTTACTTTGCGGCAAAAGGACAAGAGTAAACACGCGGACGCGCATACACACGTTGCTTCTTTTCTGCAAACTCAAGGGAACTGCAAACAATGTGTAAGGACCCAGGACGGGAAAAGAAAGCGGACTGAATCAACAGACGGGGTAACGGCGCCGGGCTAGTGTCGACAAACACACCTTTGTCCGAGATCGATATGTCGTAGTATCGACAGTGACGATCTTCTCGGAGACTTATTGTCGAGTGGAGAACGTTTTTAGAAGTAATGGAAAGAGTTTTGGAAACGTGTTTGCGTTAGATATTGTAACGCCGTATGCCGAAGGGGAGGCATCTATACTCTATACGGAGCAAGTATACTGCTGAAATGCTACCGTATCCACGCGGGTCATGATTCATATCTTACATCCATAGAGCCTTTTGTCCTTTCTTTAACCAGTCTATCATCCTCATATTTGTATTGTCGATGTGACCCTAGTAAAGAATAGGTCTGCCTGGCGTATGTGAGCATCGATTCTGGCCCGTTACGGTGCACTTGTCCTGGGGGACTGTCAGGGTCAGCCTTGGTGTGCCTTTGGTTTACCAACATCTTTAATACCGTGACATGGGTGAAATGTCAGTATTTTCTTAGCATTAAATTTAAGACACCAAAAAATGTGATAGATCACCAAAACTTAAAACATCAAAAATAAGCTTCAACACTAAAACCTGAAGCATCAATATTGCGCTTGAGCACCAAAATCTGAGCCGTTAAAAATATCTTTGAATAAAAAAATAGAAACACTAAAACTGTAATTTAACCGTTGAGAAATGAGCTCCAACACAAAAACTTGAAACATTAAAAATGTGGAGAAACGCCAAATAATGTGATTGAATACCAAAAGCTAATACGAAATAAATGTGATTGTTCACAAGAACTTGAAACTCCAATAAATTAATGCGCGCTTATAAACACTTCAAAACGTCAAACAATGTATTTTAATACCAACATTTTAAAATGCTAAAAATTGTACTTTAATGCTAAAACATGAGGCGCCAATAATGTGCTTGAATATCGAAATTTTAATGGATGTGTTTTAACACCAAAATAGAAATGGTAAAAATGTTCTTGAATATTGAAATTTTAAACGTAAACAATGTGTTTAAATACCACAAATTTAAAATGCTTGAAAATTTTCTTTTACGTCAAAACTTAAGACACCAAAAATATAATAAGCTTTGAAGGCTTATCTTTTCATGCTTTATTAGAAAAGTATTGTGGCAAGTTACAACAAATATATACGTAATATTCCATCTTGTTGTCGACTAAAGATATACTTAATAACTTCGTCAACTTATTATGACCTATAAATAATATTCGAGCTGGCTTGTGAGTGAAAGTTATAATTAAAGAATAAAAATATGGTACAACTCACAAATATAAAAGTTTTTATTTCATACGCGTTTGATATCGTTAATCCAGTTTGCTTATTTTATTCTCTTCATTCATTTATAATCCTGGAGTATTATTTATGATATTGTGTGGTAACCATGGCAACAATTTAAGGCTGTACAAACGAAATTGGAAAAAACATATATACATATTTATATATATATGTATATGTATATATATATATATATATATATATATATATATATATATATATATATATATATATACATATATATATATATATATATATATATATATATATATATATATATATAGGCTATATATATATATATATATATATATATATATATATATATATATATATATATGTTTATATATATGTATATGTATATATATTATATATATATATATATATATATATATACTTTTTTGAGAAATACACTTCCAGATATGGAAAAGTTGGCTTAGTGTCAAAAGGGCTAGACTTAGAACATGAATCCGGCCTAGACTCCCCAAATTTTATGATGCTTTTATTAACTGTGTAAATATTGATTGTCATCCACTACAGGTAAAAAAAATGTACTTCAACGTGATTGGACGAATAAAAATGTATTTTAATTACGGTTGAAGATTTGTGCAAGACAGGCTATAGCCTATATAAGGAGAGTGAGAACTAATAGAAGGAATTTAATAAGTCAGGTAGTTTTTAAAAGATATGATCAATGGTCAATGTAGACAGGTTAAACACTTGGGACAGGAGTTCAAAATTGTGGCCAAATATGAAGATATACATGTGCCAGGTTACATAGTGTTTATACTGTATAAATAATAAGGTATTTATTTCCCGTTCCCTCGTACTTGATTTGACCAAAAACATTTATAGCGCGCGATGATGAAAGTCGTCAGGAATACGAAGAATTATAAAAACCTCCGCTCTCGCCCCAAAAGTTAGATAATTTGGGAAAATAGTAATTCCTCCCCCCTCCACTGGACACCTATGAATTCAACACTGATTTGCGCGGTAAGTCCTACCGTTTTTAAGTCAAAGTTAAAAATAAAGGTATGCTGAATGCAGTATTTTCTGTATTATGCGTGGAATAATGTCTGGAAATTTTTTTTCGTCCTTTTGAATAATTTTGTGACTTACTATCGCAAAAAATAAGATTTTGTGTTCGAGTTATTTTATAATTCTATAAGGTTTGTGTGCCGGGTGTAAAGCTGTGCTAATAGTGCGTTGTTAAAGTTTGATTTTTTTAAAATTTGTAATTTTTTGGGAGTAAATTTAATTACATTCGAGGCATTTTGCAAGTTATTACGTCTAAAGAATAAACCAACGCGTTAAATTAGTAACGTTTACGTGTATTGTGGAAGGGGATTTATATTTTCCAAATTTTTTTAATTTTTGGAGAGTGAGCGAAAGTTTTTATATTTTTGTCGTATTCGTGATGACTTTCTGCATCGCCCGTTATAAAGTTTCTGATAAAATCGATCACGTGTGAGCGAGAAATAAATACAAATTATACAAATTGGTCGGTTTTATTAACATGTATTCGTCTTAGACAGGCTTTATTGTAGCTCTTTTAACAAGTTTCATTGTAGATCGGATTTGAACTCGGTTAATGTGTCTACAATATATATATAATAAACACACTCGCAAGAAATTAATAACTCTACACGAACATATAATTTTAAACAATTTATTATAAAACACGTTTCGATGCCTTATGTCATCATCAGCAATACTACTACAAAATTATAACTGCATCTAAAACTTTAATGTAGATTTAGTTGTAATTGAGATTTTGTAGTACGAGTAATATCACTCATGAGGGTGACATTTTAATCGAAACGCGTTTAATAATAAAGTGTTTTTATTAGTTTATTTTAGTTGTAAGCTCATGATAGTTATTTATTTATGACTTTAACTCACAAGCCAGCTCAAATATTTCTTATCACAATAAATATATTATCTGTTGCAACACGTTTCTAGAACATCCAAAAATATAAACAAGTAGGCCTAATATAAAAAAGAATTTTACGTAATTGCCTATTGAGGTTAACAAAAAATATTCATTTTGGCTACCCTAAAGCACTATTTACGATATTGTATGATAAGATGGCAACAGTTTAAGGTCGTACAATGGAGGTTTCGACAATAACCAGATGGGGAAAGGTAAAGTCATATACATTTTAGAGAAAATTTTCTAGAAATCGGAAAGTTGGCGCGGTGCCAAAGATGAAGATACTCAGTTCGAATCCGGCTAGACCCCACAAATTTTATAATTTATTTATTGAATAAATATTTGAAAAAACTGTATTCACATCATTTGTCCTCCACTATATGTATCTGAACTAGATTGGATTAAGGCAAACGTATTTTATTAACGATTGAAAATTTGTACAACATTTATATCAGAAGGGTGTGAGCTAATAGAAGGAATTAGTTAAATTATTGCTAAATTTAAAAGATAAATAGTTACAGTTACAACTACTAAATTATAGTTCTATTCATTAAATATAGGTCGTGTAATCGATCAGCTTTTGATTATTTAATGTTTGTGATCAATTAATTATTAATAGTTTGTTTGATTTTACTTAGAGTTTGTTTTACTCATTTAATTGAAAAGATAAATCTTGTGACGTGACGGAAAAGTTAGCTAAAGTTTGTCCAACGATGCTAGTATGTCAGTACCAATGTCTTGAAGCTCCACTAAGCATTATTTTCCAAGAGATTTCTATACAAAAATTATTTTTTCAGTCCGTTTATGAAAGAAGCCTATTTGAAGATAATACAATTAGAGTTTACATTTTAAAAAAGTAACATATGCCTACATACTGTTGCAACATAATATTGGAATAAACCTTTTGTTTACTTCAACAGAGAATCTAAAATGTTCACCGTCTTCTTCTTAGTGCCCCGTTACTGATCTAGATTTCTTAAATAAAATGACAGGAATACTATGTTTAACAACAAAGTCCTTGACACGTCCACCAAAAATAGAAGAACCTAACCTAAACAAGTAGAGCATGTTTGTTTTGCCCACAATTACCCGCTAAAACATCGCGTCCATTTTGATGTTATGAACGTAAATAAATGCCCGTTAAATTGAGCCGTGTTTATGCTTAGATAAATTCTTTGGTAATTGCTGTGAATGTGGGTTTAAACTCGGAAAAATAATGTTTAGACGAGACCCATCAGTTGAAGTACTCTTGCAATGTTACTTTCCAAATTAACTTATATTTATTTATGAGAGAAGAAATTTCTAACAATTAGGTAACAAAAAATGAACTAAGTAGCCTACAAAATAAACCGAGGAACAACTGGCGAGATATGGAAGTCCTGAAAGACAAGGGAGAAAATGTAAGTAGTCTACATTATGATTGAACTACATCGAATAGAAGATAAATTTAATTTTAAATATTTTCCGCTCTTTAAAAATCTTTAAAAAAAAAAACAAATTCAGGTAAAAACAAAACAGAGAGAATATGAGAGAAAGATAATCAAAACAGTAGCCTACCTACTCGTAAGTTTTTAAGTACACAATTTAAACTCTATCGACGAGAAAGATGGAGAAGAGATATTTCTCCCGAATATTGGAACAATATTTCAATTTAATGTTACAAAGATGTCTCGCAATATATGTAGTATACTTCTCTCACATACTAGAGAGGGATTACCCAAAATATTTCTCTTGAATATAAGAGAGGCAAACTAACTCTTAATTACTGAAGAAAGTATTTGTAATGTTGAACAAGTTCCACCCAAGGGATTGTATTTGAATATTAGAAAGATTATTTTATCTTGTATAGAAAGACTTTTTATTAGAAGAAGGTTACTCAAACTAAGAATATTGGATGGGTTTCGTCAAGATATTTAATCAAATAAGGCAGGGATATTAAACAATTTATAACTCTGGAATATTGGAGAGGTGTTACCCAGGATAATGATCTAGAATCCTTGGGAAGTGTTACCCAATTTATGTCTCTCGAACGAAGGAGAGGTGTTGCCCAGGATAATGATCTAGAATCCTTGGGAACTGTTACCCAATATATGTCTCTCGAATAAAGGAGAGGTGTTACCCAGGATAATGATCTAGAATCCTTGGGAAGTGTTACCCAATATATGTCTCTCGAATAAAGGAGAAGTGTTACCCAGGATAATGATCTAGAATCCTTGGGAAGTGTTACCTAATTTATGTCTCTCGAATAAAGGAGAAGTGTTACCCAGGATAATGATCTAGAATCCTTGGGAAGTGTTACCCAATATATGTCTCTCGAATAAAGGAGAGGTGTTAAACAGGTTAATTCTGTAGAATTCTAGGGAAATGTTACTCAATATATTCTCGAATTTTGAAGAGGAGTCTTCCTCTTAGAAATACTGTAGAGTGGGACAAAGACATTAGTCCACTTATGGGAGCTGTTGAATTAATTAAAACTAAATATGCCTTTAATGTTTTATCACTACACCTTTTTTTCTATTATGGTGAACTACATTCTGACAATTTGAATTTGTGTATATTGTGAATGCGTTACAAGTAGCAGCCTACAGTCTAAGCCTAGTTATTATATGAATACTCAGATGAATACTGTTTAGTAGATCTAGGTTTACATTCAAAAAATAAAAATAATAACTAATGAAGCGGGTTTCATTGAATTTGATAAAACTAAACAATGACTCTTCTATAACGATAAATTATTCCACATCGAAAATGAGCCGTTGATGTATGCATGTTTAATCCAGTATGGCGTCGCTGAAACAGAGCCTTGTGGATGTATGTCCTGGGCAGCTTCCAGCTTCACCCGATGTGACCAGGCTTGTAGTTATCATGTTGGAAACTCGTCATCATCAATAACAGTGGAAGCTTATCACTCGGTGGAAGTGGCGGGGGTTTGTTTGGACCGAGTGGGGTGTGCCTCATTAGCGGCTAATTGTAAAGTTCTGGGACAGGTTTTGGCCGCCACTAAGACGCCGGTTCGCCGGGTCAGATCTTCGCCTGCACTCTTTAATTTATAACGTTGTCACCGGCCAAAGACAAGCTCGATGACAACAACGATCGTTTGTCATTTGTCACCGAGATATCATTCATATTGGAAGCCGAGGACACACGGATATTCGCCATTGGGCAACAAGGCACGCCCATCTTGCTGATTTTTATTTTGTAAAGTGCTTGAACAGAGAAGGTACAAGATATGTGTTTTTCAATACACGTCTCTACTAATCATACAGGATATATCATTTTTTTAAAAATTTAGTCACTGGTTTATTAGTGGTAATACGAAAACTTTCAACGAATAAATTATAGTGTAATTGTTTAATTACTGATTCTGTCAACAAACTATTTATCGGCCCTATTGTTGAGATTATGATACGCTACTATTGCTGGAAAAATCTGTTTTTCTGCACACAGTATTATTTCAAAAACACTAGACTATTGTGATTATTAAACGGAATATTGTTGAGAAAATCTGTTAATCTCTGCATTCTGTATTGTTGTAAAAACACTGTATATTATTGTTGTGGTTAAAATACGGTGTTATTGTTGAGAAAATGGGAAAATCTGTTTTTCTCTGCGCACTGTATTGTTGGGAGCAGCGGACGATAGTTACGTTGCAGATTAAAAATATAACCGTTAACAATGCTAGGTAAATAGACTGTATCATACACATTTTAAATGTCCACTTATTAATATTTTGGAAAAAACTTTGTATGAGTGGAAGCACATTTTCAATCAATAATATAGTTTTTGTTTAGTAATAAAAAATGATATTCATTCTTATTCAATACCAAGAACTAATTTTCTGAAGGACGCAAAAATAATATTTTCAAAAATTACCAGGTTTGTCTCTTTTGAAAAATAAATTTGATTTCAAAAGGCTTAGTTAGTTGGATAGAATGAAGGCAATTTTTAAAATACATTTACTTACGTAGGCTATAACAAAAATATTCGCTCAAACTTAATGTTATCGGAGAAAACTATGATTTTTAATATGCAGTTGATAAAGCAATAAATATGCCTATAATGACGTAAAATGTGGCGATTACACCAACATTACAAAGTGTAAAATTAAGTCAATTCTCTAGAGAAGGAGTGTGTATGTAATCTCATGAAATAACTACTACCTGGTCCTCACAATCAGGGGAGTATCCAGTTAGGCACTTCAAACCAACCAATTTTTGCAGAAAAATATTAACCTATAGAAAACTTTATTCCGTTCCATTTGTGTTAAATTTGTATTTAGGATTATACAAAGAACACTGTAAACAAATACATACTGTAATTACAGCTTCCATAAAGCAAGTCTGGTTTATTTATATACCACTATTATTTTCTTTGAGTAAAAGTTATTGATTGTTGGTGATTAGATTACCAAAATAGCTCATTTATACAAAATGTTACTGTATTATGCAACACTCCCGACGACCCAACAATTGTGGAATTTTAAGTGCCAAAATAGCATAGAATATGATGTCTAGAGATAAAAATATTTATAATTTACCCAGGGGGTTCCAACCCTTAACCTCCGGGTCGTGCCCCCCCCTAAACATCGTTCTGGCTACGCTCTTGCCTAAAACTCATACGGTTTTGTAAAACATTAAAAATAAGTGAATGTTTTAAACTTTTTAAGAATTACATACTGAAGAACATTTATTACTAAAATTCGTAAGCTCGTTCCCAGAATAGAATTGAAGAACCACCAGTCTACCGAGGTCACAGGAAGGGGTCTATCCGTTACTAAGGGGAAAGGGTTAGGGAAGGTAACGTTCCATTGGTGTTGGTAGAGTAGCAGGAACCTAGCTCTCGTAGGCAAGTTCACAGATCTACTCTCTAACGGGGTCGATAAGGTCGAATAAGTGATCAGGGAAGAAAAACAGGTACTCTTGTAACGTATTGTTAGTCTATAAAAATATCTCTACAGAATAATAACAGATACCAACGATGGTAATCCGTACCTGTAGAAATAGGTAACTAGAAAACCAATTTACTATTCGAGAAATAATTTCTTTCTGCAGTCAAACTGCAAAATATTAATGGTAACCTTGACAACGGTACTTCCGCCATTTCTTGGAAGGGAACGGAAGAGAATTACTCGGTGGCAGTCATTGTGAGAAATTCTGTAAAGTTTTAATTATTATAGCTTTAAGATGTATATAGAAACGCAAAATAACCTAAAACAAATCTTTCCTCGGATATTTATTACATCTTCTAATGACCTATAGAACAGGTGCACAATCGAAAACTTAACCTTATTTATTACTACAACCTTACATTTTGTAATGTATATTTTTGCAAGTACTTTTTATTTTTAAATTTTAATTTTAAACTTCAAATAATAGGTCATAATAATAATTAAAGAATAAAAATATGGTACAACTCACACAAATATAAAATTTTTTATTTCATACGCGTTTCAACGACTAATTTGTCGTCATCCTCAGTGAAGATACACAAATCAAATTAACTCTGTAGTTGTTTTAAGTAGGAATTAATTTGAAAAATGGGTTGTTTTTATTACAGTACTTGTTTTGTAATGTAGGGGACAATTTAACTTGATACTGTATTTCATATGGTCATCTAGTATTATTCTCATCTCCTGAAAACCCACTGTTTAACTCGCCTTCTTTCGTAATGCAGTACAGTGTATAGACTGGCTCTTACCAATACAAAAGACTTTAACGTTTGGTAATTATGTAACTCGTCAAGTGTTCTGTGCAGTGTCAAGAGTTTTTGTTGTGTCAAATTTGGGAAATTTGTACAATGATCACTCCATACATGACCTAATTCATTTATTTACCAACGATGATTCTAATATTTTATTTTATTAACATAAAAAACTATTTATCAAATCAGTGAGCAATTCATAGCAGTTTCAATGAACGAATAGAGGTCTAATGATGGTATATTTTGTAAAATTAGGTTAATTACATGAAAATATCGACAGTGAATTCGGTAATGTAGTAATTTATTTTTAATCGACTTCCTTCCCGGTATCCCAACATAGTTACATCCCAAAAAACTGTTTTGGAGACGATAATACGCTATTTTAACCTAGCGTTATTTTTTTAATAAGGATTATGAGCTATAAAATAATTATTAATCACTTAAACAATAGTTTATGACTATCCGAACTATAAATTTAGTAAATTTATTAAAACTTACTGAGACAGAACGTTTTCGATCGCTATATGCCGATCTTAATCAGTGTCTTCTGCTTGGAGATGTTGGGTCAAGCCATGACGGTTTTAAATGTAGGTTTTCGATAGTATCATAGAGTATGTGTGATTTGTATTGTGTTTGTTCGTTTAATATGTTTGTACTATGTGTTTTTGTGTGTCTGTAAATTTCATATTGTTCTAGTGTGTTGAGATGTGGTCCTTTTTTGTTGATATGTAGGATTTCAAGGTTATGGTAAATGTCTGTGTATTTGAGTCCTGTTTCTTTTATTGGATTGTAAAATGTTGAGATTGTGTTCTGTTTGTGTTCCTCGACTCTTTGTTTAAAGCTGCAACCTGTTTGTCCAATGTAGAATTTGTTACATTCGTCGCAGTTCAATTTGTATACGCCTGGTGTTTGTAGTTTATCTTCGTTGTTGGTGTTGTGTTGTATTTTGTATTGTAACTTGTTATAAGTTTTGTATGCTATTTTGTATCCTATTTTTTGAAATTTGTGGGCTATTTTATTTGTTGTTTTGTTTATATATGGTAATGTGATGTATTTGTTTTCCCTGTCTGTAGTGTTAGTTTTAGTGTTTTTTTTCTGTATTTTGTACCATAGTTTGTCTATTATTGTGGTGTTGTATCCATTTGTGTATGCTAAATATTTAATTGTATTTAGTTCTTTGTTTATGTTTTCAGTGGCCATTGGAACTTCTATAAGTCTACGGAGAATTATAAAATAATTACTTATAAGCAATTGCCAACATAATCAACGACATGAAAGGAAATTTGATTTTAAGGTAGATAATTTTTACTTACTAAAACCTAAAAAATAAATTTCCAATAACGAAAACGTATTTTATCATAACCTTATGACCCATAAAGTTTTCAAGTCAGCTCCGCAATCATGTCTTACATTTGCTAATCCATCAAATCTATTCCTAACATTTCCTAAACAATCAACTTTTTAATTGTTTTATTTCCCATGATTAATAACAGCAAACCAAAATAGGGTCTTCCCATGAATCAAAAATTTAATGTGTTCGATATTAGGAGAGTACGCGGGACAATTGATTTTTGTTCTTGGAAAAGATCATACAATATCAGATTAAAAAAATGCGATTGCATATTTTTCGTTCAGATATACAGCTGCGGACAATTCAACCTGCCTTGATTAATATAGGGCCTACACGAAAAGTGATAATTGTAGATGCTTATAAATATAAGATATATATATATATATATATATATATATATATATATATATATATGAAATAGGTCTCTGGAAGAAATGATTGAATAGCCTGTGTTAGTATCATAATTTGTTCATATACATGCAAAGGTGCTTCAGCATCATGTAAAATCCTTTTATTTGTCACGTACATTAGGCTAAAGTAAGTCCTAGTACGAAATTCGGCTACGCCTTAAAAATTTGTAGGAAATAAACTTTTTTAGGTAGGAAAATTATTTTTTACTCTTAGTAAGTAAAAATTATATATTCAGGTACTGTAGGCCTATAGTTTTTCTTTTAATATACAATATCAAAATATTGAATATATTACAATGGAAATATTGGAAAGAACCCCAATACCACAAAAATAATAAAAAATAACAAATAAAACAAGTTACTTAAGATTAAACCCCTATGTACATTTCGATGACCATGTCATCATCATCAGAGGGTCTTATTACAAAATTACAATCTAGCAAACAAGATGTTACAAATTAGAGTAATTATTCTCGAGAGTCATCACTCTAGTTTCTAACTTCTTGTTTGTTAGATTGTTATTTTGTAATTAGACCCTCTGATGATGATGACATGGTCATCGAAATGTTTACAAGGGTTTAATCTTAAGTAACTTTTATTTGTTATTTTTGTTGTATTGGGGTTCTTTCCAATATTTTCATTTTTCTTTTAAGTTGGCTATTTCTATATGTTGGTCGGTGTAACAGAGTGACTAACTTGCTCAGGGCTTTACGATAACAAAATACTCTGATAAGGTTAATATTCTCAAAAATACGAATTATACTAATTGAGTAATTGGAGTAGCGTAATTTGCTTTATTTTTAAATTACTATGACCACATATATATATATATATATATATATATATATATATATATATATAATAAAATTTTATATAAGATACAGTTTATTTCGTAATGAATCAATAATAGTAGTGAAGTAATGAACTATAACATAAATAAATGAAACCTATCAACCACAAAAAACTTTCTTTTATTTAAAACCTTATGTACATTTTGATTGCGTAGCAATCATCCTCAGAGGTAATTTACAATGAAAATACATAACATACATAAATACATATTTACAATAAAAGAAGAAAAATATTTGTGGTTGAAAGATTTCATTTATTTATGTTAAACATTACGCCACAGTTGTTTTATACAGTTATTGAATTTATAATTTGAGCTGAAACTAAGCTTTTATGAAATTAAGACCTCATTTTTCAGTTTTGTAATTTCAGACGAGCGGTGACTTGTTTGGAAAGGAAATTGCCCCAACACGTAGCTCTGACTATGCGGACTCGTTATGCGGTTCTTACAACAAGCGTAAGTACAAGCACAAACATGATGCATGCTTTTATAGTAAGCGGATAATGCTTTCCTGCTAGGCTATTAAGTAACGTTCTTCTTTGGCTTCTGTATTCACATTTATTTTCCTAATTTTATTCATTTAAACAATTGACACATTTTAACCTGCCCTTCGAAAGAGATTTTCGTTCACGGAACACAAAGAATATTTTTGTAAAGGATAATTAACCATCGAAATCTTGTTGCTGTTCATGACGAGCTGGTTGTTAATTCTTATTACACTTTTGCTATTACTTGCGACAAGATTTTTTGTTAACTAAAGGTTGTTAGATTGTCAACTTACACTTGGAGGAAACGTTTTCGTCTTACGACTTCTTCATCCTCGTATTTTTGCCACTAGGATTGCTGCAGTTGTGCTTCCTCGGTACCATTTTTTGAAAGTTAGAAGTGATGTGATCGAAGAGTATGTGTGATCCTGTGGAAGATAACATGAGCATCCTCCACACATGCAACAAAGGTTATAAATTAAGCACACTAGAACAGTATGAAATATATAGACATAGCAACACAGTTAAAAATGGCATCTTAAATGAACAAACACGGCGCAGATCACACATACTCTTCGATCACATCACTTCTAACTTTCAAAAAAAATGTCCCGAGGAAGCACAACTGCAGAAATTCTAGCGGTAAAAATACGAGGCTGAAGAAATCGTAAAACGAAAACGTTTCCTCCAAGTGTAAGTTGACAATCTAACAACCTTTGATTAACAAAAAGTCTGGTCGCAAGTAATAGCAAAAGTGTAATAAGGATATAATTAACGGTTGATAAATTTATTTATTTAAAAGACGTTTCGTGACAAATTATATTAGGCCTAACGTACAAGGGAAGGTTACAAGATATATAGCTGATATTTTACTTACGTGTAGGAGGAATGGTGTTTTACATTCTCTTATTTAGATATTAAAGTGCTAAATGTAAGTAAATGGTTTTTGTAATAAACAGTAGCGGCTCTACCGGTTAAGATCAAAAGAGATGCACATAATATTATAGGGAAATTTAGAATGTACCAAACAATGGCAAAGTAGCAAATAATCGCTCTTTTGTTTAGCTTATATATCTATTTACCCTGAAAGTAAAAATTCCCTTAATACATACCATTTATATTTCAAACAATTTCTGGAGGAGGACGTTTAGCCCCCCCCCTCCCGGTAGTCACGTTTCTTCTAATCTGTGCCTACCCAAAAAATAAATCCTGAAGCCGTCCGTGGTTGTAAAAACGATTTGAGAAGGATAAAATCAAGTATTGAATCGTTGTCCTTTAAATACACTTAATTGCCTCCTTCGAACGGTAATAAATAAATAAATTTCCGTTTATTTTCCTTCAGAATAAAACGTGTGTTTTAGTGCCTTAATGAACATTAATTACGAAGAAATTTTCATTCATATTTAAAATTTCAAGGTTATTGTAATTTTTCGAAACTCTAGGCTGTAGCAAAATTCCAACAAAAATGGATGGACAATTTTGTTTCATTTAAAGCAAAATGTAAAACAGGAAATATATTTTATTAAATTAATTTGTAGTAGGCTATAGTTATCTTATTGACGTGTTTACGTGTTAAACCATAAACTAATTGGAAAATCGTATATTGTATTTTGTTTTAGTTAATGGGAAAGTTCCACATTAGGTTGTTGGCCAATATTGAAAGATACCAATAATCCTGGTGTAAAAACTGGAATCATATATTTTACAATTTCTATTAACGTGTTTTACTTCGGACAAAAATAAACGCGCCTACTGGAATAAATTTGAACTACTCATTAGGTAAAAGAACACATAAAACACTAATAGGCCCACAAGGCACAGCATTATTTAAATCATGCGATCCTACCGGAATAAGATTGAACTATTACGGCCAATAAATAAAAGAACACATTAAACTAGGCCAGCAAGATACAGGTCTTGGCCTAGTAAGGCAGAACTGTAGCCTTACTCATGTGTCCCTCATCCCTACCGAGATCATAGACATGCACCCCTTGAGTAGATTCAAGGCCTACTCAATCCTAGTGATGAGGCAGAACTGTAGCCTTACTCATGTGTCCCTCATTCCTACCGAGATCATAGACATGCACCCCTTGAGTAGATTCAAGGGCTACTCAATCCTAGTGATGAGCAGAACTGTAGCCTTACTCATGTGTCCCTCATTCCTACCGAGATCATAGACATGCACCCCTTGAGTAGATTCAAGGCCTACTCAATCCTAGTGATGAGGCAGAACTGTTGCCTTACTCATGTGTCCCTCATTCCTATCGAGATCATAGACATGCACCCCTTGAGTAGATTCAAGGCCTACTCGATATATCGCCGTATAAGGATAGATGAATACATGTGGAGTTAACGTTCTTCGGTCAAGAGAAGAAGAAAGAATCACGATTCAAGAGAGAACTGTTTTAAATAGTTCGTTACGTTCAGGCTTCGAAAACACTTAACTTACTACATATTTTAGATTAAACGTCTTTAGGCATTTTTTTGCGACAAAAGTAAAACTATAAAAATGACGTCACATAGGATGCAATATTTCCGTAGGATGAATGAAGTGTCCCGATGATTTTCAAAAGTCAAAACATGGCTCTAAGTTCTAACGGTTCTATTCGTATTCATTTAGACGGCGTGGAGGATATGTTTAAATACTTTTCCAATACAATTCCTTATATATTCAGAACAACAAATAACGCAATTAAGGCAGCACTACCTACAGCCTCCTTCAGTGTAACTAATACACTGTCAATACCAGAATTACATTCTTTATAGGCAAATCACTATGATGACGTGGCGACTTGTTGGGTAGGGTACGAGTGTAACAAATTGTTTCTTGTCGTGAGTTCTATAAGGTTGCTGATAAATATTTTATAAAGTATCACGCTACTATCAAAATGCTGGTTTTTGTAACTACATATTGCCCACCATAATGGTATAGAAAACCTCGTGCATAGTTTTACTCGCAATTACAGAATTTTTTTAAATTATTTAATTGCCTAATAAAGTCTATCAGTAATTCTATAGTAGTCATCCACAAATAGGCCCTATTTCCTTCCTAATTAATTTAATTTTATTGCATTTTTTCAACTTTTTCTATTAGCTCACGCGCTCCTTATATAGCCTACTTATATCTTGTACAAATTTTAATTTGTTAATAAAATACGTTTTTATTCATCCAATCAAGTTCAAATACTTTTTTTAACCTGTAATGGTTGACAATTGATGTTAATACAGTTCTTCAAATATTTATTCATTAATTAAATTTTGAAAAGTTTATGTCTCGGTCGGATTAGAACTGAATGACTACATGTTTGAAATCCAACACTCTGGCATTGAGCCAACTTTCCTATAGCAAGAAATAAGTTGCTTAAAGAGGTATATGAAATTTTAAAAGAAAGGTCGCTTGCAATAATGAAGCATTACAAGAAATGGATTGAATGAGAAATTATAGACTGCCATCAGCTTCATAAATTAGAAACTAAAAAAAAGAGAGGGAATAATAGTAACAAACAAAAATAATGGCCCAACACTATATACTGTATAGAGAGGAAAGTGGAAAATTGCATGGAAAATTGCTTTCTATTTTGCCACTCAATATTATGATTTCTCATAAGTATATACATATTTATATTAATTGTAATTCTAAAATAAAAAGCAACTAAAGTAAAACAAAATTTTGTTGGCCTCTCTAGGAATTTACTTTAAACAAATGTATATTACTTGTTTTAATGAAAAAAATATGCTCTTAAATATTGTAGTCCATTACATTCGGCGAAACTTAATTAATCACTTTAACATTAGTTTATGACTATCCGAACTTTAAATTTTGTAAATTTCTAAAAACACTGAAACAGAACGTTTTCATTCGCTATGTGGCGATCTTCATCATTGTCTTCCACTTGGAGTTGTTAGGTTAAGCGGTGACGGTTATAAAGGCAGGTTTTCGATACTGTCAAAGAGTATGTGTGATTTGTATTAGGTGTGTTCGTTTAATATGTTTGTATTTTGTGATTTTTTGTGTTTGTAAATATCATATTGTTCTAGTGTGTTGAGATGTAGTCCTTTTATGTTGATGTTTAAGGTTTCTAGGTTATGGTAAATGTTTGTGTATTTGTGCCCTGTTTCTTTTTTGTGATTAAAAGTGATTAATTAAAATAATATTAATATTCTTTATGATTTTGGATTCATCGTTCATGAGATTTATTAAAATCTGTAATAAAAATGATTATTTTGTATATTTCAGTTGCCCCTAGATATAAGCTAACAGTTGTCCCCTATATATAAGCAATGACCTCCTATATATATAAACAGTGACCTCCCATATACAACCATCGGCCTCCTATTTATACGACAGAGTGCTCCTTATATGTGACACTGCTTCTACTCAACGTTTGTAACATACTTTTCAGGCCTTCCGAAAATGGAGTAGGCCTACCTTCAAAGTGCATCAACACAAAAGAAAATAATCTCAAACTAAGATTTTTTATTATATATAATTCGTATTATACTATATAACTGTAGGTTTTAAATTTACGATTACACAGGCGTGTGACAAAATGAAACAGAACAATTTTAAGTTAACAGTTTGATGAATGTGCGAGCTTTGCAAAGCAGTCCTGAAGCCATCGACACACCGCGACACGAATGCTTGACGCAACCTTTCCGCTTCATGCTTGCTAGGCTTGTCCGCACGCGCAAATACCGCAGGTCTAACTTTTTTGTTATTGTTTATTATTATTCTAAGACACTTGCTGATATAAAAAACTTGTAGATTATGTTGGCTTAATTAAAAGCAATTTCCTCATTATTCTAATTACTTCGATTTAATGTGTGCAGTACTTTGTCCACGAATACATTACGTTGCCCGTCAAACATGCATAGCTAAAACAGTTAGCTGCAGGAAATAAAATGATTTTAGACAAGATAAGATTAATTCATAAATATCAACGGGAAATAACGTTTATAGGCTACTTGGTAAGACTGCATCCACTCTTTTCTTCTATACATTCAGGCTATTAGTTTAAAAATGATTTCTCAAAACAAAAATGTATTTTAAATACACAAAACCAAAAATAGTGGATAAAGTTTGAAATAATACAAACATAAGCTTAATTTGCAAACATAGGAGACTGTATAAATAGGTTTCCTTATAAAACAGAGCTGTAATATTATTTATGCTACAATATTAGGCTAAATCCTCGTTTTTATTTATTTATACTGAGGAATATAATTTTGAAAACACACCGGTGTTTATCGAAAGTAATAAATAGGCCTATATAGAAGTAGGGTTTAAGGTTAAATTTTGAAATTGGAGTAAGTATGTCTATTTAGAAATAATTTAAAGGAAATGTTTATTTTAAAAATATAAAGTGTTTTAAAACATTTTGCATTATTCAAAGCAAGCGGGTTGTTAGTCTAGTGGTCAGAACACTTGACTACTATTATTTGATTCCCATCTTCACTTAAGCTACTAGTTTTCACTAAAAACACTTGAACATATATTAGTTTATTACTAATAGGCCTATAACCGAAGAGTTACGGTTTGAGACGACGAAGGGACACATTTCCCGAAACGGTCGTCAATAATCAAAAAAGTAAGTGCTACTATATTCAAACGTAAAATAGTAACATTTAAATATATAGGCCTATTTTACAAGATTTTAGTGACTCTTTTAAAGGTCTCGGGGTTGCATGTCCGGGAGACATTTAGCAATGTTACAAGTGCCTTTGAGTCACCAGTTGGATTCATAGAAAGAACCAAGAGTCAAATCAGAGGCAATAATGAGGAATTGATGCGCATCTTCACTTGAATACCGTTATGGGCCAAGTAAGACAGTTGGGCGAGTGGTAGGCTATAGCGACTAAATGTAGCCGGCTTATGATGGTTCTCGACCGGCTCCATGCACTAAGTTTTCTAACAAAACACACGGAAATACTTCGACGCTACTAGAGATGGTCGATATTTTCTGTCACGGTGACTTATCACTGATATTCGTTTGTTGCTAGTGGTATTTGTGACAAAATATGGGAAACGCCAGTTCCAGTGACAATGGATCGATCGGAAGTTGCCACTGTTGTGATTGGGCAAAAAGTCGTAGTCACTGGATGAAACGGCTATCATTGATTGATTTGTCCATGTCACAGGCTCTGCTCTCATCTCTCGGCTCACGGCGCCGATTATAGTACAGTATCGTGACCGAAGGAGAGAGGGGGTATCTCTGTTGTGATTGGGCGAAATGTCGCTGTCACTGGATGAAACGGCTATCATTGATTGATTTGTCCATGTCACAGGCTCTGCTCTCATCTCTCGGCTCACGGCGCCGATTATCGTACAGTATCGTGACCGAAGGAGAGAGGGGGTATCTCTGTTGTGATTGGGCAAAATGTCGTAGTCACTGGATGAAACGGCTATCATTGATTGATTTCTCCATGTCACAGGCTCTGCTCTCATCTCTCGGCTCACGGCGCCGATTATCGTACAGTATCGTGACCGAAGGAGAGAGGGGGTATCTCTGTTGTGATTGGGCAAAATGTCGTAGTCACTGGATGAAACGGCTATCATTGATTGATTTGTCCATGTCACAAGCTCTGCTCTCATCTCTCGGCTCACGGCGCCGATTATCGTACAGTATCGTGACCGAAGGAGAGAGGGGGTATCTCTGTTGTGATTGGGCAAAATGTCGCTGTCACGACTGAAAAGTTACTGATATTTTACCACGGCTGTCATTAGTTGATTTGTCGTTGTCACTGGTTATACTCATTTAGGTCGTGTGTGGGTGGTCGATTTGTGTCAGGTTTCACGACAATGATAGTGTTGTGTACAGTAGACGCAATGTCGCACTTGGTAGTTTGTTCTTAATTTCGTATAAGTTTATTTTAAAATATAATGAGCCTTCCAAAAATAAGCAAGGTATGGAGTCATTTCACCAGTGTGGTATGCCGTCCTGTTATTGGCACATACAGAGGTGTCTCAGTATCCCTTGTCACCGGTAAAAGTCACTGATCCAAACCTGGCGCTGTCACTAAAATCCCCAATTTGTTAAAGTCACTTGATCGACCACCCCTAGACGCTAATGGTCACCGAACCGAACACTCTTATGTTAGTAGGCCTAACCATGATATATCAACAATTAAGAGGTCATTTTTTGTCTGACTTGACAATGGGACGCATCTCCGGGTACACCCGTCCTCAATAATAAAAAGGAAGCGCTACTGTAGGCAAGTGTAACGTACTAATATAGGTTCAAGTGTTTTTAGTGAACATAATAGTAGCTCAAGTTGAAAGAGGATTCAAATAATACAAATATACTGTTCTTGAATCAATATTATCTAAACATAGCAAACTGCTTTTGGCGGGTAGGTTTTGATACTTCGGGAATATTAGGAGCCAATTCACTCCCTCAGTCACAATTTCGAAAAATAAAATACTATTGTAACGCTTAAAGTTAACTATAGGTAAAATATGGCATGGACAACCAATATTTAATAGTTAAAAACTGTTAATTATAGCCTAATAACTTCACTAATATAAATTAAATACTGTAATGATAGCCCTATGATATTTACAATAAGTCTAACTATCATTTAATCTTTTACATTTTACAAGAAACTATACAAACTGCCACTTACCACATTTAACGTCTTTAACTGCACATAAATGTTTTTGCACTATTTATTTAATTTAGTCAATCCTATTATTCTATTTACAAAAGTTAAATTTAATGTCACCTTGAAAAAAAGTTTAAAAAATAAGTAAAATAAGTTAATTAAATTTCATCTTAATTTAAATAAATTCAAAATTTAAAGCGTACTCAATGAATGTACGTTTAAGTAAATGTACAGACTGGTGTTTACGTAAAAAATCTGATTAAAAGCTTGCAAGAAATATCAAAGTCTTGAAAGGAGAGTTTGCATTTTCATTTTCATTAACAACAATCCTACAAAGGAATATTGATTATGGAAAAGTTCTTTAAAAATTCAACAACTCTATTCTCTTTATAAACTCTAATGGAAATGATGTTATTAGTTTTTTTTTCAAATATTAATTCGTTAATAAAATTTAACAATGAATTAATTTCAGTTTTATATGGAAGGAAAAATTTTACAAAAGGACCAAGGTAGGCCTACGTAATATAGTTATTTCGTCCTATTTGGCTTAAAATAAGTGATAACATTATTTCATCAAAAAGTTGATTTTTTGTTATAGGTTATGTGGTTATGGTTAACCCATAACTCTTGGGTTATGTTACTTTATTTATAATAATTGTAATTGTTTAATAAAAAGTAACTAAAATAAAATATTTCTCTGTTGACCCAGCTAGGAATTGACTTATATTAGGCTACTTGTTTTTTTATAATATAAACGAGATTCACCCACTTTAAAGTAGGCTATTTTAAATAGGCTACACTACACGCATTTTATTAACATATCTCAGTTATTGACAACTCGATTCGTGATATAAGCCTAACTACGTCATCATGAAATAATATTTGAATTTCTTTATAAGGCTTTGAAGTTAATATGGAGTTTATTATAGAGCTATCCCATTTAAAATAATTTTTTTAGGCTATACAGGATTAAAAAGAACCTTTCAGGAGGTTAAACCCTTTTTCCCTTTCTCTGTACCCCTGATTAGAGCCTTAAACTATAACCTGAACTGTATAATTAGAATAGTAAATACTAAATTAAAAGTATAATTTTTTGTCGCCTACGTGTTTTACAACATACATTTGCTTTTAAAAAAGTGGAAATGCATTGTTGGACAATCTCAGCTGATTGCAGTAAAATCAGCTGTTACGATACGTAGATAGATGATTGTAAATGTTAAAATAATGATTGAGGTTAGGCCTAGTTGTAAAAATTTGAAATTAAAGTATAATTAAACATTATTAGGAGGTGAATATTTGCACTAAAAAGGTGACATGTTTAACGTTGACAAATAGTAAAATAGGATTGACTAAATTAAATAAATAGTGCGAAAACATTTATGTGCAGTTAAAGACGTTAAACGTGAGGGTAAGTGGCAGTTTGTAGTGTCTTGTAAAATATAACAGATAAACTTATTGTAACAATCATAGGCCAATCGGTTAGAGTATTTAATTTATATTCGTGAAGCTAATAGGCTATAAATAACAGTTTTAAACTAAATATTTGTTGTCTCTGCCATGTTTTTCGGAACAGAATCTGAGAATAATCAAATATAAAAACAAATAAAAATTTTAGACTATTACTTCGTGCAGTGTCCATGCAAACTGTTAGTTGAGCTTACTTTTTTGTAGAACGAAACTAGAATTTGGATTCAGGTAGTTGTAAAAACTTGGAGGTGGAAGTAAGCCCAATTTTTTTTTTTTAATGAACGCTCATTACATAGGTAGTTAGGCTTATTGTAACAATCATAGATCAATAGAGAATTTAATTTATATTTGCGCTCTTAATGATTTTTTTTTCAAAAATCCCATTATAAACGCGTTTTAAATGGGCAAACCGTGGAAAAGCGAAATGGAAAAAGATGGGTAATAAAATAAACTACTAAAGATCGATTAAAAGAAAAAGAATTTAATAAACAAACATTTATATATGGCTTAGCAAACTTTATTTTTGATATTTTTGCCATATTTTAAAAATAAACAGAGTCTGTGAATAATCGTATATTAGAAGAAATAATTTGAAACTATTATTTTGTGCAGATTCCTTAGAAACTGCAGTTAGTAGAACGGATTTATAATTGGAATTTATGTAGTAGATCTAGTGAAGATTTCAGGAAAGTAAGGCAAATCCTTATTTTAAAAATTGTACTTTCAATTTTCCCTCATGCTTTGAAATTATTTTTTTAAATGGAAATGTTAAAAATTATTTGTTTTTTAAAATTACAAACATGCTATATTTTAAACAATATTTACGGTGATTTTGAAAGTTTCAATTTTAGAATGTATTCTCTTATAATTTATTTGATTTTAGTAACTGGGTTATTCGTTTGGAAGGAAATAAAAGAAAAACTTAGTCAAATATCTCTAAACTTGTTTAAATCCAATATAAAGTGTAATTATGAAACCAGGCGCTACTACTTAGGCCCTATATGACCGCGATGGAGAACAATATAATGGCCTACTATACAATCCAAATAATGATCCACAATAAATTATACCGCGTTCCTCTCACATCCCTACCAGTCGATAATAGCGTCAAAACTCAAGAAATAGCGTCAACACGTTGCTGTAAGTCCTTCATTCCATTCTATTCGCTAGTATTTTCAATTTTAGTTTTCCTAAGTAACTGCAATTAATATAAACATTCATTATGCGTTCCAGCAAAATACAATCGACCCTACATCTGGCCAGCTGATATTCTGTCGGCTCGATACCCTATTTTATACAGTGGCTAAAATATATTCAATCGTTTCCCAACATCGGTCAAAATACAATAATTTAAAATTTGTTAAATTGAATAAACTATACACCAATGAAAATCTGAGATTTTAAGCATTCATTTTCACGTATAGGGCCTAATACATTTCTTTAGATGCTTAATTAACTACAAATATGTCTTGCGAAATCCCGATGTTGGCCTGCTCTGCATATCGTAAAGCTACTTGTCATGACAGCAGGGGGACGATTTTCCATATTTATTTAGTTTTAATTATTGTAACACTTATTTTTCGTATTTATACATAATAAATGCAGAATAAATTCCCTGTATATATTAGAATATAAATACTATACTCAAAAACCTATAACCACAAATATTTACATTACGGTTACCAAGTGACCATTCTAAAACATTACAAACAAAACGAGCCCTGTTTGTTCGCTTCTGAGAATGATTACTTGGTAATCGAAATGTAAATATTTGAGGATAAACGTTTTTGAGTATTATTCTTTATGATTTAATCAGATTGTTTTCGAAATAAATATTTATCTTTGATATTTCAAATCATTTTTACAAAAAATATGTAAAGTTCAATACATTTTACAAATCGACAGTTCAAATTATTTTGTTATTTTTCATACGTTAAAAGAAATAACAAATATAAATATTTTATCTTTTTATAAAATGTCTTTGTTTACCTACAAAAAATATAGAGAATACAAAACTATATAGATATAGATAGCCTGCATAATTATTTTGCTTTATTTTCTGGAATATTATACAGAGCACAGTAGCGTAATTATGATAAATAAATAACAATAGCCCTTGCTACAAATATTTAAACACCCTTGGTGTACATTTCGCCAACACAGGATTACATCATGATGCTATGTTTGTAACCTTCTGATGATGCTAACTGTGTTGGTGAAATGTACGTCAAGGGTGTTTAAATATTTGTAGCAAGGGCTATTGTTATTTATTTATTTATTTTCTGGCTTTAATGGTTTTCTTGCAGTTATGAGGAAAAAACGCCTTTTCATAGTAAAAAAATTCTTATAATTTCAAAATCTCTTAGGCCTGTATTTTTACGTAAATAACTAAATTTTGTACTGAAAAACGTATATTCTAGTAAAAAACTATTACTGCAGATTTTTGCCTCGTCTCAAAACTTAAATTTTCTAATTTTCATTATTATCCATTTACCAATATTTCTAAAAACATTTGAAGAAATGTATTTATATAAATTATGCCATCGGTATCTACATATTTTCCTGGACCAGATAGGCGTACATAGGTTTACGTTACATTAGGGCCGGGTCTACAATTTTCCACCCTCATTAAAGTGCCTTCCCTAAGTTCTGCCGTTTATAGAACTTGGTTTTGCTTTATAACGCTTGATTAGTGACTGCGATATGTGAATAGAACGAACGTCAGTTTCACATAAAATAGATAGAAAAATAGTTGAATGAAAAGTTACAATGGCTTTGCATTTAGCCTCTGACGTTGACGACACTAAATTACCCAGTAATCCATCTGCATGTGCTAGTACCACGCAGAGGTACCAAACTTTAATTTTGTTTATGTTTTTAAATCTCTAAATTTAAAAAAATCCTCAATTATGCGCCCCCCTCAAATTTTGCAGCCACTTAGATCGCCTATATGGACGAGCCGGTCCTGCTTTACATATTACCGTGTGTTACTAAGAAGAAAGAGGCTGACAAAAAAAGAACTTTAACTTAGAGTATGGTACTAAGGCTATTAGGCCTACCTAGCCTTCGGCTCTAAGCGCAAAGTAACACCTAGGCCTACATATAAAGAAAATATGATTTTGAGTGTTTGATGTAAATTAACATGGCCCTGCAGAGGCTAGACCCCCGCCAGATGTAGGGTTAAAGCCAGTTCTGCGTTTTTAGTTTACCAATTACAAATATTGCCACATTTTTGAACACTTTAGTCAAACTTTAGCTTAACTTAAGGAGTTTTATAGGCGTATTTTTAATAAAAATTGGCATCTTTTCCTCACTTTCTAATTAATGTAAATTAAATTGTATTTTGAAAATTCATAAATTTATAAAACAATTTTTAATTATGAATTGATTACTAATTTATATTATATTAGTTGAACATAAACCTGTGAGCAGTGACAGCTTCAGGATTTATTTATTCGGTAGGCACAGTTTAGGGGAGTCGTGACTACCGGGAGGGGGGTCTAGTGCTACCCCCAAAAGTTATTTAATATTTAAGTGTGTTTGATGGCATTTTTTAGATTCAGGGCAAAGATATACTAGCTAAACAAACGGGCAATTTTGCTATTTTATTGTTGCTTGGTGCATTCTAGATTTTGCTTTAAAATCTCAGATAGGCTATATATATATATATATATATATATATATATATATATATATATATATAAAATTTAAAACAACACAGGTTATTCAAATACAAGAATAAATAATAAATATTCTTGTATTTGAATAACCTGTATTGTTTTAAATTATTAAACAAGAAAACGTATTTTATATTTATATATATTTATAAAAGAACAAAAGTCTAAATACAAATACAAGAATTATAATTGAATTTACAATTCAAAGCTTTTCGTTGGCTTTTCGTATAATTGTAAATTCAATTATAATTCTTGTATTTGTATTTAGACTTTTGTTCTTTATTAATACACAAGAAAACATACTGCGATATATATATATATATATATATATATATATATATATATATATATATATATAATATCTTTGTAGGCCTACACGCTGGAGAAAATACTGCTTGTGTCATCAAATTTTAATCGAAAAAACATTTGTCCCACTACTAGGCCTACTTAATTTTGTAACACATACACTTGGGCTATATTTCATAGTGATTATACATTCATTTCTTAGCGACCCCAAAGTTGCCTTCATCTGTTATACACGCTTGCGGTGCTTATGGATTATTGATGAAGGCGACGTTGTTACCAAAACACGAATGATCAAGAAATATACGTTGTGTGGATTAAATAGTGTGTATGTGCCCCAAGTATTTTTCTCAAATACAGTTATTATTTACTCTAAATAAAATTTAAAATGGACGAGATAATATTCTAGGGGAGGAATATTTAAATTGGGAATTATCTTACATATTTTTGCCGTAAATCTACAACAGCCCTTTAGAAAATATTTTGGCAATCCTTCTGTGCCTCAAATCCGTGAACAATTAGTTTTAATATATATATTTGACTACATTTTTCTGCCTTTCCTAACATAATGGTATTTTCCGCTACTGATGGGTTTCGGAAGGACTCGATTTTCAAAACTTAACGTACTTCTAAGAGTATCTAGTTTGATATATTTCTCTACATCTAAATCCGCCTGTATTGCTAAAAAATTATATATTTTCATTTAATTAACATTTTTTACGTTTAGTAAGTTAAAAAATAAATTTTTGCTTCAAAGTATTTACGTTTTAGGGTTTTATTCTTGTAAGAATCGCTTGTAAATATTTTCATTTAATTAACATTTTTTACGTTTAGTAAGTTACAAAATAAAGGTTTGCCTCAAAGTATTTACGTTTTAGGGTTTTATTCTTGTAAGAATCGCTTGTAAATATTTTCATTTAATTAACATTTTTTACGTTTAGTAAGTTAAAAAATAAATGTTTGCCTCAAAGTATTTACGTTTTAGGGTTTTATTCTTGTAAGAATCGCTTGTAAATATTTTCATTTAATTAACATTTTTTACGTTTAGTAAGTTAAAAAATAAATGTTTGCCTCAAAGTATTTACGTTTTAGGGTTTTATTCTTGTAAGAATCGCTTGTAAATATTTTCATTTAATTAACATTTTTTACGTTTAGTAAGTTAAAAAATAAAGGTTTGCTTCAAAGTATTTACGTTTTAGGGTTTTATTCTTGTAAGAATCGCTTGTAAATATTTTCATTTAATTAACATTTTTTACGTTTAGTAAGTTAAAAAATAAATGTTTGCCTCAAAGTATTTACGTTTTAGGGTTTTATTCTTGTAAGAATCGCTTGTAAATATTTTCATTTAATTAACATTTTTTACGTTTAGTAAGTTAAAAAATAAATGTTTGCCTCAAAGTATTTACGTTTTAGGGTTTTATTCTTGTAAGAATCGCTTGTAAATATTTTCATTTAATTAACATTTTTTACGTTTAGTAAGTTAAAAAATAAATGTTTGCCTCAAAGTATTTACGTTTTAGGGTTTTATTCTTGTAAGAATCGCTTGTAAATATTTTCATTTAATTAACATTTTTTACGTTTAGTAAGTTAAAAAATAAATGTTTGCCTCAAAGTATTTACGTTTTAGGGTTTTATTCTTGTAAGAATCGCTTGTAAATATTTTCATTTAATTAACATTTTTTACGTTTAGTAAGTTAAAAAATAAATGTTTGCCTCAAAGTATTTACGTTTTAGGGTTTTATTCTTGTAAGAATCGCTTGTAAATATTTTCATTTAATTAACATTTTTTACGTTTAGTAAGTTAAAAAATAAATGTTTGCCTCAAAGTATTTACGTTTTAGGGTTTTATTCTTGTAAGAATCGCTTGTAAATATTTTCATTTAATTAACATTTTTTACGTTTAGTAAGTTAAAAAATAAATGTTTGCCTCAAAGTATTTACGTTTTAGGGTTTTATTCTTGTAAGAATCGCTTGTAAATATTTTCATTTAATTAACATTTTTTACGTTTAGTAAGTTAAAAAATAAAGGTTTGCTTCAAAGTATTTACGTTTTAGGGTTTTATTCTTGTAAGAATCGCTTGTAAATATTTTCATTTAATTAACATTTTTTACGTTTAGTAAGTTAAAAAATAAATGTTTGCCTCAAAGTATTTACGTTTTAGGGTTTTATTCTTGTAAGAATCGCTTGTAAATATTTTCATTTAATTAACATTTTTTACGTTTAGTAAGTTAAAAAATAAAGGTTTGCTTCAAAGTATTTACGTTTTAGGGTTTTATTCTTGTAAGAATCGCTTGTAAATATTTTCATTTAATTAACATTTTTTACGTTTAGTAAGTTACAAAATAAGGGTTTGCCTCAAAGTATTTACGGGAGGGTTTTATTCTTGTAAGAATCGCTTGTAAATATTTTCATTTAATTAACATTTTTTACGTTTAGTAAGTTAAAAAATAAATGTTTGCCTCAAAGTATTTACGTTTTAGGGTTTTATTCTTGTAAGAATCGCTTGTAAATATTTTCATTTAATTAACATTTTTTACGTTTAGTAAGTTACAAAATAAGGGTTTGCCTCAAAGTATTTACGGGAGGGTTTTATTCTTGTAAGAATCGCTTGTAAATATTTTCATTTAATTAACATTTTTTACGTTTAGTAAGTTAAAAAATAAATGTTTGCCTCAAAGTATTTACGTTTTAGGGTTTTATTCTTGTAAGAATCGCTTGTAAATATTTTCATTTAATTAACATTTTTTACGTTTAGTAAGTTAAAAAATAAAGGTTTGCTTCAAAGTATTTACGTTTTAGGGTTTTATTCTTGTAAGAATCGCTTGTAAATATTTTCATTTAATTAACATTTTTTACGTTTAGTAAGTTAAAAAATAAATGTTTGCCTCAAAGTATTTACGTTTTAGGGTTTTATTCTTGTAAGAATCGCTTGTAAATATTTTCATTTAATTAACATTTTTTACGTTTAGTAAGTTAAAAAATAAATGTTTGCCTCAAAGTATTTACGTTTTAGGGTTTTATTCTTGTAAGAATCGCTTGTAAATATTTTCATTTAATTAACATTTTTTACGTTTAGTAAGTTACAAAATAAAGGTTTGCCTCAAAGTATTTACGTTTTAGGGTTTTATTCTTGTAAGAATCGCTTGTAAATATTTTCATTTAATTAACATTTTTTACGTTTAGTAAGTTAAAAAATAAATGTTTGCCTCAAAGTATTTACGTTTTAGGGTTTTATTCTTGTAAGAATCGCTTGTAAATATTTTCATTTAATTAACATTTTTTACGTTTAGTAAGTTAAAAAATAAATGTTTGCCTCAAAGTATTTACGTTTTAGGGTTTTATTCTTGTAAGAATCGCTTGTAAATATTTTCATTTAATTAACATTTTTTACGTTTAGTAAGTTAAAAAATAAAGGTTTGCTTCAAAGTATTTACGTTTTAGGGTTTTATTCTTGTAAGAATCGCTTGTAAATATTTTCATTTAATTAACATTTTTTACGTTTAGTAAGTTAAAAAATAAATGTTTGCCTCAAAGTATTTACGTTTTAGGGTTTTATTCTTGTAAGAATCGCTTGTAAATATTTTCATTTAATTAACATTTTTTACGTTTAGTAAGTTAAAAAATAAAGGTTTGCTTCAAAGTATTTACGTTTTAGGGTTTTATTCTTGTAAGAATCGCTTGTAAATATTTTCATTTAATTAACATTTTTTACGTTTAGTAAGTTACAAAATAAGGGTTTGCCTCAAAGTATTTACGGGAGGGTTTTATTCTTGTAAGAATCGCTTGTAAATATTTTCATTTAATTAACATTTTTTACGTTTAGTAAGTTAAAAAATAAATGTTTGCCTCAAAGTATTTACGTTTTAGGGTTTTATTCTTGTAAGAATCGCTTGTAAATATTTTCATTTAATTAACATTTTTTACGTTTAGTAAGTTACAAAATAAGGGTTTGCCTCAAAGTATTTACGGGAGGGTTTTATTCTTGTAAGAATCGCTTGTAAATATTTTCATTTAATTAACATTTTTTACGTTTAGTAAGTTAAAAAATAAATGTTTGCCTCAAAGTATTTACGTTTTAGGGTTTTATTCTTGTAAGAATCGCTTGTAAATATTTTCATTTAATTAACATTTTTTACGTTTAGTAAGTTACAAAATAAAGGTTTGCCTCAAAGTATTTACGTTTTAGGGTTTTATTCTTGTAAGAATCGCTTGTAAATATTTTCAAACACATAAATAACATATTGTAAAGCTATGAAAAAAAAACGATTTACCTACATCACTTGTTAGCAAAGGAGACTATTAAGCAATGAAACACATTTTAAATATAAATAAATAAAAAAATTCAACGCATTTCAACGGGAAACTCATCATCTTCCCTGAATAAAACTACACAACTTGAAAATTATACGTTCTAAATAATAGTCTAGAATTTCTTTAAAATTATAACTTATCTGTTACGTAATTTTTATTATAAATAAACAAAACCTCTTAATTACAAAACTTTTGATTTAAATCCTAATGTAGGCTACATTTCGGTTATAAAGCAATCATGTTCAGAGGAAACGCTTGTAAAACTGTCTCTAAAGATGGTTGCTATGGAATGGAAACGCTACACTAGGATTTAAATCCTAATGTAGGCTACATTTCGGTTATAAAGCAATCATGTTCAGAGGAAACGCTTGTAAAACTGTCTCTAAAGATGGTTGCTATGGAATGGAAACGCTACACTAGGATTTAAATCCTAATGTAGGCTACATTTCGGTTATAAAGCAATAATGTTCAGAGGAAACGCTTGTAAAACTGTCTCTAAAGATGGTTGCTATGGAATGGAAACGCTACACTAGGATTTAAATCCTAATGTAGGCTACATTTCGGTTATAAAGCAATCATGTTCAGAGGAAACGCTTGTAAAACTGTCTCTAAAGATGGTTGCTATGGAATGGAAACGCTACACTAGGATTTAAATCCTAATGTAGGCTACATTTCGGTTATAAAGCAATCATGTTCAGAGGAAACGCTTGTAAAACTGTCTCTAAAGATGGTTGCTATGGAATGGAAACGCTACACTAGGATTTAAATCCTAATGTAGGCTACATTTCGGTTATAAAGCAATCATGTTCAGAGGAAACGCTTGTAAAACTGTCTCTAAAGATGGTTGCTATGGAATGGAAACGGTACACTAGGATTTAAATAAAACGTTTTTTAGTTGAGAGGTTTTATTGATTTATAATAAAATATTTGTTATTATAGTCTACCTAATAAAAACGATGACTGTCACTGAAACGCGTTTGAGAAAATAAGTTACAGATCGTGAGTCGATCTTTATTATTGTTTAAATAAAAGGGATTCTACTGTAATGGAATTACTATAGTTTGTTTCCGTAACTCTTTTACTGTAAAACATTTTTATATTAAAATAATGTCCCAATAATTTAGGTTAAACGTTAAACTGAACGTTTAAAATAAAATGAAATGAAATGAAATTTCTTTATAATTTTAAATATGGATTTATTTAAGTGAAAATTTAAAATAAAATAAAGTAATAAACCTTCGCACGATATTTATCGAACATTTTATATAATGTATTAATTATTAAATTTTAATATCTTAAGAATATTCACCGGATTTTAAGAAGTAAAACAAAAAAATATTATGGCTAATAGAAAATTTTTGAAATAATTTCAAACAATAATTTTCTATTTAAACACCTTAAACTATTTAATAAAATTTAAAATAATATTATTTTGCTTTAGTTTATTTTAAGTTTAATTATATAGTAATTATTTAACATTAAATTAACTGTGTTTGTAATTTAGTTTTGGAATTACAATTAGTTTAGTTTATAATTATTCTTGTCGGAGATAATAACTTTGTTGGTTTTTCACAAAATAAGTAATTTTCTACAAAATGTTTTGAAACAATTTTTATTAATTTTTTGTCCATGATAATCGGTCAAACTTCACTTTTTTTTAATTCAACAAATTATTTTTGTTCAATTTATTCAAGTAGTTACAATTTAAGTAAATTTATAAACAAATTACTAGGTCCAAATGTCTTCGATCTTGCTTGATTTTCGTCAGCGTCATTGGCACAAAAGACGTCAAACTCGCAACTGACAAAGACTGCCTAGTGGGATGAAGTTTTCATAAATTTACTCAAATTATAAGTTTGACAAGTCGTTTTATAATGAGTTTTCTTCATATATTTGATGAAATTTTGGGCCAGGCGGTATTTTAAAGATACTTCTTCTATAATTTTGTATGTTGCATTGAAAAGAGAAATGCAATGTACGTAGAAGGGATGTTTTTGTGATTTATAACCTGATTTGTTTACTTCAGAACAGCCTAATTTTGGTAATTTAGGCCTACGATCTGAAGCTTTAATTCGAGTTAAGTTTTGTTGCATTTGTGTCGGACATTTTTAAAAATCTAACTTAATTCGTTTTTTAAGATGGGCAGACTGGAAACTTAAGTTTGTTGTAACCATATTGATTTTTGTTTGCAAGTTTGGTCCATAAATAGGCCCTACATGATATAGGCCTACAGAAATCAGTGCTTTAGGTTTTATTGCTTAGCGTTGAATTTATATAATAAATCGTCGTGAATTTAGTATCTCATGTGAGATTATTTGTATTTTTACTTTACAATATTTGAATCGACAAGCTAAACGAACGTGAGATTTTTTAATAATCTTGCCGAAATTTGCTTGGCCGTGAAACTATTGTTGTAAACTTTCCAGATTATAACTGCCTTCTTTATGTTAGGCTTGACATTTCAATTTTTTAAAGTTCGTCAAAGTGCGAACTAGTAAAAACAAAACAATCTATTTATTTTTAATGCTGTGAGTAATTGACAACTTTGAAGTAAGTTAAAATATTTATAAAAGATATTAGAATATTATTTCCGGTATTATAGGCCTATAGCCCTTTGAATGAAAGGACCTGCTATGAGAACAACTGTAACTGGCGAGAAATGCCAAACAAAATGTTCCAACAAAAGAACATGTGAACAAAAATTAATAAACAATAAATTTAATGTTTTGTAGTCAAGATTGTGTTTTAATTCGATAACAATAATCTACAGAAATAAGGCCGAGAAGTAACAAGCTTTATAAACTAGGCTACGTAGTAACGGAGATGCTAACTAGGCTTTATGTATATGTTGCATTGTAAGTGGTTTCACAGGGTTACATTACATCAAATCATAAATTGTTTTTTCTTAAAACATATGTTTAGCCTATTCTTTTTATGGTATTTTATATAAATATTTCGTTGCGCTATATATTTTCCTAATAATTGGAAGAATTTAACAAAAATTTTCCCGTTAATAAAACGGCAATTCAGAAGCTACAAACATTTATTCACTGAGCCTATATTATCTCTTTATCAACAAACCATAAATGCACACATTTTAATCAACCAACACGTTTCACAAAACCACTTTCATTGCCCAATGAAAACAAATATTAAAAAATTATAAACGTAAAAACATTAATTAAAAATTACTATATCGTCTTGCGAAAACTAGCTCCCAAATACAATCCATAAATTGAATTTTAATTTCTTGAAATGATCGCATCAAAACGAAATAGGGCTGTATGATGAATGAAATACGTGTAACTGTAAAACACAATTTGTAGTATTTCTAGATAAAACACAAAAAGCAGATATTCACAACTCATTTCACAAATAAAATATATTCAATTAGAGGTGTTATTAGCTGTGGCTGTTGTAGAATTGTTCCAAATTTTAAATAAACAAATCAGGCTATAGTTCTTTAAACAAATTATTGAACAAATTATTTTTCTAAATCGCTACTAATTAGCCTAAAATGGTTGGCAGTACACTCGCGTAGGCCTACACCGATAAACCAAATGTATGATATTTCTGCAGGCCTAAACTATTGCCTGAATTAGACGGTTGAAAATGATGATTTTTTAAAAATGGATTGTACGTATTCTTTTGACCTATTAGAGGCTAACTTAAGTTTATTTCTGATTAATTTTTTTTGAAACATTAGGCCTGATACATTAAATATTTCCAGAATACAAAAATTAAATCCGTACCTATAGTCTGAAGTGTTGGATAAATAAATTGAAAACTAAATTTATTCTTAGTAGTTTTTTTTACGTTTTCATTAGAAAATTGATATGGGATTGCTTGCATATGGAACCAATTTTCAATAGTCATTAAACGAAATTATTTCCCCAATAATATTTTTTTCATAACAGGACTTTGGTCAAATAAGAGAATTTAATGAAAACATTTATTGATTTTCGACGTTTCAAGCACACCAACAATTTTCGTGGCCCTTCTTAAAAGTAAATATAAAGTTTAAATAAATGCGGTTGATTTGAGAGTCAGGTGCAACTATTTATTTAAACAGGCAAAACTATGTTATCTTTAGCAAGCCTTTTTCCTCCTGCAGTCTATTAAGATAAATAATAAACTGCTCTATTAAAAGCTGCTACTTCTCAGGACGCACATTCGAGTTTTCTTGAGTTCATCGCTAGTACACATGGACAAAGGTGCTGTGAGTTAATACAAGCGTATATGTGTTGTTTTCATAAATACACTAAGGTACACATGGACAAAGGTGCTGTGAGTTAATACAAGCGTATATGCGCTGTTTTCATAAATACACTAGGGTACACATGGACAAAGGTGCTGTGAGTTAATACAAGCGTATATGCGCTGTTTTCCTAAATACACTAGGGTACACATGGACAAAGGTGCTGTGAGTTAATACAAGCGTATATGTGTTGTTTTCATAAATACACTAAGGTACACATGGACAAAGGTGCTGTGAGTTAATACAAGCGTATATGCGCTGTTTTCATAAATACACTAGGGTACACATGGACAAAGGTGCTGTGAGTTAATACAAGCGTATATGTGTTGTTTTCATAAATACACTAAGGTACACATGGACAAAGGTGCTGTGAGTTAATACAAGCGTATATGCGCTGTTTTCATAAATACACTAAGGTACACATGGACAAAGGTGCTGTGAGTTAATACAAGCGTATATGCGCTGTTTTCATAAATACACTAGGGTACACATGGACAAAGGTGCTGTGAGTTAATACAAACGTATATGCGCTGTTTTCCTAAATACACTAGGGTACACGTGGACAAAGGTGCTGTGAGTTAATACAAGCGTATATGCCCTGTTTTCATAAATACACTAGGGTACACATGGACAAAGGTGCTGTGAGTTAATACAAGCGTATATGCGCTGTTTTCCTAAATACACTAAGTTACACATGGATAAAGGTGCTGTGAGTTAATACAAGCGTATATGCGCTGTTTTCCTAAATACACTAAGGTACACATGGACAAAGGTGCTGTGAGTTAATACAAGCGTTTATGCGCTGTTTTCCTAAATACCCTAAGGTACACATGGACAAAGGTGCTGTGAGTTAATACAAGCGTATATGCGCTGTTTTCCTAAATACACTAAGGTACACATGGACAAAGGTGCTGTGAGTTAATACAAGCGTATATGCGCTGTTTTCATAAATACACTAAGATACACATGGACAAAGGTGCTGTGAGTTAATACAAGCGTTTATGCGCTGTTTTCATAAATACACTAAGATACACATGGACAAAGGTGCTGTGAGTTAATACAAGCGTTTATGCGCTGTTTTCCTAAATACACTAAGGTACACATGGACAAAGGTGCTGTGAGTTAATACAAGCGTATATGCGCTGTTTTCATAAATACACTAAGATACACATGGACAAAGGTGCTGTGAGTTAATACAAGCGTTTATGCGCTGTTTTCATAAATACACTAAGATACACATGGACAAAGGTGCTGTGAGTTAATACAAGCGTATATGCGCTGTTTTCCTAAATACACTAAGGTACACATGGACAAAGGTGCTGTGAGTTAATACAAGCGTATATGCGCTGTTTTCATAAATACACTAAGATACACATGGACAAAGGTGCTGTGAGTTAATACAAGCGTTTATGCGCTGTTTTCATAAATACACTAGGGTAATGTGACGACGCTATATTTTAATATACATCTAGAGTGCAAGAGGAATAAGGTCTGCGTATCCGTTATTTGAAACATTGTCTGTATAAATAAATAGTTATACCTGACTCGCAAATTACCGCATTTACCTAAGCACTAATTTCTGAGTGTAAACATGATTAATAAATACTAGTTTTACAAACATAATTATACAAAAATAAACATAAGCAAAGTCAGCTAAAGACTAAAGCAATTCTTATATTGCAGGCTGCATTTCTAAATTTGATTTTGGACTACAAAAACACATTTCAATATAACAACTTTATATGAGGAAGTAGGTTTGACCTTTAAGGGGCTAAAATGCGGGCAACTGGTGTTTAAAGCCAGTTGAAACACAATTTTTCATAATTAATTTCTGTACGCAGACTATTTAATTACAGTAGTTGTGATTGGAACATTTGAAATATTATCAGCCTTTTGCTATAAAAAAAGACAGATAACTTCTGTTTACTGACAGTTTTATGGAATGGGAGACACTGCTTTTTTAAGTTCATATGTTTCAAAAGTTAACAAAAGGGTTTTGTATTGTAACCTCCTAAACGTCTTGAATGTAAATACGTATTTCAAAACACTTTTAATAAGTGATTCTACCTAGTTTCAAATTAATTAGAAATCGTTGTGTGAAATTATTAAATATTATTGAGATGTCAGTTTATTTTGGCGTCGGCCTAAATAGCCTATTATGTAAGGTTCTTTGATAGAACCACAATTACGTTTTATACTATATTTTGTAAGTTTGCCAGCTACTGAATGTAGACACGCGTTAGTAGTTTTAACAACTTTCAAACTGGAAGAAATTTACGTTATTTTAATGAAAGTGCTATAGATATTCTGTCTTGGAAGGAGATATGTTTTATTTGGCCGAATGCTACTAGGTTTTTACTAGTTTGCTTTTATTATTAAGTTTTAGCATTTTTTCCATGAAATAACTTTTAAAGTAATACTAGCTTAAAACATACAATATAATTATTTAAGGTTTTTAACCTTCATATTTATTATAAAGAAAATCTGTTATTTAAAAAAAAAACTCAGCCTATATTCCCTGAATGTTTTTTTAAGATAACTGTAATAAAATATATATTTAGGTTAATTTAAAAAAAAAATTTTTTCAAAGGATGTGATCTTTAACGAAAATTACAGACTTAATTTTTGCGTCTCTAAATATTTTTATTATTCTTTCTTGTATATTAATTGATAGAATATTCTATTTAAATCTTAGTTAATAGGCCTACTTGAGACTTATTAATTTTCTTTTGTGTAATGCGTGACACTGTTTAGTGTTGTTTACGTTCAGTTTGTTTATAATTTTCTTTTCTCATATTTGTTTTAATTTGTCGATAGTAATAATTTGGTTTTTTTTACATTAAAAATTAAAGCTGAAGCTCAAAAACTAATTTTGATAAGAATATAAATAGGCTACTTAATGAAAATTTAATAACTATTTAAAATTAAATGTGCAATTTTTTGATAAAAGATATTAGCCTAGTGGCAACAATAAATTAGTAGCCTACTTCCCTCGTCAACCGTTTAAAATCTGATAGTTATAAAGATAAACAAAGAATAAATAACCTACTTTATAATTAACTATAATAACACAATATATTGGTAATTTTTTACATTAAATTGTCATAATTTTACATTTTAAAACATAATTTCCATAACGAATGTAGCCTAGACTTAAAATAACGCTAAAAACACAATTTTACTAGGCAAAACATCCTAAGTTTTATTTGGGCGATGTCACTACTTTTATTAAAGTTAGTAGTTAACGAGTCTACGTTTTGTGAACTTATTAATTAGAGAAACGTTTTTGTAACCGCGATTAAACTTGTAGGCCTATTATTTATAGGGAGCAGTATGCACATTAAAAGTGAGTGTAAACGTTTAGGCCTATAAGTTACATTTATAATAAAATATTAATATATAATATACATAAAATTATAAAATAACTCTTCAATAAATTTTATTTATAATGCTAGTGTAATTTAATAGGTTTTAGACTTGTGCTACTTGATAATGCAATTAGGCGTAGTTGCAAGTAAATTAGACATGACATTAAAACAATATTATTATATAAAAAAAATTATACCTTGGTTTATAATTCAGTGAGAATAAAAATGTTGAATTTCTTGAAATGATGGTATCAATTTACTCTGCCAAAATAGAAGGGTATTTTTTTGTTCTGTTTCAACTGGCAGATTCCATTGTGTCTATTTCCTTTCAACCTTAAAATAGACTTTAAAACTATTTACAACTTTGAGGTTTTGTCCTTTGGAGATATCTTATTTTAGAAAAATCTTTGTTGTAGGCCTAATTTGTATACTACATTTAAACCTGGTTGGAAAGGAATTATTTATAATTAGTTTCTGTACGTAGATTATTTAATTAATTGCGATTTAAAAGATTAATTAATTGCTATAAAAAGACAGACAACTTCTGTTTACTGGCAGACTTAAACAAAGTTAAATGAAGAAGAAAAAAGTATTTAGTAGAGAAGGGGTTTGCCTATGGCAGAAAAAAACTAATCCTGAATTACTTTATTATTCGAATTACGTATGAACAAAAACAAAGCTTCCAAATTAATGGTCATCTGTTTTGTTAAAGATTCTTTACGTTAGGCCTAACATGAGAAAAATGTAGCCAATTTAAAAAAGAACCTAATTGTTTTACACTGTGAACAGGCCTAAAAGTCATATCGGCTTTTCCATAATAGATGAAGGGAAACTAACCTATATTGATAAGGAAAATTTGAAATAAATACAAACGTTAATATTTGATTTCGTGATTAGCAGCGGGCGGATTTATTTACCTTGTTTAACATGTCGCTTCTTCCCTACAATATAGCCTAATAGGCTTATTTTATCTGCACGAGCATACGGGTTGATAAAACCGGATTTACGAACTCACTATCTGAACTATAAAATGGTATCGAACTAGTAAATTTTTATTTTATCTGTTCTGTGCAAACAATTAGTCGCGCATTTCCAGGCAGGGAAATTGCTGTCAGTAGAACGTAACTGCTACGTAACGTCTGCCTTATCACGCTATATACAGTTTGTTTTCGCGGCAATAAACTGTTCAAATTATAGGTTATGCTTTCATTTCACAGAGATATAATGTGAATTATCTGTAGCGATAAATCCACCTGTAAAGCACAGGTCGGCAGTAGTTTGATCGGAGCGTAAACTATGTAAGGAATATTGCTCTTCAGGTAGGCTATTAGGTTTAGCCTAAATTATCTATGCATTATTTTCCGATGAATAATGTTAGTGCTGATAAAACGTGTGGATTAAAGATAGTAGATTATGCAAGTACAGAAACACAAAGAGTTACCGACTGAGCGACCTTTACAAAGTTGATTGTAATCTGTTAAAAATAGATTATACATCTAGGGTAATGTTTTTGAAATAATAATTCAGTTTAGATTTTATGCAATTAAATGATATCTATTAGCCTTCGATTTTTAAAAAGTGATTTACAAATTTTAATAAAACGGTCAGGCTTACAAGATATATTCTATTATTTTCTAACGTTAGGCCAAGTTTGTAAGTAATTTAAATAATAAAAGCTGGTATAAGTCAAGCAGCGTAGGCCTACATTTCTGAATTCGACTGAAAATGAACCAAATTAAGTAACATGGTAGTCTACCTTACAGCAAGGCTGCTGAAAGGGTCAAAAAGTAAATATAGTCTCATAATGAAGCATTTAATAAATGTGTGATGGTCACTGACGAAGACAAGTTTGTTGTGCAAAAGCATAAAAATGTAATTAAATAATCCTAGTGGATGCTTGTAAGTTTAAGCCTACGTCCTATTTTTAATTCTCAAAACCAATTTTTAATTAACAGGCCAAGTCCAAAACTGCTTATAAATAATAGGCCTAAATGGTTTGTACTTATTTTATCGGTTACTTCGAGTTTATCCTTATGCAGTACACAATTGGCCTATTAAAAATTTTATTCTAAGCATTTTGCTACTGAATTTTCCCAAAACTTTTCAAAGTTCTTTCTCAAGTCTTAAATTAATTCCTTGACGATATTTAGAAGAGTGGAGGTAAGGTAAAACACAGAAGTGTTGACTTTGTACTTATCTATTCGTACATATTTATTATACAAGTGTTGACTTTGTATTTATCTATTCGTAGATATTTATTATTAATATGTTGGGTTCTACCATATCTGTAGATAATAGTGTATAGAGATGCAGAAAAGTGTAATACATATATTCGTTTACTTTAAAAGACATTCGGTCGGTTAATATCAATTTTCAAATAGGCCTAGTGCATTTAAACTTCGGGAAGAAGTTCTGGAATAAATGTATAGTCACAAAAACTATTATTGACTAGCCTACATCGAGTAAAAGTCTTTCTTACGCTTAAGAACTGGATCTCTGCTCATCAGCCTAATACAGCTATTTTAGTAAAACTAAAATTTTGTTTTCGTATTTGTCTGTTAAACCCAGTAATATAAACTATTCTTCCCGTCCTACATTTACTCATTTCAATATTTCACCTCCGAGTCAATTTTTAATATAGGCCTATATAAATTGAGATTTTTCTTTAAAATATTAGATTAATGTTTTTTTTAATCACATCCAATAAAATGGAACTATTTCTGTTACTCTTTCTGGCCTTTAGCCTATAGGAAACCTGTAGGCCATATATTCAAAATAGGCCCTAGTAGAGCAATATTTTCAATACTTTATCAGACGGGTTGAATATTTTTTTTTCTACACGTCTACCTACAAAATACAAATGCAAGCTTTGTAGAGTAGGCTCAATTTTTTAAAAAATGTATTATTAGGTTTTGTTTCTATTGCGTAAACAGTGGAAATAAGAGTAAAAGCGGTGAAAATGAAATAAATGTTACTTTTCTTCATACAAAAACATCTGACCTTTATCATTATCATAAAATAATTGTAAATTTATTTAGCCTACGCGTGTATAGTTATAGTATATATTTGATACTATTGACTATAGGCCTATTTGATAATTATTGTCGGCTATCACATGTATGATCTATTTACGTTATCATCATAAGTAAACCCACAGTTTGTTTTGTATTTTGTCTTGTATTGACAATTTCAACTATTTTGCCCCTCTTACTATGACGAAAAACATTAATAAAAAACTGTTTTTGAAATAAGTTCTCTTTTTTGTAAAAATTTTAAAATGTTTCTAACCCCAGAGGGAAAATAAGGGACGTTATCAATTTCAGTATAACTTTAAAGTATTCCTTTATTAAAAAGTAAGCTTCTAACAAAATCATTTCCTATAACAATAATTGCTATTTTATTTATATTTAGAGCACCTCTTAAAGCTAGAATTGAATATAAATTAAAAACCTTTACAACCTGTTTCAATTAATTAATTATGATTATTGCAATATTCATAATTGAAATGGTATATATTTGTGAACGTAACAAAATGTAGGTCAAAGAATAATGTAGAATTTCCTGTAAGGGACTACGGGGAAGTAAGTTATAACATTCTTTATAACGCTCACTCTTCTGGAGGAACATTAAGTACTCACTCTGAGGCTGCTCTGACATATCCTGTAACTCCGCCTTGACTGGCGAAATCTTGAGGCTGCGGGGATTCAGGTTGACGATGAGGGAAGGGACCACTCGATGGTGGAGGTGATCGGTCGCCAGCGTGAAGGCCGGGGAAGGACTACAGGACGAACAGAGTTCAGAGCGGCTCCAACACCAGCCCGAACACCGAGAAGATCGTTCCACCATGCAATGGATCACTAACTCACTTCTATACACACCTTCACTAACTCACTCCTCGCGAGTCACTGACTCCCTACGATACGGAGTCCAGTTCGCGGCTTACTGCGCACGCGCAGTTTTCCCGGCCGTTTGGCTCCGCCTACCTCGATGCTTATTGGAAGATGAACAGCTGGATCAATCAGCTGTTGGAGGGGCATCGAGTAAAATGGCTGCAACAGTGAACAAATCGATTATGTGGAGCCGTGCAAGAACGGATAATAACTGGACATCCACAGCCTCAAATGGCTATTGCAAATTACTTTTTGCAACGGCAACATGTAAATTCAAATATCTAATTATTGTTACAAGCCTTAGTAAGAGATGCGGTGTACAACTGTGGCAAATGTTATACATAATCTCACTTGCTTACTTTAATAAGATATTGTATTTTATGGGATAAAACGATTGTGTTTTACATATTTTGTTGTCAGTAGTTGGAATGGGTTTCCTCATATTTTATTAGTAAAGTCCATTAACTATGTTAATGCAGTCCAATGCCTCCTTATTAGCTTAAGTAAATTGCAACTTGTAACCGTTTCGTCATACTTTGTCCTCATTGCATATTTTATTTGTACACAGCAATGCGATTGCAGTTGCATATATATTAGTCTACACAACAAAAAAAACCTTACGGTTTTAAAAATCATATACTATAGATCCGAAATATTCAGGAAAAGTTTATTTTAGTTGGCCTACGTCTTATTAGTCTATAATCCAGCAAAACCGGACCCTTTTATTAAGAAGCCTCCTGTATCTCCCCATACAGGGTTTGGACAAATAATGTTTATTCCTTACTTTGTAGGCCCTATGTTGAAATAAGAGCGCGCGCGTGCGCATGCACACACAAGGTGTTGGTCTACTCTTATTGTTTACATTTACCTCAACTTAAACTAGGCTACTGTATTTAAAATTCATATCCAATATGCTATTTACAACTATTTCTATTTAAAATGTTTAAATTATTTAAAAATTTACTCCTATAGATATAAAAGTCGATTTAGAATTTTTAATAGGCCTAGAATACTTAGATGAATTATTTGCAAACAATTTAATGTTATTGAATTATCAATTTTTTATTGTAGTCAATCTTATTTTAATAACGACATATGTTTAAGTACTCAAATTGTTTAAACAAACTCCAATTCTTGCCTTGGGCTGAACAAAAATATTGAATCTGAAGAGATTTTATTCTGAGTGTAATATTTATCGTTGTAGCCTAGATTTCCTTTCAAAAGTTAAAGATATAGGGCTCTATTGGGCTAATTAATAGCCTATTTTACATCATTGAATAATAGCGAACGTTTAAGCAAAGACAGCTCGAGACATTATTTTCATTAAATAAAATCTTTGTGCCGTTTTTATTAATTTCGCTATGTAATTAAGGCCTATATCGAAGGACTTTTCTAATTGTCTATAGGGCCTATTAAACATTGCACTACCATTGATTTTTTTTCTTTTTGACGTAGGCTAAGATACTTAAAAATATATAGGCCTATATTTGAAAAATGTTAATTTAACCTAAACGCAATAACATACTAGAAACGTAGTATATAGGCCCTAAACTGAAAGTTTTTTTTTTAACACAACACTATTTTATAGCCTATTATATTGAATAATAATAATAATAATATAAGCTAATAGAACGTATTTTAGAATGTGTCTACCACACAATTGGTAGTCAATAGATTTGGTTACGCATAAAAAATCACTTTTAATTGGTAACTTAGAAGCGTTGAAATAAAGAAATGGACAAAAACTTAATTAAAATTAGCACCAGTGAAAACATGATTTCATTAACTGTTTTCACATAACCCGTAGAGTAGACCCTGCCTAACTAAAAAACTATGTCAAATATAAATTTATTGTGTTTTCGAATATTTAATAGTTGTAGGCCTATAAATCGTATTAATGTCATCGTTATATGCAATTAATAGTCCTGCATATAGAAATTATATAGAAAAAAGTAATATTAAATTGAACGCCTACTACTTACAGTGGAAAGATATCAAGAAAACTTTATAAAATGCCTTCTGTATCGACGAAGATTCAGTCAATCACTGTTGACGACAATTACGAAAATAAAGGCCAACTATTTAACTTGGTTAGTTTTGTTCATTGTTTTCGTGTTAAGAAACTTACTTTGTTTGTAACCAAATCCATCATAGATATATTTAAATTCAACTTTATAGTGACGTGGTGTAGCATAATGTCCAGTAAGTGTTAAACAATTACTTACTTCATAAAATTAGTGTGTTTGTAGGCCTAAATTGAGGTTATGTTCGTATGACCATATTTAACGTAAGTTTTAATCACAACTTTTGTTTTTCTACATTCAAATTAACTTTAAACTTGATAAGTATGTGACGATCACACTAAAATTTAAAAAAATAGGATAGTTATGAAATGTAAACAGATAGTGTAAGTTTTTGCAGAAGTGTCAGCACAAAGTTTGTTGACTATTACCAGAATGTTTTCTTATAAAAAATAAATCTTCAGGATATAGCCTATTCCTCTTATTGAGTACGAAACATTTACTATGAATCTAGCCAGAATCTGAAGTACAGCCAGAATCTAGCCTATATTGCAGTGTTGCTTTATATGCGTGGTGTAAGGTTTAGTTTATGCATTCCTACGTAGTACAGATATATTCCGATAGGGTCGTATGGCACGGAAGTAGCCTAATTCATTTTTGTTCGTTGTAGTATTTTATACATTTCAAATTTAACGAAATTAATGCGATAATTCGCAGAATAAATTTTATATTCTTGAGAAAAAAGCGTTAAACCAGTTCTACATTAGAAGGAAAGAAAAATAGTCAAAACATTATAAAATATGGCTAGACCCTTATAAATACGTTCCGAGTTGCAGAAGCTTAATATATTGGAACCAATGAGATATAAAATATGAGGAATTTTTAGGAACACAAGTCAAAGAAACTAGTAGGGTATTTAACCTTTTCTATAAAAATGGTTTGATATTGCTTTTAGGCTATGTTCTTGAAAATGTACTACAATTAGCCTATAGGCCTACAGTTAGAAGTAGTTCAAAGTAGCCTACTTTCTTCGTCATATTAAAAACTAGATTTACGTTTTCGTTGTTTTTACACGAACATACAGAATCAGCGGTAGGACGGCTTTCGTCTCTCGTAACAAAGACGTCGATTGCCTCCGAGTAGGTTGTTACTGCTCATGCGCGCCTGGCACCAGATACTGAGCCTAAAAGGCGTTATTTTGGCTTCGGTATCCGGAACAATAGGACCTTCTGGTTCTAATAGTCTGTACAGATTCGTTTGCGTCATAGGTTTTAATTATTTTCTGACAGAATACAATTAACTAGGCAGTCTCTCAGAGTTTAAAACTAGTATCTTTAATAACTTAGGCCCAACCTATAGACTACGTTATATTAACCTATTTCTTAAGCATATAAACGTTTATACAGGTATTTATTAGGTATATATATTACTACAATAGAGTTCTATTATTCTAAGACAGTAAAAAAAATTCTTGTTAGTCTTGTGTGCTGTTAAAAAACGTTCATTTGGTGTTGATAGTAAGGCTGTATGCAGGGAAGGGGGCCTGGAAGTTTTCTTTCCCAAAATATTTATGCGAAAGTAAAAATTTAAATTATTTTAAAGTAAAAATGAGAGAGTAGACTACTCAGGCTGAGCGTATATGGGACAGATGTACCCAGTGACACTTGCGCCCATGAAGTGTGTGACAGTTGCGCCCAAGTTACCCCAAATATACCAGCGTTTGGGACAGCCACATTATTTGATGTATTATGTACGATTATAGTACTTTACTCAGGCTTTGGATTGGCTAAGTGATAGAAAACCAGTTTCTCCATCATTTTGGAAAACTAGTATTCTATTATTTAGGCGTGTTTAAAATCAGCTAAAAGAGTCGTCATTTTTATATATTTTACTTTTTTAAATCATAGTAGGTTTACATCAAAGACGCGTCCTAATGTCACCAGTTTCTTCGTACTTTTTGATCGTTTTATTAATTCTCTTGACCAGTTTTATAAATGTGCTTTTCCCCTCTTCCCACCAAGGTTCAACTCTTCATTTAGGCGCAGACTGCATTTTCCGCTGCATTTTTAAAACAACTGATCAATTCAGTGATTCTAGGATAAGGTCTCCTAAGGGTGCTGTTCAGCCTGCTGTGCCATCCTTCAACATTAAGGTGGAGCAAATGTCGCTAGGCGGTTACGTGAGTAAAGAGCTCTCCAGTTACTTCTGGAGACCTATTCCTCGAAAACATTCCTCGCAAAGTCCTTACTTGACAGATTCAACAGTTGGGTTAACCGAATTTTGTTAAACCTAAACGTTTTACTGATCTTTCCATGTAGGCCTATTAAATATGTTCTGTCATATTTTATAAATAGCCTAAGATCTAAGCTTAGCTCGAACGTCAAGGTAACTATTTGTTATTGGACTAACGGACTAACAATTTATACGTTGTAATTTAAAGAGATTGACTGATCAAGTCATCATCAACACGTAAATATACAAGTAAATATAGCAAACTCTTATAAAACGCAGTTTAGAAGTTACAATCTTGTATGGTTTTGTTAGAGTAAGCCTGTCACTGATGAAGGTTGCGTAGTTGTCGAAACTGATTTCGTTGTATAAAGTAGCTTTTAGTGAAATTTCAGTGCCGTCTTTTAGCAAATACCTTTGGTAGGTTGATCTAAGCAACTACAGTGCATGCTGTACGCTCTATGCAACTACATTTTATAAGAGTTTACCTATATGGAAAGATCAGTAAAACGTTTAGGTTTAACAAAATTCGGTTAACCCAACTGTTGAGTCTGTCAAGTAAGGACTTTACGAGGAATGTTTTCGAGGAATAGGTCTCCAGAAGTAACTGGAGAGCTCTTTACTCACGTAACCGCCTAGCGACATTTGCGCCACCTTAAAGTTGAAGGATGGCACAGCAGGCTGAACAGTACCTTAGGAGACCTTAAGGGTGCAAAATGCAGCCTGCGCCTAAATGAAGAGTTAAACCTTGGTGGGAAGAGGGGAAAAGCACATTTATAAAACTTGTCAAGAGAATTAATAAAACAACGAAAAAGTACGAAGAAACTGGTGACATTAGGACGCGTCTTTTCACTCTGACCTCCTTACAAATATTAAACTATGTTCAAACTGAAGACAACTAGAAATTATGACAATGGCCTATTTGTCTCTATTATCCTCTAATATCCGGCACCCATGGAGTCGACATGTTGCCGGTTATCGGAAATTTCCGGATAATAGAACCTAACTTATATAGCCTATATACAGTAAAAGCTCTAATATCCGGCACCCATGGGGCCGACATGTTGCCGGTTATCGGAAATTTTCCAGATATTCGAACTTAACCTATATAGCCTACAGTGCGTACTGTGCATAACGTTATGCTACCTATCAAGGAAAATTGAATGTACTGTTGAAATCTCACCTTCCATATTTATTTGTATCCAATTACTTTGTTTCCGTACGTATTAATAAAAGCACATGCTTGCGCACAAAAAAGTTTATAAGAATAAAATTGAAGAAAGGAAAGAAAATTACCGCTAAAAAGCTTTTTCGTAAAATTATCACTCCTGATTCGCGATGACAATTTCTCAACAAAAATTGTATTTCCGATTACTCGCATCTTGTAACCACAAAGAAGGTTACTGTACTGATTTGTTTCTGTTTTGTAAATGTGCCGGTTAGTAGAGCGTTCCGGATGATAGAATGTCGTATAAAACAGCTTTTACTGTGTATATTTATGATTTCGTCCTTGCATGCAATAAACGTAGGTCTATTTACTGTGTGTGACAGTTGTGTTAATACAGTAGAGCCTATATAAGTTAATGAACTTATACTGTATTATGATACAGTACGTACTTTATCAACATCCAGTAGTCTATAGACAAATTGCAGCCGCTGCCTACTACACTGAAAGTGGCCTAGGCCTCGGAGAATGTTCCTAAAAAATGTAATTTTTCAAATCCTTGCCGAGAATCTTAGGCCTAAATTGTAGGCCTGTTTCGTTATTCGAAACTCTACCTCAGTAGTTGTGAAGATGACAATAATGTTAACATGTCGCAAACAATAGTAACTTATTTTCTCGTAGATATAAAGTTATGATTATTATCTTCTTTGGGTGTAACAGTTTCTTAAAGCTTTTTAAGAGTTTATGTTACTATTTGTATTTTGTAAGTTAGTTAAACCTTTAGGAGTTTATCAATTCCTATGGATGTAGCCTATGTGATTTATTATTTCAATTCCTATGAAGAATGTAGCTTATGGAAAAATCTATATTGGAAAGATCTCATGTAATATGTAACAAACGAGGTTAATTATATTATCGCCCAAAATCTATTACTATTTCAGAACTTACATCAGGGCTACACTTACATAATATGTTTCAACCTAATTACTTCTTACTTCTTGGTAAGGGCGCCAAAGGTCAGAAGAGGCCGACGCCTGCCAATACCCAGTAATCCCTATCTGTCAGGATCTTATCCATGCACAATGCCCCTCCGAGTTATAGTGTCAGCTTTTCTCTGTGTTGGTTTGGCGCTGAGCAGAGTAGCAATAGATGATGCAAGGTCTCTACTTAAGTGTGATATCTCTGGCATATTGCGCTGTCGCTGTGACTATAGTGCGGACCACGTAACCGTGCACTTGGCCTTGAGATACTACAACTTCTGAAAATATATTACTTATTCAAGAGTGTGCTATACAACAGCTTTATGTAAGAAACGATCAGTCATCGTAAAATTACGATCAGCAACACATTTGTACGGGAATTGATGAGACGAGTAGTTTTATAATTACCACGAGTGTTTTGACAGTCCTTGTCATGTTTTTAGGAAAGTTTTTATACTAGCCCTCTACCCCCTCGTCTTGCCTACTGCAATCCTCAAGGCCAAGTTCACAATTATAGGGTCTGAACTATCACGTGCCGTGAACACAGCCGTGGATCTTGGGACACCACGATAAATTGATGGGCTTGGGGGTTCTTTCTGAGTGTTAATTAATAATTTTCCAGTAGGTTCGGATATCCAACGTTCAACCAACTTCTCCCGGAACACCTCTTTAGCTTTGCTTCGGCATTTGGAAAGCGAGAGTTTGGGAACCCCAACGGGTTCCATGGTAGAAGAAAATTTAGCTATCAACCTAATATCAAGTGTCTATATTACAACTTAACGCGTCGCATTGGATGCCGACTACATTATAATGTTTTGCTCACGTGTTGGAGTTAACTTTAACATGCTTCTGTATATCGGCCACCAAATCTGTGTGCTGAATAGATTTAAATTAGTAAAAGATTTCTGGACCTAAACAAATCAACTCACTGAATCACTTATTAAATTAAACTTCGAATTTACTAAAAATTCATTTTTAATAAAAATGTTTACATCATAACATTTATGAACGGCCGTCGGTAAGACAAACAGAAAAATCTCTTTAAAATTTTAACAGTTATTAGTCTTAAACCTAATATAATATTAACGTACTGATCAAGTTACGAATTGATATGGTAAGCATTATGGCCGCATCATGTTAGCATTGAGACAGGTTACAGCACAACTTCGTAAGATTATATCTACTTCAATTAAGGTACCATGCCCATTCTGTGCCCAGTAGCTTCTCAACCTAATAGTATTAGGCTAATACCATCTACCTTTCCTTAACCTTCCTACACGGAGGTGTAAGGTTTTATGAACCCTTCAGAAAGTAACGCTTCTTCTGCGCGACAGTACACACGTGGTGACATTAAGAGGTTAGGGGGCCAGATGTCCCTTTTTTTTAGACATGTATACCGTTGCCCTGAGTATCCTCCTGGGGATGCTTACTTGTCCCTTGGGTAGAATAGTAACTGACATACTACTTTTATAATATATTTTTCAATATATATATATATATATAATTCATAATTATATTACAATATAATATATTGTAGGCATCTACTATCCCGTAGATTATAGTAATGGCAATGATGCCGAGATTGGCTCCAACCTCAGAAGCTCACGTCGTATAGTTTCAACTAGGTACTCTTCTAGAAGTCTGGTCACCTTATTTACATTTCCTGTCTGGTCATACTGTCTGGTCGTTATAAAACTAACCTATTTAGTGAATTAGATTTTTCGGTATGCATACATTTCACTTTAACGCTGGAGTATCATACTGTAACAAACTAACCTATTTAGTGAATTAGATATTTCGGTATGCATACATTTCACTTTAACGCTGGAGTATCATACTGTAACAAACTAACCTATTTAGTGAATTAGATATTTCGGTATGCATACATTTCACTTTAACGCTGGAGTATCATACTGTAACAAACTAACCTATTTAGTGAATTAGATATTTCGGTATGCATACATTTCACTTTAACGCTGGAGTATCATACTGTAACAAACTAACCTATTTAGTGAATTAGATATTTCGGTATGCATACATTTCACTTTAACGCTGGAGTATCATACTGTAACAAACTAACCTATTTAGTGAATTAGATATTTCGGTATGCATACATTTCACTTTAACGCTGGAGTATCATACTGTAACAAACTAACCTATTTAGTGAATTAGATATTTCGGTATGCATACATTTCACTTTAACGCTGGAGTATCATACTGTAACAAACTAACCTATTTAGTGAATTAGATATTTCGGTATGCATACATTTCACTTTAACGCTGGAGTATCATACTGTAACAAACTAACCTATCTGATTTAATTACAATCTTTAATATAGACCAATATTTAAATTGTAAAGACTAGCTAAAACACAATGTATTCACCATCTCTATACTGCGAACTGATAGGAATACCAGATGGAGTTACAGATACGAGATCCTATCCCCTGTATCCCATACCAGGGGATCAATAGATACGCGTTATAGATAGTTATAGATACGAGCCCCTGAGCACCTAATTTCCTCTACCAGGGGATCAGTACGTCCATTGTTAAATCCATCATAATGCCACCTTCTACTCAGTACTGGAACTGGGAGGAAGACCAGATAGAGACATACGAAATCACGAGCGCATGATTCCGCTATATGCCCTACCATAGGATCTTTGTTTAGTCCAACATGATTCCATCTCACTTTTCGTACAATTCATCCCAATATAAAAGTGTGTAACTGGAACTGGGAGGAAGACCAGATAGAGACATACGAAATCACGATCGCATGATTCCGCTATATGTCCTACCATAGGATCTTTGTTTTGTCCAACATGATTTCTTCTCACTTTCTGTACACTTCTTCCTATTATAAAAGTGTGTAACTGGAACTGGGAGGAAGACCAGATAGAGACATACGAAATCACGATCGCATGATTCCGCTATATGTCCTACCATAGGATCTTTGTTTAGTCCAACATGATTCCATCTCACTTTTCGTACAATTCATCCCAATATAAAAGTGTGTAACTGGAACTGGGAGGAAGACCAGATAGAGACATACGAAATCACGAGCGCATGATTCCGCTATATGCCCTACCATAGGATCTTTGTTTAGTCCAACATGATTCCATCTCACTTTTCGTACAATTCATCCCAATATAAAAGTGTGTAACTGGAACTGGGAGGAAGACCAGATAGAGACATACGAAATCACGATCGCATGATTCCGCTATATGTCCTACCATAGGATCTTTGTTTTGTCCAACATGATTTCTTCTCACTTTCTGTACACTTCTTCCTATTATAAAAGTGTGTAACTGGAACTGGGAGGAAGACCAGATAGAGACATACGAAATCACGATCGCATGATTCCGCTATATGTCCTACCATAGGATCTTTGTTTTGTCCAACATGATTTCTTCTCACTTTCCGTACACTTCTTCCCATTATAAAAGTGTGTAACTGGAACTGGGAGGAAGACCAGATAGAGACATACGAAATCACGATCGCATGATTCCGCTATATGTCCTAACATAGGATCTTTGTTTTGTCCAACATGATTTCTTCTCACTTTCTGTACACTTCTTCCTATTATAAAAGTGTGTAACTGGAACTGGGAGGAAGACCAGATAGAGGCATACGAAATCACGATCGCATGACTCCGCTATATGCCCTACCATAGGATCTTTGTTTTGTCCAACATGATTCCATCTCACTTTCCGTACACTTCTTCCCATTATAAAAGTGTGTAACTGAAACTGGGAGGAAGACCAGATAGAGACATACGAAATCACGATCGCATGATTCCGCTATATGCCCTACCATAGGATCTTTGTTTTGTCCAACATGATTCCATCTCACTTTCTGTACACTTCTTTCTATTATAAAAGTGTGTAACTGGAACTGGGAGGAAGACCAGATAGAGACATACGAAATCACGAGCGCATGATTCCGCTATATGCCCTACCATAGGATCTTTGTTTAGTCCAACATGATTTCTTCTCACTTTCTGTACACTTCTTCCTATTATAAAAGTGTGTAACTGAAACTGGGAGGAAGACCAGATAGAGACATACGAAATCACGATCGCATGATTCCGCTATATGCCCTACCATAGGATCTTTGTTTAGTCCAACATGATTCCATCTCACTTTCCGTACACTTCTTCCCATTATAAAAGTGTGTAACTGGAACTGGGAGGAAGACCAGATAGAGACATATACGAAATCACGAGCGCATGATTCCGCTATATGTCCTACCATAGGATCTTTGTTTTGTCCAACATGATTTCTTCTCACTTTCTGTACACTTCTTCCTATTATAAAAGTGTGTAACTGGAACTGGGAGGAAGACCAGATAGAGACATACGAAATCACGATCGCATGATTCCGCTATATGTCCTACCATAGGATCTTTGTTTTGTCCAACATGATTTCTTCTCACTTTCCGTACACTTCTTCCCATTATAAAAGTGTGTAACTGGAACTGGGAGGAAGACCAGATAGAGACATACGAAATCACGATCGCATGATTCCGCTATATGTCCTAACATAGGATCTTTGTTTTGTCCAACATGATTTCTTCTCACTTTCTGTACACTTCTTCCTATTATAAAAGTGTGTAACTGGAACTGGGAGGAAGACCAGATAGAGGCATACGAAATCACGATCGCATGACTCCGCTATATGCCCTACCATAGGATCTTTGTTTTGTCCAACATGATTCCATCTCACTTTCCGTACACTTCTTCCCATTATAAAAGTGTGTAACTGAAACTGGGAGGAAGACCAGATAGAGACATACGAAATCACGATCGCATGATTCCGCTATATGCCCTACCATAGGATCTTTGTTTTGTCCAACATGATTCCATCTCACTTTCTGTACACTTCTTTCTATTATAAAAGTGTGTAACTGGAACTGGGAGGAAGACCAGATAGAGACATACGAAATCACGAGCGCATGATTCCGCTATATGCCCTACCATAGGATCTTTGTTTAGTCCAACATGATTTCTTCTCACTTTCTGTACACTTCTTCCTATTATAAAAGTGTGTAACTGAAACTGGGAGGAAGACCAGATAGAGACATACGAAATCACGATCGCATGATTCCGCTATATGCCCTACCATAGGATCTTTGTTTAGTCCAACATGATTCCATCTCACTTTCCGTACACTTCTTCCCATTATAAAAGTGTGTAACTGGAACTGGGAGGAAGACCAGATAGAGACATATACGAAATCACGAGCGCATGATTCCGCTATATGTCCTACCATAGGATCTTTGTTTAGTCCAACATGATTCCATCTCACTTTTAGTACAATTCATCCCAATATAAAAGTGTGTAACTGGAACTACGAGGTAGACCAGATAGAGACATATACGAAATCACGAGCGCATGATTCCGCTATATGTCCTACCATAGGATCTTTGTTTTGTCCAACATGATTTCTTCTCACTTTCTGTACACTTCTTCCTATTATAAAAGTGTGTAACTGAAACTGGGAGGAAGACTAGATAGAGACATATACGAAATCACGAGCGCATGATTCCGCTATATGTCCTACCATAGGATCTTTGTTTTGTCCAACATGATTTCTTCTCACTTTCTGTACACTTCTTCCCATTATAAAAGTGTGTAACTGAAACTGGGAGGAAGACCAGATAGAGACATATACGAAATCACGAGCGCATGATTCCGCTATATGTCCTACCATAGGATCTTTGTTTTGTCCAACATGATTTCTTCTCACTTTCTGTACACTTCTTCCTATTATAAAAGTGTGTAACTGAAACTGGGAGGAAGACCAGATAGAGACATACGAAATCACGAGCGCATGATTCCGCTATATGTCCTACCATAGGATCTTTGTTTTGTCCAACATGATTTCTTCTCACTTTCTGTACACTGCTTCCCATTATAAAAGTGTGTAACTGGAACTGGGAGAAAGACCAGATAGAGACATACGAAATCACGAGTGCATGATTCCGCTATATGTCCTACCATAGGATCTTTGTTTTGTCCAACATGATTTCTTCTCACTTTCTGTACACTGCTTCCCATTATAAAAGTGTGTAACTGGAACTGGGAGAAAGACCAGATAGAGGCATACGAAATCACGATCGCATGATTCCGCTATATGTCCTACCATAGGATCTTTGTTTTGTCCAACATGATTTCTTCTCACTTTCTGTACACTTCTTCCTATTATAAAAGTGTGTAACTGGAACTGGGAGGTAGACCAGATTGAGACATATACGAAATCACGAGCGCATGATTCCGCTATATGTCCTACCATAGGATCTTTGTTTTGTCCAACATGATTTCTTCTCACTTTCTGTACACTTCTTCCCATTATAAAAGTGTGTAACTGAAACTGGGAGGAAGACCAGATAGAGACATATACGAAATCACGAGCGCATGATTCCGCTATATGTCCTACCATAGGATCTTTGTTTTGTCCAACATGATTTCTTCTCACTTTCTGTACACTTCTTCCTATTATAAAAGTGTGTAACTGAAACTGGGAGGAAGACCAGATAGAGACATACGAAATCACGAGCGCATGATTCCGCTATATGTCCTACCATAGGATCTTTGTTTTGTCCAACATGATTTCTTCTCACTTTCTGTACACTTCTTCCCATTATAAAAGTGTGTAACTGGAACTGGGAGAAAGCCCAGATAGAGACATACGAAATCACGAGCGCATGATTCCGCTATATGTCCTACCATAGGATCTTTGTTTTGTCCAACATAATTTCTTCTCACTTTCTGTACCCTGCTTCCCATTATAAAAGTGTGTAACTGGAACTGGGAGAAAGACCAGATAGAGACATACGAAATCACGAGTGCATGATTCCGCTATATGTCCTACCATAGGATCTTTGTTTTGTCCAACATGATTTCTTCTCACTTTCTGTACACTGCTTCCCAATATAAAAGTGTGTAACTGGAACTGGGAGAAAGACCAGATAGAGACATACGAAATCACGAGTGCATGATTCCGCTATATGCCCTACCATAGGATCTTTGTTTAGTCCAACATGATTCCATCTCACTTTCCGTACACTTCTTCCCAATATAAAAGTGTGTAACTGGAACTGGGAGAAAGACCAGATAGAGACATACGAAATCACGAGTGCATGATTCCGCTATATGTCCTACCATAGGATCTTTGTTTAGTCCAACATGATTCCATCTCACTTTCCGTACACTTCTTCCCAATATAAAAGTGTGTAACTGGAACTGGGAGAAAGACCAGATAGAGACATACGAAATCACGAGTGCATGATTCCGCTATATGCCCTACCATAGGATCTTTGTTTTGTCCAACATGATTTCTTCTCACTTTCTGTACACTTCTTCCTATTATAAAAGTGTGTAACTGGAACTGGGAGAAAGACCAGATAGAGACATACGAAATCACGAGTGCATGATTCCGCTATATGCCCTACCATAGGATCTTTGTTTTGTCCAACATGATTTCTTCTCACTTTCTGTACACTTCTTCCTATTATAAAAGTGTGTAACTGTAACTGGGAGAAAGACCAGATAGAGACATACGAAATCACGATTGCATGATTCCGCTATATGTCCTACCATAGGATCTTTGTTTTGTCCAACATGATTTCTTCTCACTTTCTGTACACTTCTTCCTATTATAAAAGTGTGTAACTGTAACTGGGAGGAAGACCAGATAGAGACATACGAAATCACGATTGCATGATTCCGCTATATGTCCTACCATAGGATCTTTGTTTAGACCTACATAATTCCATCCTGCAAGCATGATCTCGGCTATACTATTTACCAGGGAATATGTATATCCTAATATGATATAATGTAGTCCTGGTATAGTTAATTCTAATAGGATTGTATATAGTGCTATATAAGTCCATCTCCCTTTCCGTACTATTCTTTTTTTAGGAATATGGTGAGTTTGTTCTGGGAAGAAGACCTTATAGAGTCACAGATACCCGTCGCTGTAAGCAAAATCTCAGCTATATTCCCTACTAGGCGGTTTTATGTCTCTGTCAATTATCCTTCATACTCGCATGCATTAATACAATAGTTCACGAGTACAACGTATCCTGGCTGTCAATGCAAATGCATTAGTCATGCGAAAGTGATTTACTACTAACATCCACTGTTATTAAATGTTGTATGAGCCTTGGATTTTGGAGAAACACCTTGCATGGTGTGTATCTTGTGTAGAGTAGCCTCATTGTTTCATTGTTCCTTTGCGGAACTTCTCCGTCTTCTAAGTGACAGATGAGTGATAAGGGAGTGACGTGATGAGTGAATATTTTCTAACATTGTAGGTGTTACATTGAGCTGTTATCACTGGAAATGGATATATATTTATATTTTACGATATGAAAATCACGCCATGGCACTAGATATTATTTTAAAAGGTTTCTGATATTTTCGATTGTCCCAACAGAATTTAACTGGTCGAAATATCCTGAATATGGAAATCAGGATTTTGCTATTGGCGTAAGTTATACGTTAGGACTTTCCGTGCAGATTCAAAAGCGATATGATGATTGCCGTAACAAAAAAACTCCGAACCCTTTTCAACGCCCAGATATGCCAGCAATAAAGGAATTCCCTCGGAGAACGGACACTCCCATAAATTTGCCTATTTCGCTCGGACCCATGTCTTGTAGAGGTGACTTAACGACAGAACATTTCGACTTCCGACGGAATGGAAGGAAGTTGTAAGTCTGGAGGCCGGCGCCACAGGTTGAGAGATACCAGAACCCGCCCGCCTGCCGGCCCAGATCTACCTACACCCGTCCAGTTGGAGACGCTATTTAATTATCCAAATACTCAATATAAAGTTATAATGGGCGCGATCGTTAGATTCAGGCAAGTTATTTAGAATTTTATTCAACTAATTACAGGTCCTAAATGTCTTGTTAGTAGACCTACTGAAACATTCAAAGCTAGACTTAGGCCCGTTAGTTTTAGTGAAGTTTAGTTTGTTATAACTTCGCTAAAGTGTTTAACCAATAAAATTGATGTTTGTATATGTCTTGTAATAATTTTAAAGAACGGTTTAAAGAAAATCAAGACTAAAACCTTTGCTAAAATGTATGTAATTAATTTTTAAAGAAATATCATACAAGGGTTACAAACCCAATGCTCATATTCAGGCATAAAACTACATGAAGCGTTGAAGTCAGTTCAAAATACATAACATCAATACTTTGTATTGACTTTGACGTTTTGAACGTCTTATTATTCCTGTCTTGCTCTTGATAAATATCTCTTGATAAATATCTCACACTCTCTTGATAAATATCTTGTACAAATTATCAATCGTTAATAATAAGCGTTTTTATTCATCCAATCAAGTTCAAATACATTTTTTTAACATATAGGCCTAGTGGTTGACAATTGATGTTTATATAGTTTTGTCAAATATTTATTAAATAATAAAAAAATTATAAAAATTTAGGGGTATAGGTCGGATTTGAACTATTTGCATGTTCGAAGTCTAATTTTGGCACTGAGCCATTTTTCCATAACTAGAAGTATACTTCTCAAAGATGTATATGAAGTATTCTTTTTCCCCATCTGGTTGTCGTCGAAACCTTCATTGTACAACCTTAAACTGTTGCCATGGTTACCACACTATATCATAAATAGTACTCTAGGATTAAAAATGAATGAAATGAATAAAATAAAAAAGAAATTGTATTAACATTGTCATCCACTACAGGTTTAAAGAAATTTGAGCGGATGAATAAAAATGTATTTTATTAGGAACTGAAAATTTGTACAAGTTATATATATATATATATATATATATATATATATATATATATATATATATATATATATATATATATATTATATTAAATATGGTGATATGTTTTCTTGTAATATAATTAATAAGTTGAAAATATTTCAAAAACAAGAATAATTTTAATGAATATATTTATTCAAAGCTTTTCGCCGATAAAATAGTACTAGCATCTTCAGTAAAATAATTATCTAATAAAATATTTTTACAAAAGTACTATTTCATCGACGAAAAGCTTTGAATAAATATATTCATTAAAAGTATTCTTGTTTTTGAAATATTTTTAATTTATTATATATATATATATATATATATATATATATATATATATGAGAGTGCGAACTAATAGAGGAAATGGAAAACATATCATACAAGGGTTGAAAAATTCAACTCTCTTATTCAGGTATAAAAATACATGACATTAAATACTTTGACGTTTTGAAAGTCCTTTTCATTTTTAAGCCTTTAGTTGATCATGACCCTTTAACTCTATCATGATCGAAACTTTGTATTTAATACATACATTGTGAAAACATTTTACATCTTAATTTGTATTAAAAGACGACTGAAACATTCAAACATTACTGAAATGTGGTTATAATGTTTTAAAAGTTTTTATTAACCAATGAAATTTGTATTTGCATAATATGTTCAAAGGCTGGATGTTTTTAACGTAACTCAAGAAGAAAAATGTCTTTGTAATTAATTTTAAAAAAAACGAACAAGGGTTAAAAACCTAACCTCTTCAGGTATAAAAATATAGTAATAATATAAATATAATAAACAATCAAAATTTTAAACGTGTGACTAAGGAATCTATAGAAGTAATTAAGGTTTGATCAGTACCTGTGTGTTTCTATTCTCCTCACTTTGTAATGACTGGACGTTTTCAACGTCTTATTCAATTCCTTCTATTAACTCATACACTCCTGATATATATCTTGTACAAATTTCCAATCGCTAATAAAATAAGTTTTTGTTCCCACTCAAGTTCAGATACACTTTTCATAACCTATAGTGGATGACAATGGATGTTTCCAATATTTGTTCAATAATTAAGTTATAAAATTTGTCGGGTCCAGCCGGATTCGAACTGAAAATCTTCATGTTCGAAGTATAGCGCGCCTTGGCATTGCAAACAATTCATAGAAATATTTCTCAAAGATGTGCATGAATGTTTTCCCTCGTCTGGTTATCGCGGAAACCTTAATTGTACAACCTAAAACTGTTACCATGGTTACCACAAAATATCATGAATAGTGGTTCTAGGATTAAAAATGAATGGAAAGAATAAAATAAACAAACTGAATGAACGGTATCGAACCTTGCTTCACAAACGGGGACATTATTAAAGGAAAGCGAAAAGAAACTACAAGACAATGCAAACGACTATTTCTTGTTAGGTTTGATTTGGTTAGTTTGTGGCACTAGGGGGAGAACCGAGAGAAGTGAAAACTTTTATAGACACGTCTACAGAAACTTTGAATTGAGAAAAACATTTAATTTTGCGAAGTGAGGAATTACCTAAACATTTGTTATAAGACGCGCCTAACAGTGTTTTAATTTCCAAAATTGGATTAAAACACCTAACTTATTACTATAGTTATATTGAGATTTATCAAAGTTTAAATAAATAATATTTTTATTAAGAGATCAAAACTAATATTAACCAATATCCTTAACAATGTTCTATTGATAATAATGCAACATAACCAACGTATGAAATAGCTGCTCTACAACATAACCTATAATACACAATCACGTTTTCCATAAATAATAAGTTATCTTTTAATTCACTTTGACCTCAAAGTGTAACGTGACGGAAATTATACTGTCGCAAAATTGGATTATGTCCATACAATAACTTTTTGAAGGCGTCGCTATAGATTTAACTTCAAAATTAATTTTCTGAACGTACAATGTTTGAAAAGTGAAACACGGGGTCCTTTACTAGACGTGTATGAATAATGATGCAGTTTATAGTATCAAGATAACACTGTCCGTCTCCTACTAGCTGTGATGTTTTGCGTTACTCTGAACGCGGTAACATTCTCACATCTTCGCGTTTATACTCTATAGTAAATTAAATTGTACAAAGTTTGAACGATATGTTTAAAATTATTCGAAAAATTTAAACGTTTTTTTTGTTTAAATAATTCCGCACATCAGAATATTTGCCTTGAATTATTTTGTGTGTAAACATTTTTCATGCAAGTTTATTCTTGTCTAAGAGGAACTTAGCTAGGTATAATTTACATTTGACTAAAGGCCTTTGGAGCCTAAAACCTATTGCTTTTGAAGACCGTAAAAGCGTTTGATTTTTTTTAAGGCAAAGAAATCGCAATCATAAAAACACAAAGGGACGTTACGGCGAAAATACGAGAGATAGATACTGCTTAATACTTGTCGATTTATCGAATTATTCAATTGAAGGAAATATATTGGCATATTTTTATTTTATTGATTTAAAACACCGGATCTCAAGTCATGGATTTATTTATTAACAAACAAATCTCACTTCATTCTTAACTGTGAATGTCAACAAATTTTGTTAAGATCCAAATTATTGAAGCACTAAAAATAAATAAAATCAAAAATAACTTACTCAGAGCGGAGATCACATGTATATCTTCATACGGAGTCGGTCTTAACCGAACACTTCCGGGGTTGCGGGAAGTGAGCAACCTAAGGACTCTTACGGCGCTGCCAGACTGCTACAGTATGTCTGAAACTTCCATTGCGTTTTCTCTATTAGGAGTGACGTTACTGGATGTTGCAGGTTTCCCTGCAACCAGGCCGAAAGAGTCTGTCTACGACTGAGCGAACGGTCGAATGATCGCTGGGATTCTGACGTTTTTATTACTGTTTATAATGAAGGATCATGTTATATGATGAATAATCACTCACAACGAAGTATATAATTGTTACATAATAAATTAATTAATTTTTGTTTGCTATTGATATCTTGTTTTGGGGTTGCGCCACCGTGCAACCAACCCACGAGCCGCCAACGTCATTTGGTTGTTATTGGTCAAAATGTCTTTTCAGAAATATGTTTTGAATTCAAAGAGGGGATGAAATAACAGCGATTTTCAAAAATATTTATGGTCATGTGTTATATAATTTACTGAAATGTAAACGTTTTAAACGTGCTTAACCCCCCTTTTTTGGGGTAAAACTGTAGCAATATGACAAGTTACAAAAGCTTCCCCCTTTACATATCTAAAGCTTTTTGAATTGTGCAAAGATGTTTGAAAACCAAGCGTAACGATAAGTTAACTGTTTGTCTTCTCTTAGAGGTTGTTTAGAGGTTATGTTTAACTAATTTTGGAATGTAATTTCCTTTATATTCAGAAAAATCGAGTATTTGTTTAAATTAAGTGATAACATATGATTCCATACAGTAACTGCATTTGTTACTTGTAGGCTATGTTACTGTCAGTAGCCTAGGTTGAAATGTTGGCTACATCTAAGGAAAATTAGCCTATATTATTTTTTTATTACGTCACCATTAAATGAAGTTAACTAGTAAAGTGACTAGTTAATGATTTAAAATACATTTAATAAGATTATTCATTGGGGGCTATTTAATAAAATATAAAAATTTATAAGTATAATTATATAAGATTAACATTTTCAAATATAAATTATAATAACAAATAAGATTATCTTTAGTTCTGCATTGTTTAAATTTTTTTTCTCTATAAGATATTACAATATACAATGGAAACTAAATATGTAAGGAAAACTTTACTGTTAAATAGGTTTATACTCTTACCGCTGTATCTTATCAATTTCTTAGTGCCTAACATGATTTTAATTTTATTTCTTGCATTAGATTACATCAGCTGTGAATGTTCGATACACACTAATTTTTTTATGTGTTTCTAACGTTCCTAACTGAGACGTAATTAATTTAGGAAATAACATTCTCTTCATAACAACACGTTTAAATTTCTCTTACGTTCCAACAATAATAAGCGATCTATGTTTTTGTAAAGTTAAACCTCTTCGCTGTGTTTCCAGTTACGTTAACTCAAAACCCTGCCAAAAAATAAGATCAAATACCAACTCCTAATCGGGGAACATTACGGGATTAGAGTGTTTTGGCGAGGCAGAGAGTGGGCTTAGTTCTAAACGGAAGCGACGGCTCGGAAAGCTACTGTGGTGCACTCTAGGAGCATAGGTTCCTTCCTCCACGGAAACTTCTATTCCTTGAATGATGGCATTCTTTATGAAATGCTAGGTTAAATTTCGGAAACGTAGATTGAGAAACGCAAATAGACTTTAAAAAACCGTATAGATTAATATCTATAGTATTGAAAAAAATCGAGCCTAATTGTAATATCTTTTACATAGCTTCACAACAAGGCATGATAAACACAGCTATAGAGGAATTAAAATTAGAAAGGCATTTAATTCAACAATGGGGGGGGGGGACGGTTGAGCACGAAGTTATCCCTTCAGTATACACTACCGTTTCATTGCTCATTGTCCTCATAGAAGAAGAGAGTTGAGAGCAATGAGAGTAGCGAAGTTTGGAAAGTACAGAGTACGAAACACGGAATACTTAGCAATTCCGGTAGCTCCAGTTTCCTTCACCTCTTCCACATTTTATGAAAATATGGAGATAGTACGTAGACTCTAGAACAGGGGTTCCCAAACTGGGGGGCGTGACACCCAAATGAAATAAATAAAAATATTACAAAAATAATTTCCTCAGATCTTTGAAATAAAGTCTTTCTAGGTTTTCATAATTGTTTTTGTAAAGTTTCAATAAAGTTGTGTGGTGTGTGTACCGATACCTCCGTTTGGCCTTGGCGTGATTGCGAGTGTTCCCCCATTATTCCTATGAAATATCTCTTCTTATTGCTAAGGAAAAGAAAAGTCACACTATTAATGAAACGCTTGTTAAACCATGCCTTTTAAAAGCAGCCGATGTTGTCCTATTTATGTGATTTTGGCATATTTATCAGACTTTTTTGACATGTTAAACAACCTAAACTTGAGACTGCAAGGTGCATACTCAAATATAGTAACACATCAGCATGCCATCAAGATGTACGTTGAGAAACTACAACTTTGGATACGTAAAGTGTCAATAAACCCCACCAACTATTCAAGTTTCAGTAAAGTAGTGTCAGTATCAGAAGAAGCATGTTTTGAGGACGTTTTTGAAAGAGCACGTTCCACATGGACATACAGTTGCTGCCAGAAGAGTTGCAAGAGGAGGGAATAGAAATAAAAAATGACTCTGCTGCAAGATACGATTTTGAACAAATGGACAAGCCCTCATTTTGGTTAAAGTACTTAAAAGTTTACCCCAGTGTTTCAGAGAAAGCTGTTTGGATGTACTTGCCTTTTTCAACAACATACATGTGCGAAAAAGCGTTCTCAACTCTTGTGGCGATCAAAACCAAGTACCGCAACAAACTTGATGTCGAAAGTGACCTACGCTGTGCTTTGTCTGAAACCCAACCCAGGATCTGTCAACTTATTCAGAACATGCAAGCGCACCCATCTCGCTAAATTACATTTTATCTTTTGTTTTTGTAAGTAGGTAGGCCTATTGTTTCACCTTCCTTAAATTGAAAATGTATCTGTGTTACAATGTTAAATTTTGTATCAGTAATTATATGCTTTTCTCATGTAATACTTGTTTTAATTTTCATCATACGTACAATTATTGAATGTTTCCATTCTGCGTTACCGTATTCAACAGTGAACAAAAAAATCTACCTACTCACCGTATCAAGAAGGCACATACTTGTACGAGTTCATAAACTTGTACAAGAGTTGGTATGTACGGCACCGTGGAATAGGGTATTGCAAAATGGAAAGCTAATATGTGTAGGGGGGCGTGGGGTCTCCAAATAACCAGAGGGGGGCGAGGTACAAAAGAGTTTGGGAACCCCTGCTCTAGAACCTACGAGAAAATAAGTCTTACTAAAGACAAAGCCACGGGGAGAAGAAACGTTTTAGAATCTTGCAAAAACGTTTTAAAACCAATAAACTTTCAAATCAAGCGAAATATAAACTCGTTAAAAAAATCAGCTGTTTCTGTAATCAGATATCGACTAGAAATAATGAAATGGGTCAGATACAGACTAGAAATAAGGAAACGCATCAGATATGGTCTAGAAATAGAGAAATGTATCAGATATGGACTAGTAATAGGGGAACGGATCAGATATGGAATAGAAATAGAGAAATGTATCAGATATGGAATAGAAATAGGGAAACGGATCAGATAAGGACTAGAAATAATGAAATTTATCAGTATGGACTAGAAATTAAAAAATGTATTAGATATGGACTAGATATAGGAAAACGGATCAAATATGGTCTAGAAATAGGGAAATTAATGCAATACGTAAAACTACGTTAAGTTTAGAATGAACGTAATATAGGTAGGATTAAGTGTTAAAGACATTAAACTCCCGATACATGATGTAGAGGGGATAAAGTAGGCACATTTGTCGAGAGTCGGTTGTCTGAATTATACCTACTCTCTATCGAGGTCATAAAGAGAGGCCTTTAATCTGTGTAAGAAAAAAAGTATACAGATGACAGAAACGACTTGTCTGGAGTAAGGGGGGGGGGGGAACTAAACCCTGGTCTGTTAATACAGGTGTTTTTGGCTCTGCGTGGACAGGGTAGCTTACTTGAAGTAGGTCTGCACTAACCCGGGGTGAAGGGGAGTGGAGCCAACCCCCTACCCTATTAAATCGTCATTTATAAACGTCTACTCTTCATGCAAAACTGCCCCATATAAACATTCTATCTAGAGAAACTGAGTCAGCGAATTCAAATGGAGCATTCTACGAATTGGATTGATAGAAGAACATCTGGACGGGCATAGTTCTGAAGGAAGACGGCGTAGGTGGAGTGTCTCATACAAGGAGGAAACGTTATGATCAGATTACGTGGACAAGAAACCCGGAATACTGTCCCAGAATTAGAAGTGGAAGAGATACTGTTAAATCGATATTAGGACATATCTCCCCGAAGTTACTTGGAGCGTAGCAAATGACTAAATTAGGCTAATGGTTGCAGATATTCATTTCAAATGGCTGACAATGGTCATATTTATAATATGTTAAAGTTCAACTCAAAGTATACAAACAGAGTTATTGTAAAACTTTAGAGTTAAGGACTGTGAAACAGTTGAACACGATATGAAACATTTTTTCACTTGTGATCGTGAAGTCTGAAGATTAATTAACAGTCGATTCTGATTTCCTATGAAAATAACTACTCAGTACCACTAGCTTTGAGCTCTGTAATAAATTATAAGTTCATCTTTTAAATCTCAAGTCTATATGTCTAAGTCAATGAACAGTATCGATTAATGAGTTTGCAATGTAGCACGAATGACTTCACCGTTCCATGCGTTTAAATCTCAAGTCTATATGTCTAAGTCAATGAACAGTATCGATTAATGAGTTCGCGATGTAGCACGAACGACTTCACCGTTCCATGCGTTTAAATCTCAAGTCTATATGTCTAAGTCAATGAACAGTATCGATTAATGAGTTCGCGATGTAGCACGAACGACTTCACCGTTCCATGCGTTTAAATCTCAAGTCTATATGTCTAAGTCAATGAACAGTATCGATTAATGAGTTTGCGATGTAGCACGAATGACTTCACCGTTCCATGCGTTTAAATCTCAAGTCTATATGTCTAAGTCAATGAACAGTATCGATTAATGAGTTTGCGATGTAGCACGAATGACTTCACCGTTCCATGCGTTTAAATCTCAAGTCTATACGTCTAAGTCAATGAACAGTATCGATTAATGAGTTCGCGATGTAGCACGAACGACTTCACCGTTCCATGCGTTTAAATCTCAAGTCTATATGTCTAAGTCAATGAACAGTATAGATTAATGAGTTCGCGATGTAGCACGAATGACTTCACCGTTCCATGCGTTTAAATCTCAAGTCTATATGTCTAAGTCAATGAACAGTATCGATTAATGAGTTCGCGATGTAGCACGAACGACTTCACCGTTCCATGCGTTTAAATCTCAAGTCTATATGTCTAAGTCAATGAACAGTATCGATTAATGAGTTCGCGATGTAGCACGAACGACTTCACCGTTCCGTGCGTTTAAATCTCAAGTCTATATGTCTAAGTCAATGAACAGTATCGATTAATGAGTTCGCGATGTAGCACGAATGACTTCACCGTTCCATGCGTTTAAATCTCAAGTCTATATGTCTAAGTCAATGAACAGTATCGATTAATGAGTTCGCGATGTAGCACGAACGACTTCACCGTTCCATGCGTTTAAATCATAGTAATGGTCGTCCTTACGTAAGGATTTTGCTATAAATAAAGTTAATAGCCTTCTTGAGTAACCGACCGCATAATAGGAATCCGTGTGCCCTCTGTATAGCCCAAGTCCAAACCACCACAATGTTTATAAACATAAGGGCCAATTTTGGAACGAAGATCTTGCTTTGTTATTAAAGGTCCGTTCTCTTTAATCTTTCTTATTTCTTTTCAACAGGGAACAACTGTACTTTATGTAAGCTACCATATCCTTGTTAATCTTTGATCTAACGACATCCTAGGGCTACCCATTAAGCCAAGACTTATTTGTGTTTTTTGTTTTATATCACTCAAAAATACACTTTCCTACATAGAGACTGTCCTACTGAGGGTTAAATCTGACCCCAGAAGGGTTATAAAACGATTTTAAATATTAATCGTCTCAGAAAGTTATTTCAAATTAATTGGTCACTATTGTAACAAATTATTTCGCTCTGTTACCTATAGTCTGTTGATGTTACTTTCACATATACTTGCCTCATAATACCACATGTAAGTACCATTAAAACCTGAAAAACTTGTTCTAATTATTACAAGTAGAATGTTTAAAAACATTCTTCACGAAAAGCTATTAAAATGAAGTAACAACTGGAGAAAATCCCTAAGGAAAATTTAAATTTAAAACTAAGTTTGACGTTGGATTAGTTATTGAATTAGCCTTTGATGAAAATATTTTAAGCCTAAACAATAAGTTTGTACAATAATTACGCAAGTCTACAGAAATATTCTACGCTGAAATAATCCTAGTAATTAAACATTGGAAAAAAGGTATTTTGTTAGCGGCATTTAATTTAGCGTCTTTTTTGCGCCAAATTAACTTTCCGAAGTCACAGAATACAATTGACTAGAAAGTCCAAATTAAAAAGTCGGAAATTTTAATTTGTAAACGTTGGTAAGACTGGGGGGATTTCCCTCCGTGCTCTGAAAACCAATATTTGGTTAGTTGGGTGAAAACTGCATTCTGGCAGCAAACGCTGAGGATTAACTTTGGAAACGTTTTAATTGGCCGCGAGAAATGTTTTCTCGGGGATATTAAATTTAGCGCGGCTCCGTTCTAATTAGAGACGACTAATTAAACTGTAATGTTTTGGTTAGTTATAATTAATTAGCGTAGCTGGCGGGTTCGGTTGCCTGACCGACGAGTTGCCAGAAAGCGGACGAATGTGTAGGCGTTGTCACATACGGCATGGATATGTTCTTAAAATTATGTTGGAAGTCGATTCTAGAATGATGAAGTTAAAATTATAATGGTCAGATTTGTCAATATTTGGAAAGTTTTTGTTTAAAAAGAAATAAAAATTTATTGCAAAATTTGCCCTACTAACTTTGAATTTGATTTCGAAATCTTGTTGTTGTTCATGACGAGCTAGTTGTTAATCACTTATTACGCTTTGCTATTACTTACGACCAGACCTTTTGGTAACTATAAGTTGATACATTGTTAACTTACACTTGGAGGAAACGTTTTCGTCTTACGACTTCTTCAGCTTCAAAGGCTGCAGACTTCTGTTCGCAAGTAATTTCAAAGTATAAAAATTATAAAAATTTTCAATTATAAAATCCAAAACAAGTAAAGAGATTGATGAGGTCTACCGTAAGCGGTCCCTAGAGGATCAATTATCCGTAAATATATTGCACAATAATTGTACAACAATATTGAGCTTCTGTAGATCAAATCGAAAGATGGCGCAATATATTACATTAATCAAAAAAAGTTTGATTTTTGCTCTCCAATCTAGTAAATTTTACTGTCTGTTGGCAATATTGCACAATACAGGTTCAGTTTTGTGTTAAAAAAAATTAACCCTAATGGAGTAAAGATCTACGTGGCTAAAAAAAAGTTGAAGAAAGAAAGTTCATTTTAGAATGTATCGTAGCTTACCTGCTCTGTGGAATATCAAAAGTAAGGATAATAGTAACAGAACTTGAACAAATGAACAGTATGGACAGTCACTTCGAAAATATAGATAATACCATCCGGTTGCTGATTAGTAGTTAAATTTAATTTGTTGCGCTAGCTACTTGAAAACACTTGCATCACTAATGCTTAGTCTACTTGACAAATTTTCATGAGTGTTCATATATTTTTCTTTAAACCATTCCTTCTTCTAACTAAGCATCCTTTTAAAGTTATAACAATGCTACAGGCGGCAATGCCTTACGGAAAGGCGTAGAAGAGTAAGAAATATGCTGAAAAAGAAGAATGGCGATAAGCAGTAATTTTCTTCCAACTCCACCTCCTTGTCAGAAACATAAAAATACATCCTTCATGTGGAAGCATTTCCAGAGTAGCATGTGAAAACACTACTTCCCTCCCCCCATCAATCTAACCTCTAAATTCGTGACTTTCGCCCGGGTGACTAGCGTCAGGCCCTAGACGGAAGATTTCCGTCACGACCCGTGGTATCAGTATGCAAGAATCTTGCGACCTTCTTATAAGACCTGGACTTTTGACCGGCTCGCCTCCTGGGACGAGATAAACTTCAACCAGACTCTGCAGTTTTAGAACTATTCGGGGTCAGCGTAAGTTTCTAAACGCCAGGTTTCCCTACCTCAATCGTTCGGTCCAGGTAGTGCAATAAGACCTTTACTCACTCTCGGTTGGCCGTACCTCAATCGTTCGGTCCAGGTAGTGCAATAGGACCTTTATTCACTCTCGGTTGGCCGTACATCAATCGTTCGGTCCAGGTAGTGCAATAGGACCTTTATTCACTCTCGGTTGGCCTTACCTCAATCGTTCGGTCCAGGTAGTGCAATAGGACCTTTATTCACTCTCGGTTGGCCGTACCTCAATCGTTCGGTCCAGGTAGTGCATTAGGACCTTTATTCACTCTCGGTTAGCCTTACCTGAATCGTTCGGTCCAGGTAGTGCAATAGGACCTTTATTCACACTCGGTTGGCCGTACCTCAATCGTTCGGTCCAGGTAGTGCAATAGGACCTTTATTCACTCTCGGTTGGCCGTACCTCAATCGTTCGGTCCAGGTAGTGCAATAGGACCTTTATTCACTCTCGGTTGGCCTTACCTCAATCGTTCGGTCCAGGTAGTGCAATAGGACCTTTATTCACTCTCGGTTGGCCTTACCTCAATCGTTCGGTCCAGGTAATGCAATAAGACCTTTATTCACTCTCGGTTGGCCGTACCTCAATCGTTCGGTCCAGGTAGTGCAATAGGACCTTTATTCACTCTCGGTTGGCCGTACCTCAATCGTTCGGTTCAGGTAGTCAATAGGACCTTTATTCACTCTCGGTTATCCGTACCTCAATCGTTCGGTCCAGGTAGTGCAATAGGACTTCTATTCACTCTCGGTTGTCCGTACCTCAATCGTTCCGTCCAGGTAGTGCAATAAGACCTTTATTCACTCTCGGTTGGACGTACCTCAATTGTTCGGTCCAAATAGTGCAATAAGTCCTTTATTCACTCTCGGTTGGCCGTACCTCAATCGTTCGGTCAGGTAGTGCAATAGAAGCTTTATTCACTCTCGGTTGGCCGTACCTCAAACGTTCGATTCAGGTAGTGCAATAGGACCTTTATTCACTCTCGGTTGGCCGTACCTCAATCGTTCGGTCCAGGTAGTCAATAGGACCTTTATTCACTCTCGGATGGCCGTACCTCAATCGTTCGGTCCAGGTAGTGCAATAGGACCTTTATTCACTCTCGGTTGGCCGTACCTCAATTGCTCGGCCCAGGTAGTGCAATAGGACCTTTATTCACTCTCGGTTGGCCGTACCTCAATCGTTCGGTCCAGGTAGTACAATAGAACCTTTATTCACTCTCGGTTGGCCGTACCTCAATCGTTCGGTCCAGATAGTGCAATAGTACCTTTATTCACTCTCGGTTGGCCGTACTACAATCGTTCGGTCCTGGTAGTGCAATGGGACCTTTATTCACTCTCGGTTAGCCGTACCTCAATCGTTCGGCCCAGGTAGTGCAATAAGACCTTTATTCACTCTCGGTTGGCCGTACCTCAATCGTACGGCCCAGGTAGTGCAATATTACCTTTATTCACTCTCGGTTGGCCGTACCTCAATCGTTCGGTCCAGGTAGTGCAATAAGACCTTTATTCACTCTCGGTTGGCCGTACCTCAATCGTTCGGTCCAGATAGTGCAATAGGACTTCTATTCACTCTCGGTTGTCCGTACCTCAATCGTTCGGTCCAGGTAGTGCAATGAGACCTTTATTCACTCTCGTTTGGTCGTACATCAATTGTTCGGTCCAAATAGTGCAATAAGTCCTTTATTCACTCTCGGTTGGCCGTACCTCAATCGTTCGGTCCAGGTAGTCAATAGGACCTTTATTCACTCTCGGATGGCCGTACCTCAATCGTTCGGTCCAGGTAGTGCAATAGGACCTTTATTCACTCTCGGTTGGCCGTACCTCAATTGTTCGGCCCAGGTAGTGCAATAGGACCTTTATTCACTCTCGGTTGGCCGTACCTCAATCGTTCGGTCCAGATAGTGCAATAGGACCTTTATTCACTCTCGGTTGGCCGTACCTCAATCGTCCGGTCCAGATAGTGCAATAGGACCTTTATCCACTCTCGGTTGGCCGTACCTCAATCGTTCGGCCCAGGTAGTGCAATAAGACCTTTATTCACTCTCGGTTGGCCGTACCTCAATCGTTCGGCCCAGGTAGTGCAATAAGACCTTTATTCACTCTCGGTTGGCCGTACCTCAATCGTTCGGTCCAGATAGTGCAATAGGACCTTTATTCACTCTCGGTTGGCCGTACCTCAATCGTTCGGTCCAGGTAGTGCAATAGGACCTTTATTCACTCTCGGTTGGCCGTACCTCAATCGTTCGGTCTAGGTAGTGCAATAGGACCTTTATTCACTCTCGGTTGGCCGTACCTCAATCGTTCGGTCCAGGTAGTGCAATAGGACCTTTATTCACTCTCGGTTGGCCGTACCGCAATCGTTCGGCCCAGGTAGTGCAATAATACCGTTATTCACTCTCGGATGGCCGTACCTCAATCGTTCGGTCCAGGTAGTGCAATAGGACCTTTATTCACTCTCGGTTGGCCGTACCTCAATCGTTCGGTCCAGGTAGTGCAATAGAACCTTTATTCACTCTTGGTTGGCCTTACCTCAATCGTTCGGTCCAGGTAGTGCAATAGGACCTTTATTCACTCTCGGTTGGCCTTACCTCAATCGTTCGGTCCAGGTAGTGCAATAAGACCTTTATTCACTCTCGGTTGGCCGTACCTCAATCGTTCGGTCCAGGTAGTGCAATAGGACCTTTATTCACTCTCGGTTGGCCGTACCTCAATCGTTCGGTTCAGGTAGTCAATAGGACCTTTATACACTCTCGGTTGTCCGTACCTCAATCGTTCGGTCCAGGTAGTGCAATAGGACTTCTATTCACTCTCGGTTGTCCGTACCTCAATCGTTCGGTCCAGGTAGTGCAATAAGACCTTTATTCACTCTCGGTTGGACGTACCTCAATTGTTTTTTCCAAATAGTGCAATAAGTCCTTTATTCACTCTCGGTTGGCCGTACCTCAATCGTTCGGTCAGGTAGTGCAATAGGACCTTTATTCACTCTCGGTTGGCCGTACCTCAAACGTTCGGTCCAGGTAGTGCAATAGGACCTTTATTCACTCTCGGTTGGCCGTACCTCAATCGTTCGGTCCAGGTAGTGCAATAGAACCTTTATTCACTCTCGGTTGGCCTTACCTCAATCGTTCGGTCCAGGTAGTGCAATAGGACCTTTATTCACTCTCGGTTGGCCTTACCTCAATCGTTCGGTCCAGGTAGTGCAATAAGACCTTTATTCACTCTCGGTTGGCCGTACCTCAATCGTTCGGTCCAGGTAGTGCAATAGGACCTTTATTCACTCTCGGTTGGCCGTACCTCAATCGTTCGGTTCAGGTAGTCAATAGGACCTTTATACACTCTCGGTTGGCCGTACCTCAATCGTTCGGTCCAGGTAGTGCAATAGGACTTCTATTCAATCTCGGTTGTCCGTACCTCAATCGTTCGGTCCAGGTAGTGCAATAAGACCTTTATTCACTCTCGGTTGGACGTACCTCAATTGTTCGGTCCAAATAGTGCAATAAGTCCTTTATTCACTCTCGGTTGGCCGTACCTCAATCGTTCGGTCAGGTAGTGCAATAGGACCTTTATTCACTCTCGGTTGGCCGTACCTCAAACGTTCGGTTCAGGTAGTGCAATAGGACCTTTATTCACTCTCGGTTGGCCGTACCTCAATCGTTCGGTCCAGGTAGTCAATAGGACCTTTATTCACTCTCGGATGGCCGTACCTCAATCGTTCGGTCCAGGTAGTGCAATAGGACCTTTATTCACTCTCGGTTGGCCGTACCTCAATTGTTCGGCCCAGGTAGTGCAATAGGAACTTTATTCACTCTCGGTTGGCCGTACCTCAATCGTTCGGTCCAGATAGTGCAATAGGACCTTTATTCACTCTCGGTTGGCCGTACTTCAATCGTTCGGTCCTGGTAGTGCAATGGGACCTTTATTCACTCTCGGTTGGCCGTACCTCAATCGTTCGGTCCAGATAGTGCAATAGGACCTTTATTCACTCTCGGTTGGCCGTACCTCAATCGTTCGGTCCAGATAATGCAATAGGACCTTTATTCACTCTCGGTTGGCCGTACCTCAATCGTTCGGCCCAGGTAGTGCAATAAGACCTTTATTCACTCTCGGTTGGCCGTACCTCAATCGTTCGGCCCAGGTAGTGCAATATTACCTTTATTCACTCTCGGTTGGCCGTACCTCAATCGTACGGCCCAGGTAGTGCAATATTATCTTTATTCACTCTCGGTTGGCCGTACCTCAATCGTTCGGTCCAGGTAGTGCAATAAGACCTTTATTCACTCTCGGTTGGCCGTACCTCAATCGTTCGGTCCAGATAGTGCAATAGGACTTCTATTCACTCTCGGTTGTCCGTACCTCAATCGTTCGGTCCAGGTAGTGCAATAAGACCTTTATTCACTCTCGTTTGGACGTACATCAATTGTTCGGTCCAAATAGTGCAATAAGTCCTTTATTCACTCTCGGTTGGCCGTACCTCAATCGTTCGGTCAGGTAGTGCAATAGGACCTTTATTCACTCTCGGTTGGCCGTACCTCAAACGTTCGGTTCAGGTAGTGCAATAGGACCTTTATTCACTCTCGGTTGGCCGTACCTCAATCGTTCGGTCCAGGTAGTCAATAGGACCTTTATTCACTCTCGGATGGCCGTACCTCAATCGTTCGGTCCAGGTAGTGCAATAGCACCTTTATTCACTCTCGGTTGGCCGTACCTCAATCGTTCGGTCCTGGTAGTCAATAGGACCTTTATTCACTCTCGGATGGCCGTACCTCAATCGTTCGGTCCAGGTAGTGCAATAGGACCTTTATTCACTCTCGGTTGGCCGTACCTCAATTGTTCGGCCCAGGTAGTGCAATAGGAACTTTATTCACTCTCGGTTGGCCGTACCTCAATCGTTCGGTCCAGATAGTGCAATAGGACCTTTATTCACTCTCGGTTGGCCGTACTTCAATCGTTCGGTCCTGGTAGTGCAATGGGACCTTTATTCACTCTCGGTTGGCCGTACCTCAATCGTTCGGTCCAGATAGTGCAATAGGACCTTTATTCACTCTCGGTTGGCCGTACCTCAATCGTTCGGTCCAGATAGTGCAATAGGACCTTTATTCACTCTCGGTTGGCCGTACCTCAATCGGTTGGCCCAGGTAGTGCAATAAGACCTTTATTCACTCTCGGTTGGCCGTACCTCAATCGTTCGGCCCAGGTAGTGCAATATTACCTTTATTCACTCTCGGTTGGCCGTACCTCAATCGTACGGCCCAGGTAGTGCAATATTACCTTTATTCACTCTCGGTTGGCCGTACCTCAATCGTTCGGTCCTGGTAGTGCAATAAGACCTTTATTCACTCTCGGTTGGCCGTACCTCAATCGTTCGGTCCAGATAGTGCAATAGGACTTCTATTCACTCTCGGTTGTCCGTACCTCAATCGTTCGGTCCAGGTAGTGCAATAAGACCTTTATTCACTCTCGTTTGGACGTACATCAATTGTTCGGTCCAAATAGTGCCATAAGTCCTTTATTCACTCTCGGTTGGCCGTACCTCAATCGTTCGGTCAGGTAGTGCAATAGGACCTTTATTCACTCTCGGTTGGCCGTACCTCAAACGTTCGGTTCAGGTAGTGCAATAGGACCTTTATTCACTCTCGGTTGGCCGTACCTCAATCGTTCGGTCCAGGTAGTCAATAGGACCTTTATTCACTCTCGGATGGCCGTACCGCAATCGTTCGGTCCAGGTAGTGCAATAGCACCTTTATTCACTCTCGGTTGGCTGTACCTCAATTTTTCGGCCCAGGTAGTGCAATAGGACCTTTATTCACTCTCGGTTGACCGTACCTCAATCGTTTGGTCCAGATAGTGCAATAGGACCTTTATTCACTCTCGGTTAGCCGTACCTCAATCGTTCGGTCCAGATAGTGCAATAGGACCTTTATTCACTCTCGGTTGGCCGTACCTCAATCGTTCGGCCCAGGTAGTGCAATAAGACCTTTATTCACTCTCGGTTGGCCGTACCTCAATCGTTCGGCCCAGGTAGTGCAATATTACCTTTATTCACTCTCGGTTGGCCGTACCTCAATCGTATGGCCCAGGTAGTGCAATATTACCTTTATTCACTCTCGGTTGGCCGTACCTCAATCGTTTGGTCCAGGTAGTGCAATAAGACCTTTATTCACTCTCGGTTGGCCGTACCTCAATCGTTCGGTCCAGATAGTGCAATAGGACCTTTATTCACTCTCGGTTGGCCGTACCTCAATCGTTCGGTCCAGGTAGTGCAATAGGACCTTTATTCACTCTCGGTTGGCCGTACCTCAATCGTTCGGTCCAGTTAGTGCAATAGGACCTTTATTCACTCTCGGTTGGCCGTACCTCAATCGTTCGGTCCAGGTAGTGCAATAGGACCTTTATTCACTCTCGGTTGGCCGTACCGCAATCGTTCGGCCCAGGTAGTGCAATAATACCGTTATTCACTCTTGGATGGCCGTACCTCAATCGTTCGGTCCAGGTAGTGCAATAGGACCTTTATTCACTCTCGGTTGGCCGTACCTCAATCGTTCGGTCCAGGTAGTGCAATAGGACCTTTATTCACTCTCGGTTGGCCGTTCCTCAATCGTTCGGCCCAGGTAGTGCAATAAGACCTTTATTCACTCTCGGTTGGCCGTATCTCAATCGTTCGGCCCAGGTAGTGCAATATTACCTTTATTCACTCTCGGTTGGCCGTACCTCAATCGTTCGGTCCAGATAGTGCAATAGGACCTTTATTCACTCTCGGTTGGCCGTACCTCAATCGTTCGGTCCAGGTAGTGCAATAGAACCTTTATTCACTCTCGGTTGGCCGTACCTCAATCGTTCGGTCCAGGTAGTGAAATAGGACCTTTATTTACTCTCGGTTGGCCGTACCTCAATCGTTCGGTCCAGGTAGTGCAATAGGACCTTTATTCACTCTCGGTTAGCCGTACCTCAATCGTTCGGTCCAGGTAGTGCAATAGAACCTTTATTCACTCTCGGTTGGCCGTACCTCAATCTTTCGGTCCAGGTAGTGCAATAGGACCTTTATTCACTCCCGGTTGGTCGTACCTCAATCGTTCGGTCCAAGTAGTGCAATAGCACCTTTATTCACTCTCGGTTGGCCGTACCTCAATCGTTCGGTCCTGGTAGTGCAATGGGACCTTTATTCACTCTCGGTTGGCCGTACCTCAATCGTTCGGCCCAGGTAGTGCAATAAGACCTTTATTCACTCTCGGTTGGCCGTACCTTAATCGTTCGGCCCAGGTAGTGCAATATTACCTTTATTCACTCTCGGTTGGCCGTACCTCAATCGTACGGCCCAGGTAGTGCAATATTACCTTTATTCACTCTCGGTTGGCCGTACCTCAATCGTTTGGTCCAGGTAGTGCAATAAGACCTTTATTCACTCTCGGTTGTCCGTACCTCAATCGTTCGGTCCAGATAGTGCAATAGGACCTTTATTCACTCTCGGTTGGCCGTACCTCAATCGTTCGGTCCAGATAGTGCAATAGGACCTTTATTCACTCTCGGTTGGCCGTACTTCAATCGTTCGGTCCTGGTAGTGCAATGGGACCTTTATTCACTCTCGGTTGGCCGTACCTCAATCGTTCGGTCCAGATAGTGCAATAGGACCTTTATTCACTCTCGGTTGGCCGTACCTCAATCGTTCGGTCCAGATAGTGCAATAGGACCTTTATTCACTCTCGGTTGGCCGTACCTCAATCGGTTGGCCCAGGTAGTGCAATAAGACCTTTATTCACTCTCGGTTGGCCGTACCTCAATCGTTCGGCCCAGGTAGTGCAATATTACCTTTATTCACTCTCGGTTGGCCGTACCTCAATCGTACGGCCCAGGTAGTGCAATATTACCTTTATTCACTCTCGGTTGGCCGTACCTCAATCGTTCGGTCCTGGTAGTGCAATAAGACCTTTATTCACTCTCGGTTGGCCGTACCTCAATCGTTCGGTCCAGATAGTGCAATAGGACTTCTATTCACTCTCGGTTGTCCGTACCTCAATCGTTCGGTCCAGGTAGTGCAATAAGACCTTTATTCACTCTCGTTTGGACGTACATCAATTGTTCGGTCCAAATAGTGCCATAAGTCCTTTATTCACTCTCGGTTGGCCGTACCTCAATCGTTCGGTCAGGTAGTGCAATAGGACCTTTATTCACTCTCGGTTGGCCGTACCTCAAACGTTCGGTTCAGGTAGTGCAATAGGACCTTTATTCACTCTCGGTTGGCCGTACCTCAATCGTTCGGTCCAGGTAGTCAATAGGACCTTTATTCACTCTCGGATGGCCGTACCGCAATCGTTCGGTCCAGGTAGTGCAATAGCACCTTTATTCACTCTCGGTTGGCTGTACCTCAATTGTTCGGCCCAGGTAGTGCAATAGGACCTTTATTCACTCTCGGTTGACCGTACCTCAATCGTTTGGTCCAGATAGTGCAATAGGACCTTTATTCACTCTCGGTTAGCCGTACCTCAATCGTTCGGTCCAGATAGTGCAATAGGACCTTTATTCACTCTCGGTTGGCCGTACCTCAATCGTTCGGCCCAGGTAGTGCAATAAGACCTTTATTCACTCTCGGTTGGCCGTACCTCAATCGTTCGGCCCAGGTAGTGCAATATTACCTTTATTCACTCTCGGTTGGCCGTACCTCAATCGTATGGCCCAGGTAGTGCAATATTACCTTTATTCACTCTCGGTTGGCCGTACCTCAATCGTTTGGTCCAGGTAGTGCAATAAGACCTTTATTCACTCTCGGTTGGCCGTACCTCAATCGTTCGGTCCAGATAGTGCAATAGGACCTTTATTCACTCTCGGTTGGCCGTACCTCAATCGTTCGGTCCAGGTAGTGCAATAGGACCTTTATTCACTCTCGGTTGGCCGTACCTCAATCGTTCGGTCCAGTTAGTGCAATAGGACCTTTATTCACTCTCGGTTGGCCGTACCTCAATCGTTCGGTCCAGGTAGTGCAATAGGACCTTTATTCACTCTCGGTTGGCCGTACCGCAATCGTTCGGCCCAGGTAGTGCAATAATACCGTTATTCACTCTTGGATGGCCGTACCTCAATCGTTCGGTCCAGGTAGTGCAATAGGACCTTTATTCACTCTCGGTTGGCCGTACCTCAATCGTTCGGTCCAGGTAGTGCAATAGGACCTTTATTCACTCTCGGTTGGCCGTTCCTCAATCGTTCGGCCCAGGTAGTGCAATAAGACCTTTATTCACTCTCGGTTGGCCGTATCTCAATCGTTCGGCCCAGGTAGTGCAATATTACCTTTATTCACTCTCGGTTGGCCGTACCTCAATCGTTCGGTCCAGATAGTGCAATAGGACCTTTATTCACTCTCGGTTGGCCGTACCTCAATCGTTCGGTCCAGGTAGTGCAATAGAACCTTTATTCACTCTCGGTTGGCCGTACCTCAATCGTTCGGTCCAGGTAGTGAAATAGGACCTTTATTTACTCTCGGTTGGCCGTACCTCAATCGTTCGGTCCAGGTAGTGCAATAGGACCTTTATTCACTCTCGGTTAGCCGTACCTCAATCGTTCGGTCCAGGTAGTGCAATAGAACCTTTATTCACTCTCGGTTGGCCGTACCTCAATCTTTCGGTCCAGGTAGTGCAATAGGACCTTTATTCACTCCCGGTTGGTCGTACCTCAATCGTTCGGTCCAAGTAGTGCAATAGCACCTTTATTCACTCTCGGTTGGCCGTACCTCAATCGTTCGGTCCTGGTAGTGCAATGGGACCTTTATTCACTCTCGGTTGGCCGTACCTCAATCGTTCGGCCCAGGTAGTGCAATAAGACCTTTATTCACTCTCGGTTGGCCGTACCTCAATCGTTCGGCCCAGGTAGTGCAATATTACCTTTATTCACTCTCGGTTGGCCGTACCTCAATCGTACGGCCCAGGTAGTGCAATATTACCTTTATTCACTCTCGGTTGGCCGTACCTCAATCGTTTGGTCCAGGTAGTGCAATAAGACCTTTATTCACTCTCGGTTGTCCGTACCTCAATCGTTCGGTCCAGATAGTGCAATAGGACCTTTATTCACTCTCGGTTGGCCGTACCTCAATCGTTCGGTCCAGGTAGTGCAATAGGACCTTTATTCACTCTCGGTTGGCCGTACCTCAATCGTTCGGTCCAGGTAGTGCAATAGGACCTTTATTCACTCTCGGTTGGCCGTACCTCAATCGTTCGGTCCAGGTAGTGCAATAGGACCTTTATTCACTCTCGGTTGGCCGTACCGCAATCGTTCGGCCCAGGTAGTACAATAATACCGTTATTCACTCTCGGATGGCCGTACCTCAATCGTTCGGTCCAGGTAGTGCAATAGGACCTTTATTCACTCTCGGTTGGCCGTACCTCAATCGTTCGGTCCAGGTAGTGCAATAGGACCTTTATTCACTCTCGGTTGGCCGTTCCTCAATCGTTCGGCCCAGGTAGTGCAATAAGACCTTTATTCACTCTCGGTTGGCCGTATCTCAATCGTTCGGCCCAGGTAGTGCAATATTACCTTTATTCACTCTCGGTTGGCCGTACCTCAATCGTTCGGTCCAGATAGTGCAATAGGACCTTTATTCACTCTCGGTTGGCCGTACCTCAATCGTTCGGTCCAGGTAGTGCAATAGAACCTTTATTCACTCTCGGTTGGCCGTACCTCAATCGTTCGGTCCAGGTAGTGAAATAGGACCTTTATTTACTCTCGGTTGGCCGTACCTCAATCGTTCGGTCCAGGTAGTGCAATAGGACCTTTATTCACTCTCTGTTGGCCGTACCTCAATCGTTCGGTCCAGGTAGTGCAATAGAACCTTTATTCACTCTCGGTTTGCCGTACCTCAATCTTTCGGTCCAGGTAGTGCAATAGGACCTTTATTCACTCCCGGTTGGTCGTACCTCAATCGTTCGGTCCAAGTAGTGCAATAGCACCTTTATTCACTCTCGGTAGGCCGTACCTCAATCGTACGGTCCAGGTAGTGCAATAGAACCTTTATTCACTCTCGGTTGGCCGTACCTCAATCTTTCGATTCAGGTAGTGCAATAGGACCTTTATTCACTCTCGGTTGGCCGTACCTCAATCTTTCGGTCCAGGTAGTGCAATAGGACCTTTATTCACTCCCGGTTGGTCGTACCTCAATCGTTCGGTCCAAGTAGTGCAATAGCACCTTTATTCACTCTCGGTTGGCCGTACCTCAATCGTTCGGTCCTGGTAGTGCAATGGGACCTTTATTCACTCTCGGTTGGCCGTACCTCAATCGTTCGGTCCAGGTAGTGCAATAGGACCTTTATTCACTCTCGGTTGGCCGTAGCTCAATCGTTCGGTCCAGGTAGTGCAATAGAACCTTTATTCACTCTCGGTTGGCCGTACCTCAATCGTTCGGTCCAGGTAGTGCAATAGGACCTTTATTCACTCTCGGTTGGCCGTACCTCAATCGTTCGGTCCAGGTAGTGCAATAGAACCTTTATTCACTCTCGGTTGGCCGTACCTCAATCGTTCGGTCCAGGTAGTGCAGTAGGACCTTTATTCACTCTCGGTTGGCCGTACCTCAATCGTTCGGTCTAGATAGTGCAATAGGACTTTTATTCACTCTCGGTTTGCCGTACCTCAATCGTTCGGTCCAGGTAGTGCAATAGGGTTCTATTCACTCTTGGTTGGCCGTACCTCAATCGTTCGGTCCAGATAGTGCAATAGGACCTTTATTCACTCTCGGTTGGCCTTACCTCAATCGTTCGGTCCAGATAGTGCAATATGACCTTTATTCACTCTCGGTTGGCCGTACCTCTATCGTTCGGTCCAGGTAGTGCAATAGGACCTTTATTCACTCTCGGTTGGCCGTACATCAATCGTTCGGTCCAGGTAGTGCAATAGGACCTATATTCACTCTCGGTTGGCCGTACCTCAATCGTTCGGTCCAGATAGTGCAATAGGACCTATATTCACTCTCGGTTGGCCGTACCTCAATCGTTCGGTCCAGGTAGTGGAATAGGACCTCTATTCACTCTCGGTTGGCCGTACCTCAATCGTTCGGTCCAGATAGTGGAATAGGACCTCTATTCACTCTCGGTTGGCCGTACATCAATCGTTCGGTCCAGGTAGTGGAATAGGACCTCTATTCACTCTCGGTTGGCCGTACCTCAATCGTTCGGTCCAGGTAGTGGAATAGGACCTCTATTCACTCTCGGTTGGCCGTACCTCAATCGTTCGGTCCAGATAGTGCAATAGGACCTATATTCACTCTCGGTTGGCCGTACCTCTATCGTTCGGTTCAGGTAGTGGAATAGGACCTCTATTCACCCTCGGTTGGCCGTACCTCAATCGTTCGGTCCAGATAGTGCAATAGGACCTATATTCACTCTCGGTTGGCCGTACCTCAATCGTTCGGTCCAGATAGTGCAATAGGACCTTTATTCACTCTCGGTTGGCCGTACCTCAATCGTTCGGTCCAGGTAGTGCAATAGGACCTTTATTCACTCTCGGTTGGCCGTACCTCAATCGTTCGGTCCAGGTAGTGCAATAGGACCTTTATTCACTCTCGGTTGGCCGTACCTCAATCGTTCGGTCCAGGTAGTGCAATAGGACCTTTATTCACTCTCGGTTGGCCGTACCGCAATCGTTCGGCCCAGGTAGTGCAATAATACCGTTATTCACTCTCGGATGGCCGTACCTCAATCGTTCGGTCCAGGTAGTGCAATAGGACCTTTATTCACTCTCGGTTGGCCGTACCTCAATCGTTCGGTCCAGGTAGTGCAATAGGACCTTTATTCACTCTCGGTTGGCCGTTCCTCAATCGTTCGGCCCAGGTAGTGCAATAAGACCTTTATTCACTCTCGGTTGGCCGTATCTCAATCGTTCGGCCCAGGTAGTGCAATATTACCTTTATTCACTCTCGGTTGGCCGTACCTCAATCGTTCGGTCCAGATAGTGCAATAGGACCTTTATTCACTCTCGGTTGGCCGTACCTCAATCGTTCGGTCCAGGTAGTGCAATAGAACCTTTATTCACTCTCGGTTGGCCGTACCTCAATCGTTCGGTCCAGGTAGTGAAATAGGACCTTTATTTACTCTCGGTTGGCCGTACCTCAATCGTTCGGTCCAGGTAGTGCAATAGGACCTTTATTCACTCTCTGTTGGCCGTACCTCAATCGTTCGGTCCAGGTAGTGCAATAGAACCTTTATTCACTCTCGGTTTGCCGTACCTCAATCTTTCGGTCCAGGTAGTGCAATAGGACCTTTATTCACTCCCGGTTGGTCGTACCTCAATCGTTCGGTCCAAGTAGTGCAATAGCACCTTTATTCACTCTCGGTAGGCCGTACCTCAATCGTACGGTCCAGGTAGTGCAATAGAACCTTTATTCACTCTCGGTTGGCCGTACCTCAATCTTTCGATTCAGGTAGTGCAATAGGACCTTTATTCACTCTCGGTTGGCCGTACCTCAATCTTTCGGTCCAGGTAGTGCAATAGGACCTTTATTCACTCCCGGTTGGTCGTACCTCAATCGTTCGGTCCAAGTAGTGCAATAGCACCTTTATTCACTCTCGGTTGGCCGTACCTCAATCGTTCGGTCCTGGTAGTGCAATGGGACCTTTATTCACTCTCGGTTGGCCGTACCTCAATCGTTCGGTCCAGGTAGTGCAATAGGACCTTTATTCACTCTCGGTTGGCCGTAGCTCAATCGTTCGGTCCAGGTAGTGCAATAGAACCTTTATTCACTCTCGGTTGGCCGTACCTCAATCGTTCGGTCCATGTAGTGCAATAGGACCTTTATTCACTCTCGGTTGGCCGTACCTCAATCGTTCGGTCCAGGTAGTGCAATAGAACCTTTATTCACTCTCGGTTGGCCGTACCTCAATCGTTCGGTCCAGGTAGTGCAGTAGGACCTTTATTCACTCTCGGTTGGCCGTACCTCAATCGTTCGGTCTAGATAGTGCAATAGGACTTTTATTCACTCTCGGTTTGCCGTACCTCAATCGTTCGGTCCAGGTAGTGCAATAGGGTTCTATTCACTCTTGGTTGGCCGTACCTCAATCGTTCGGTCCAGATAGTGCAATAGGACCTTTATTCACTCTCGGTTGGCCTTACCTCAATCGTTCGGTCCAGATAGTGCAATATGACCTTTATTCACTCTCGGTTGGCCGTACCTCTATCGTTCGGTCCAGGTAGTGCAATAGGACCTTTATTCACTCTCGGTTGGCCGTACATCAATCGTTCGGTCCAGGTAGTGCAATAGGACCTATATTCACTCTCGGTTGGCCGTACCTCAATCGTTCGGTCCAGATAGTGCAATAGGACCTATATTCACTCTCGGTTGGCCGTACCTCAATCGTTCGGTCCAGGTAGTGGAATAGGACCTCTATTCACTCTCGGTTGGCCGTACCTCAATCGTTCGGTCCAGATAGTGGAATAGGACCTCTATTCACTCTCGGTTGGCCGTACATCAATCGTTCGGTCCAGGTAGTGGAATAGGACCTCTATTTACTCTCGGTTGGCCGTACCTCAATCGTTCGGTCCAGGTAGTGGAATAGGACCTCTATTCACTCTCGGTTGGCCGTACCTCAATCGTTCGGTCCAGATAGTGCAATAGGACCTATATTCACTCTCGGTTGGCCGTACCTCTATCGTTCGGTTCAGGTAGTGGAATAGGACCTCTATTCACCCTCGGTTGGCCGTACCTCAATCGTTCGGTCCAGATAGTGCAATAGGACCTATATTCACTCTCGGTTGGCCGTACCTCAATCGTTCGGTCCAGATAGTGCAATAGGACCTTTATTCACTCTCGGTTGGCCGTACCTCAATCGTTCGGTCCAGGTAGTGCAATAGGACCTTTATTCACTCTCGGTTGGCCGTAACTCAATCGTTCGGTCCAGGTAGTGCAATAGGACCTTTATTCACTCTCGGTTGGCCGTACCGCAATCGTTCGGCCCAGGTAGTGCAATAATACCGTTATTCACTCTCGGATGGCCGTACCTCAATCGTTCGGTCCAGGTAGTGCAATAGGACCTTTATTCACTCTCGGTTGGCCGTACCTCAATCGTTCGGTCCAGGTAGTGCAATAGGACCTTTATTCACTCTCGGTTGGCCGTTCCTCAATCGTTCGGCCCAGGTAGTGCAATAAGACCTTTATTCACTCTCGGTTGGCCGTATCTCAATCGTTCGGCCCAGGTAGTGCAATATTACCTTTATTCACTCTCGGTTGGCCGTACCTCAATCGTTCGGTCCAGATAGTTCAATAGGACCTTTATTCACTCTCGGTTGGTCGTACCTCAATCGTTCGGTCCAGGTAGTGCAATAGAACCTTTATTCACTCTCGGTTGGCCGTACCTCAATCGTTCGGTCCAGGTAGTGAAATAGGACCTTTATTTACTCTCGGTTGGCCGTACCTCAATCGTTCGGTCCAGGTAGTGCAATAGGACCTTTATTCACTCTCTGTTGGCCGTACCTCAATCGTTCGGTCCAGGTAGTGCAATAGAACCTTTATTCACTCTCGGTTTGCCGTACCTCATTCTTTCGGTCCAGGTAGTGCAATAGGACCTTTATTCACTCCCGGTTGGTCGTACCTCAATCGTTCGGTCCAAGTAGTGCAATAGCACCTTTATTCACTCTCGGTTGGCCGTACCTCAATCGTACGGTCCAGGTAGTGCAATAGGACCTTTATTCACTCTCGGTTGGCCGTACCTCAATCGTTCGGTCCAGGTAGTGCAATAGGACCTTTATTCACTCTCGGTTGGCCGTACCTCAATCGTTCGGTCCAGGTAGTGCAATAGGACCTTTATTCACTCTCGGTTGGCCGTACCGCAATCGTTCGGCCCAGGTAGTGCAATAATACCGTTATTCACTCTCGGATGGCCGTACCTCAATCGTTCGGTCCAGGTAGTGCAATAGGACCTTTATTCACTCTCGGTTGGCCGTACCTCAATCGTTCGGTCCAGGTAGTGCAATAGGACCTTTATTCACTCTCGGTTGGCCGTTCCTCAATCGTTCGGCCCAGGTAGTGCAATAAGACCTTTATTCACTCTAGGTTGGCCGTATCTCAATCGTTCGGCCCAGGTAGTGCAATATTACCTTTATTCACTCTCGGTTGGCCGTACCTCAATCGTTCGGTCCAGATAGTGCAATAGGACCTTTATTCACTCTCGGTTGGCCGTACCTCAATCGTTCGGTCCAGGTAGTACAATAGAACCTTTATTCACTCTCGGTTGGCCGTACCTCAATCGTTCGGTCCAGGTAGTGAAATAGGACCTCTATTCACTCTCGGTTGGCCGTACCTCAATCGTTCGGTCCAGGTAGTGCAATAGGACCTTTATTCACTCTCGGTTAGCCGTACCTCAATCGTTCGGTCCAGGTAGTGCAATAGAACCTTTATTCACTCTCGGTGGCCGTACCTCAATCTTTCGGTCCAGGTAGTGCAATAGGACCTTTATTCACTCCCGGTTGGTCGTACCTCAATCGTTCGGTCCAAGTAGTGCAATAGCACCTTTATTCACTCTCGGTTGGCCGTACCTCAATCGTTCGGTCCTGGTAGTGCAATGGGACCTTTATTCACTCTCGGTTGGCCGTACCTCAATCGTTCGGCCCAGGTAGTGCAATAAGACCTTTATTCACTCTCGGTTGGCCGTACCTCAATCGTTCGGCCCAGGTAGTGCAATATTACCTTTATTCACTCTCGGTTGGCCGTACCTCAATCGTACGGCCCAGGTAGTGCAATATTACCTTTATTCACTCTCGGTTGGCCGTACCTCAATCGTTTGGTCCAGGTAGTGCAATAAGACCTTTATTCACTCTCGGTTGGCCGTACCTCAATCGTTCGGTCCAGATAGTGCAATAGGACCTTTATTCACTCTCGGTTGGCCGTACCTCAATCGTTCGGTCCAGGTAGTGCAATAGGACCTTTATTCACTCTCGGTTGGCCGTACCTCAATCGTTCGGTCCAGGTAGTGCAATAGGACCTTTATTCACTCTCGGTTGGCCGTACCGCAATCGTTCGGCCCAGGTAGTGCAATAATACCGTTATTCACTCTCGGATGGCCGTACCTCAATCGTTCGGTCCAGGTAGTGCAATAGGACCTTTATTCACTCTCGGTTGGCCGTACCTCAATCGTTCGGTCCAGGTAGTGCAATAGGACCTTTATTCACTCTCGGTTGGCCGTTCCTCAATCGTTCGGCCCAGGTAGTGCAATAAGACCTTTATTCACTCTCGGTTGGCCGTATCTCAATCGTTCGGCCCAGGTAGTGCAATATTACCTTTATTCACTCTCGGTTGGCCGTACCTCAATCGTTCGGTCCAGATAGTGCAATAGGACCTTTATTCACTCTCGGTTGGCCGTACCTCAATCGTTCGGTCCAGGTAGTGCAATAGAACCTTTATTCACTCTCGGTTGGCCGTACCTCAATCGTTCGGTCCAGGTAGTGAAATAGGACCTTTATTTACTCTCGGTTGGCCGTACCTCAATCGTTCGGTCCAGGTAGTGCAATAGGACCTTTATTCACTCTCTGTTGGCCGTACCTCAATCGTTCGGTCCAGGTAGTGCAATAGAACCTTTATTCACTCTCGGTTTGCCGTACCTCAATCTTTCGGTCCAGGTAGTGCAATAGGACCTTTATTCACTCCCGGTTGGTCGTACCTCAATCGTTCGGTCCAAGTAGTGCAATAGCACCTTTATTCACTCTCGGTTGGCCGTACCTCAATCGTACGGTCCAGGTAGTGCAATAGAACCTTTATTCACTCTCGGTTGGCCGTACCTCAATCGTTCGATTCAGGTAGTGCAATAGGACCTTTATTCACTCTCGGTTGGCCGTACCTCAATCTTTCGGTCCAGGTAGTGCAATAGGACCTTTATTCACTCCCGGTTGGTCGTACCTCAATCGTTCGGTCCAAGTAGTGCAATAGCACCTTTATTCACTCTCGGTTGGCCGTACCTCAATCGTTCGGTCCTGGTAGTGCAATGGGACCTTTATTCACTCTCGGTTGGCCGTACCTCAATCGTTCGATTCAGGTAGTGCAATAGGACCTTTATTCACTCTTGGTTGGCCGTACCTCAAACTTTCGATTCAGGTAGTGCAATAGGACCTTTATTCACTCTCGGTTGGCCGTACCTCAAACGTTTGGTCCAGGTAGTGCAATAGAACCTTTATTCACTCTCGGTTGGCCGTACCTCAATCGTACGGTCCAGGTAGTGCAATAGAACCTTTATTCACTCTCGGTTGGCCGTACCTCAATCGTTCGGTCCAGGTAGTGCAATAGGACCTTTATTCACTCTCGGTTGGCCGTAGCTCAATCGTTCGGTCCAGGTAGTGCAATAGAACCTGTATTCACTCTCGGTTGGCCGTACCTCAATCGTTCGGTCCAGGTAGTGCAATAGGACCTTTATTCACTCTCGGTTGGCCGTACCTCAATCGTTCGGTCCAGGTAGTGCAATAGAACCTTTATTCACTCTCGGTTGGCCGTACCTCAATCGTTCGGTCCAGGTAGTGCAATAGGACCTTTATTCACTCTCGGTTGGCCGTACCTCAATCGTTCGGTCCAGGTAGTGCAATAGGACCTTTATTCACTCTCGGTTGGCCGTACCTCAATCGTTCGGTCTAGATAGTGCAATAGGACTTTTATTCACTCTCGGTTGGCCGTACCTCAATCGTTCGGTCCAGGTAGTGCAATAGGGTTCTATTCACTCTTGGTTGGCCGTACCTCAATCGTTCGGTCCAGATAGTGCAATAGGACCTTTATTCACTCTCGGTTGGCCTTACCTCAATCGTTCGGTCCAGATAGTGCAATATGACCTTTATTCACTCTCGGTTGGCCGTACCTCTATCGTTCGGTTCAGGTAGTGGAATAGGACCTCTATTCACTCTCGGTTGGCCGTACCTCAATCGTTCGGTCCAGATAGTGCAATAGGACCTATATTCACTCTCGGTTGGCCGTACCTCAATCGTTCGGTCCAGATAGTGCAATAGGACCTTTATTCACTCTCGGTTGGCCGTACCTCAATCGTTCGGTCCAGGTAGTGCAATAGGACCTTTATTCACTCTCGGTTGGCCGTACCTCAATCGTTCGGTCCAGGTAGTGCAATAGGACCTTTATTCACTCTCGGTTGGCCGTACCTCAATCGTTCGGTCCAGGTAGTGCAATAGGACCTTTATTCACTCTCGGTTGGCCGTACCGCAATCGTTCGGCCCAGGTAGTGCAATAATACCGTAATTCACTCTCGGATGGCCGTACCTCAATCGTTCGGTCCAGGTAGTGCAATAGGACCTTTATTCACTTTCGGTTGGCCGTACCTCAATCGTTCGGTCCAGGTAGTGCAATAAGACCTTTATTCACTCTCGGTTGGCCGTATCTCAATCGTTCGGCCCAGGTAGTGCAATATTACCTTTATTCACTCTCGGTTGGCCGTACCTCAATCGTTCGGTCCAGATAGTGCAATAGGTCCTTTATTCACTCTCGGTTGGCCGTACCTCAATCGTTCGGTCCAGGTAGTGCAATAGAACCTTTATTCACTCTCGGTTGGCCGTACCTCAATCGTTCGGTCCAGGTAGTGAAATAGGACCTTTATTTACTCTCGGTTGGCCGTACCTCAATCGTTCGGTCCAGGTAGTGCAATAGGACCTTTATTCACTCTCTGTTGGCCGTACCTCAATCGTTCGGTCCAGGTAGTGCAATAGAACCTTTATTCACTCTCGGTTGGCCGTACCTCAATCGTTCGGTCCAGGTAGTGCAATAGAACCTTTATTCACTCTCGGTTGGCCGTACCTCAATCGTTCGGTCCAGGTAGTGAAATAGGACCTTTATTTACTCTCGGTTGGCCGTACCTCAATCGTTCGGTCCAGGTAGTGCAATAGGACCTTTATTCACTCTCTGTTGGCCGTACCTCAATCGTTCGGTCCAGGTAGTGCAATAGAACCTTTATTCACTCTCGGTTGGCCGTACCTCAATCGTTCGGCCCAGGTAGTGCAATAGGACCTTTATTCACTCCCGGTTGGTCGTACCTCAATCGTTCGGTCCAAGTAGTGCAATAGCACCTTTATTCACTCTCGGTTGGCCGTACCTCAATCGTACGGTCCAGGTAGTGCAATAGAACCTTTATTCACTCTCGGTTGGCCGTACCTCAATCGTTCGATTCAGGTAGTGCAATAGGACCTTTATTCACTCTCGGTTGGCCGTACCTCAATCTTTCGGTCCAGGTAGTGCAATAGGACCTTTATTCACTCCCGGTTGGTCGTACCTCAATCGTTCGGTCCAAGTAGTGCAATAGCACCTTTATTCACTCTCGGTTGGCCGTACCTCAATCGTTCGGTCCTGGTAGTGCAATGGGACCTTTATTCACTCTCGGTTGGCCGTACCTCAATCGTTCGATTCAGGTAGTGCAATAGGACCTTTATTCACTCTCGGTTGGCCGTACCTCAAACTTTCGATTCAGGTAGTGCAATAGGACCTTTATTCACTCTCGGTTGGCCGTACCTCAAACGTTTGGTCCAGGTAGTGCAATAGAACCTTTATTCACTCTCGGTTGGCCGTACCTCAATCGTACGGTCCAGGTAGTGCAATAGAACCTTTATTCACTCTCGGTTGGCCGTACCTCAATCGTTCGGTCCAGGTAGTGCAATAGGACCTTTATTCACTCTCGGTTGGCCGTAGCTCAATCGTTCGGTCCAGGTAGTGCAATAGAACCTTTATTCACTCTCGGTTGGCCGTACCTCAATCGTTCGGTCCAGGTAGTGCAATAGGACCTTTATTCACTCTCGGTTGGCCGTACCTCAATCGTTCGGTCCAGGTAGTGCAATAGAACCTTTATTCACTCTCGGTTGGCCGTACCTCAATCGTTCGGTCCAGGTAGTGCAGTAGGACCTTTATTCACTCTCGGTTGGCCGTACCTCAATCGTTCGGTCTAGATAGTGCAATAGGACTTTTATTCACTCTCGGTTGGCCGTACCTCAATCGTTCGGTCCAGGTAGTGCAATAGGGTTCTATTCACTCTTGGTTGGCCGTACCTCAATCGTTCGGTCCAGATAGTGCAATAGGACCTTTATTCACTCTCGGTTGGCCTTACCTCAATCGTTCGGTCCAGATAGTGCAATATGACCTTTATTCACTCTCGGTTGGCCGTACCTCTATCGTTCGGTCCAGGTAGTGGAATAGGACCTCTATTCACTCTCGGTTGGCCGTACCTCAATCGTTCGGTCCAGATAGTGCAATAGGACCTATATTCACTCTCGGTTGGCCGTACCTCAATCGTTCGGTCCAGATAGTGCAATAGGACCTCTATTCACTCTTGTTTGGTCATATAACTAATGTTGCAGCTACACAACGTCCAATCTTCTCACTATCCACATGTTGACTGAACAAGTGTCACATGAGAACTATTTTATTGCGCCGCGTGGGTTGGCCAAGTAATGGAATTGTGCAATATATTGACGTAAATATTGATGGCCTAGGGGCCTCCCAGTTTCACGTAGAATTTTCTCTTATTAGGTAATGTTTAGGCAGCTGGTAACGAAGGTAAATGAAGTCAACTTCGTGAAAGACTCGCAGCCTATACTAAATAAGATTAGTACCAGCAGGCTCTTCTCTTTACCTGAACTGCATTTAAGCTTCTGCAACTACATAAATATTTATTAGAGGATGGGCACTTAACGTACAACCCCGATAAGAGTCTTCCTGAGCAACAAATAAATGATGGTTTATTAGTCCTAGACATCTTAAAGTAATTACAATAGCATATGAGCCTAGAATTTGGCAAACTTTGGCTAGTAAAAACGAATGACCAATTAACCAATAGAGTAGTACGCAAAACTTGAAATAGGAGCATTATTAAACATGAAAGGATTAAATGGCAGTGTTACCCGAGAGAATGTTTCCTGATAGACTTCCAACGACATGTGCTCCAGTAAATGTTGGTCTTTTTAACCCTTTGAAAGTTAGATGTAATGATGGATTACCTAGGATATGTCTCCGTAACTGATAACTGTTGTACCAGGGGAGAATGACTCCTAATATACTTACAAAGAAATATGTCCCCGTAAATTATGGCTTACTTTGGGAGGTAATTCCAATCAAGGATTATAGACTTATATACTGAGAACCAGAAATTAGAGCATTCATTAAACATAGTAGATTGAAATGGCTGTGGTACCAGGAGAGAATGATTCATTATATACTTACAAGGAAATATGTCCCAGTAAATTATGGCTAACTTTGGTAGGTAAAACCAATCAAGGATTATAGACTTATATACTGAGAAACAGAAATAAGAGCATTCATTAAACATAGTAGATTGAAATGGCTGTGGTACCAGGAGAGAATGATTCATTATATACTTACAAGGAAATATGTCCCAGTAAATTATGGGTTACTTTGGGAGGTAAATCCAATCAAGGGTTATAGACTTATATACTGAGAACCAGAAATAAAAGCATTCATTAAACATAGTAGATTGAAATGGCTGTGGTACCAGGAGAGAATGATTCATTATATACTTACAAGGAAATATGTCCCAGTAAATTATGGTTTACTTTGGTAGGTAAATCCAATCAAGGATTATAGACTTGTAGGTCCACTGAGAGTAAGAAATAAGAGCATTTTTTAGACATGGGAGATTGAAATGGCTGTGGTACCAGGAGAGAATGATTCATTAGGCCTATATACTTACAAGGAAATATGTCCCAGTAAATTATGGGTTACTTTGGGAGGTAAATCCAATCAAGGATTATAGAATTGTAGGTCCAATGTGAGTGAGAAATAAGTGCATTTTTTGGACATGGGAGATTGAAATGGTTATTGCACCAGGTGAGAATGACTCCTGATATACTTACAAGGAGATACTCCTAGTAAATTATGGCCTAATTTGGGAGGTAAATCCAATCGAGTAAATGCAGGCAAGAATTATATAACTTGTGTGTGTATATATATATATATATATATATATATATATATATATATTTAATAATAATATTTTAATAAATAATAATATTTAATATAATATATATACTGTGAGCAATAAATAAGGCATTCATTAAAATAAAATGTTCAAATGGTTGAAGATAATCCAGTAGGAAGAGAACTCTATATACTTGTAGCCTACTGATAGCCAGATATAAGAGTATGATAATCATACAATAGGATGGTTCGAAATTTTGAAGATAATACAGTGGGAAGATAATACCACTTCTTAAATTTCATAAATTCAAAGGTATCACATACTATAATATCACACATAAAAATCACGTATCAAATATATACTATATATCCGGAAGTAATGTGTTTTCCTTAGAATTTGGAGTGTTTCTTCCGTCTTGTGGTTCAACCACATACAGGGCTTTTATAAAGAAAAAAATTATAGCTGATAAAATTCTTGGATTTTTAGATATGTTTAGTTTCCTACGGGATTGGTTCCAGACGAAACCTCCGATTTTCTAACGTTTTTAATTCTTTCTATTTCCAAAATAATTAAGCTCTTGGCGCAACAATAAACCAGATGCGCGGCTTTAGGAAAGCGGAGACAATTGGGAAATGTGTTGCGTGGTTAGGCCTACTAGGATCCGTGGGACAGAGTCGAGTAGCCGGTGTATAGTGGCGCCATCACACACCCTTATCAGAGCTCGCTAAGTAGCCGATGTAACGTAACCTGTTACTTTCTCACGTACCCGCCAAGGCGTTCCCTCGAGTTGTCTTGAAGTTACCTAGATTTCGTTAAAACTTGAGAACTATGATGGCAGCTTTAATTGTGACGGTGTTACATATTAAAATTAAAAACACTTGAATTATTTATTAGGTCATTATATTATTTTAAGGTTTTGAAATTAAAATTAATTATTACTAAAACTTGTAAAAAGCATCATTGTACACATTAGAAATTCACTCATTTTTAACCATATTTATCATGAAAATGGCTGTTATTTTATCTTCCTAGCTTTTGATTTATTCAACAAAAAAAAGAAAATATTTTTTTTGTGATGCAGTTTACATTAAATTTTTCAAACAAAACTACTAGATTAGGTAAATCATACTTGAAGAAACACTTTGTCTGTAAAAGAAACAGAAAAACTGGTGAACTTGGTTGTTTAGGAATTGCTTACAGGTCCTAGGGATCTCCTATTTTATATATAGCTTAATTAATAATGCGTGAGCGTGGGAAAGTGCGCGCGCGGTGTGTTCTACACCCAACTTTAAGAAAGCATGCATAATTGTTAATTTGTGTTCTGTAAAATTAAATAAGGCCAGTAGAATTGTTCAAAAGGAAATCTGGACATTTACACACTGTAGAACGGTTTTACAAGCTTAACAAAATACTTCACAGTTGACGCTAACGCTCCACTAAATGTGATATTTTTATGAACTACAGAGCCGAATGGAAGACAACAGAAGTTCTTTTCGTGCAATAGAAATATATTATGTTGTATTTAGGGTACAATTTGTTAAATGAATGTTGGCCCAGACTGTCCCTTATTGTAATAGTAACACCTTATGCCGCAGTTTGCATTGGAGTGAATTAATAAAACGTGAAATAATCATTCAGGAACTTCTTCGAGATCGCATAACAATCCGAAGAATAACGAACTCTCCCGAAGATTTCCGAAGGCAAAAAAATTATTTTTCTAAAATGTTTAACTATTAAAAGCTATTTTCTATTCGGGAAAAATAAAAATTTCGCCATTTTGCAGCTGTTCAAAATTTTAAAGCATATTCTACAAGTTTTTTTTTACAGATGTTCAACCTTAGGCTATAGATAATTTTCAACTATACAACAAATTAAAACGATTTAAAAATACTTATGTTGCCAACTTGTATTTTCAAATAATATTTACAAATGTAGAATTAATTAAAAAGTATTAATTTTTTAATTAAACTAATTAATTAAAGTAAGTATTAATTACTACTTTTTAAAATTAAACTATAATAACAAAATTTTAACTCGCCCTATGAGTGCTACTAGTGTATTCTAGCGTAGAACCACTAGAAATATTAAAACATAACACCACATAATATCTTAATTTTTTAAATAAATATTTTGGTTTAACTAGGTTTAGAGTCAAATTTTAAAGATTATTTTACGTTTAATCATTATCAATATTTTTGAAAATACAATGTTAGATAAATAATAGAAACAATAAAAAAACTCAAAAGTGAAAATTAAAATAATAAATAGTGCAAACTGAATGAAACAAAAAAAACAAAACAAAAAAACAAAATTGTTTTTGTAAACAATTAAAGAGAAAATTTGAAATTGTTAAATTGTTCGTAACAGAAAAGAATAACTATGGATAGGTTAACAGTTTTCTTGATACTCGATTTCTATACATGATTTGTTTTCAACTTCTTTAATTAACATTTTTCGTTTCAATAAGTAGATTAAGAACGAAACGGTGACATAACTCTATACTCAATTAAATTAAGTAAAGGTAGGCCCGCATATTTAATGAGATAATATGTAATTCTAATAATCATTAATATGTAATAAAATCAATATAAATATTAATGAGACAAACTTAAGTGGCTTACATACTTTGAAACTCTACATTAAAAAGAGTTTTTGTAACCATAAACCATTCTCTCTCTCTCTCTCAAGAATCCTTATTTTTGTGCCTCGTGAACCAAGAGGGGTTCAAAGAAATCTTTTGCTGGAGGTAGACATATACATAAATAGTTCACAGGTAAGAGTTTTGGTTTTGGAAATCCTAGTTTTGTTTTCCCATTAATCCAACGCAATAGAAATAGTTGGTAACATAACATCTCAAGATATGGAATGAAAGCTTCTTAGGTAGATGCAGTTAATTTATCAGGCCCTAACATAAAAATGGCAGTGTTACCTAAGTACTGAGTGTGTTTTCTGAAGTATCGAAGTGCACGCAAGTATCGAGAGAAAGTATCGAAGTACCTCGCAAGTATCGACGTAATATGCAAGTATCGAAGTACCAAGCAAGTCTTAAAGTACCACTTAAGTACCGAAGTACCACGCAAGTATCGAGAATAACTGTCGGAGTATCACGCAAGTATCGAAGTACCGCTCAAGTAACGAGAGTAAATATATGAGTACGACGCAAGTACCGAGAATAACTGTCGGAGTATCACGCAAGTATCGAAGTACCGCTCAAGTAACGAGAGTAAATATATGAGTACGACGCAAGTACCGAGAATAACTGTCGGAGTATCACGCAAGTATCGAAGTACCGCTCAAGTAACGAGAGTAAATATATGAGTACGACGCAAGTACCGAGAATAACTGTCGGAGTATCACGCAAGTATCGAAGTACCGCTCAAGTAACGAGAGTAAATATATGAGTACCACGCAAGTACCGAGAATAACTGTCGGAGTATCACTAAAGTATCGAAGTACCGCTCAAGTAACGAGAGTAAATATATGAGTACGACGCAAGTACCGAGAATAACTGTCGGAGTATCACGAAAGTATAGAAGTACCGCTCAAGTAACGAGAGTAAATATATGAGTACGACGCAAGTACCGAGAATAACTGTCGGAGTATCACGCAAGTATCGAAGTACCGCTCAAGTAACGAGAGTAAATATATGAGTACGACGCAAGTACCGAGAATAACTGTCGGAGTATCACGCAAGTATCGAAGTACCGCTCAAGTAACGAGAGTAAATATATGAGTACGACGCAAGTACCGAGAATAACTGTCGGAGTATCACGCAAGTATCGAAGTACCGCTCAAGTAACGAGAGTAAATATATGAGTACGACGCAAGTACCGAGAATAACTGTCGGAGTATCACGAAAGTATCGAAGTACCGCTCAAGTAACGAGAGTAAATATATGAGTACGACGCAAGTACCGAGAATAACTGTCGGAGTATCACGCAAGTATCGAAGTACCGCTCAAGTAACGAGAGTAAATATATGAGTACGACGCAAGTACCGAGAATAACTGTCGGAGTATCACGAAAGTATCGAAGTACCGCTCAAGTAACGAGAGTAAATATATGAGTACGACGCAAGTACCGAGAATAACTGTCGGAGTATCACGCAAGTATCGAAGTACCGCTCAAGTAACGAGAGTAAATATATGAGTACGACGCAAGTACCGAGAATAACTGTCGGAGTATCACGAAAGTATAGAAGTACCGCTCAAGTAACGAGAGTAAATATATGAGTACCACGCAAGTACCGAGAATAAGTGTCGGAGTATCACGTAAGTATCGAAGTACCGCTCAAGTAACGAGAGTAAATATATGAGTACCACGCAAGTACCGAGAATAACTGTCGGAGTATCACGCAAGTATCGAAGTACCGCTCATGTAACGAGAGTAAATATATGAGTACCACGCAAGTACCGAGAAAAACTGTCGGAGTATCACGCAAGTATCGAAGTACCGCTCAAGTAACGAGAGTAAATAGATGAGTACCACGCAAGTACCGAGAATAATTAACGAAGTAATACCTAATATCGAAGTACCAAGCAAGTGTTTAAGTACCACTTAAGTACCGAAGTACCACGCAAGTATTAAAGTACCACCTAAGTATCGAGAATAACTGTCGGAGTATCACGCAAGTATCGAAGTACCAAGCAAGTCTTAAAGTACCACTTAAGTACCGAAGGACACGCAAGTATCGAGAATAACTGTCGGAGTATCACGCAAGTATCGAAGTACCAAGCAAGTCTTAAAGTACCACTTAAGTACCGAAGGACACGCAAGTATCGAGAATAACTGTCGGAGTATCACGCAAGTATCGAAGTACCGCTCAAGTAACGAGAGTAAATATATGAGTACCACGCACGTATCGAGAATAATTAACGAAGTAATACGCAAGTATCGAAGTACCAAGCAAGTGTTTAAGTACCACTTAAGTACTGAAGTACCACGCAAGTATTAAAGTACCACGCAAGTATCGACAATAACTGTCGGAGTATCACGCAAGTACCGAAGTACCACGCAAGTATCGAAAATAACTGTCGGAGTATCACGCAAGTATCGAAGTACCGCTCAAGTAACGAGAGTAAATATATGAGTACCACGCAAGTACCGAGAATAACTGTCGGAGTATCACGAAAGTATCGAAGTACCGCTCAAGTAACGAGAGTAAATATATGAGTACCACGCAAGTACCGAGAATAACTGTCGGAGTATCACGAAAGTATCGAAGTACCGCTCAAGTAACGAGAGTAAATATATGAGTACCACGCAAGTACCGAGAATAACTGTCGGAGTATCACGAAAGTATCGAAGTACCGCTCAAGTAACGAGAGTAAATATATGAGTACCACGCAAGTATCGAGAATAATTAACGAAGTAATACGCAAGTATCGAAGTACGAAGCAAGTGTTTAAGTACCACTTAAGTACCGAAGTACCACGCAAGTATTAAAGTACCACGCAAGTATCGAGAATAACTGTCGGAGTATCACGCAAGTACCGAAGTACCAAGCAAGTCTTAAAGTACCACTTAAGTACCGAAGGACACGCAAGTATCGAGAATAACTGTCGGAGTATCACGCAAGTATCGAAGTACCAAGCAAGTCTTAAAGTACCACTTAAGTACCGAAGGACACGCAAGTATCGAGAATAACTGTCGGAGTATCACGCAAGTATCGAAGTACCGCTCAAGTAACGAGAGTAAATATATGAGTACCACGCACGTATCGAGAATAATTAACGAAGTAATACGCAAGTATCGAAGTACCAAGCAAGTGTTTAAGTACCACTTAAGTACTGAAGTACCACGCAAGTATTAAAGTACCACGCAAGTATCGACAATAACTGTCGGAGTAACACGCAAGTACCGAAGTACCACGCAAGTATCGAAAATAACTGTCGGAGTATCACGCAAGTATCGAAGTACCGCTCAAGTAACGAGAGTAAATATATGAGTACCACGCAAGTACCGAGAATAACTGTCGGAGTATCACGAAAGTATCGAAGTACCGCTCAAGTAACGAGAGTAAATATATGAGTACCACGCAAGTACCGAGAATAACTGTCGGAGTATCACGAAAGTATAGAAGTACCGCTCAAGTAACGAGAGTAAATATATGAGTACCACGCAAGTACCGAGAATAACTGTCGGAGTATCACGAAAGTATCGAAGTACCGCTCAAGTAACGAGAGTAAATATATGAGTACCACGCAAGTACCGAGAATAACTGTCGGAGTATCACGAAAGTATAGAAGTACCGCTCAAGTAACGAGAGTAAATATATGAGTACCACGCAAGTACCGAGAATAACTGTCGGAGTATCACTAAAGTATCGAAGTACCGCTCAAGTAACGAGAGTAAATATATGAGTACCACGCAAGTACCGAGAATAATTAACGAAGTAATACGCAATTATCGAGAATATCCAAGACCCACCCTTAACAACATAATCTTTACTGTCCTGATTATGCTACGTTATATCTAAAATGAGAGGAGATAATTTAATTACATCAAGAGAAACTAGGATATTACGATAATCATTTCCCTTTCACGTTTATCCTCAAAGCTCCGAGAAAACGCTTCGGTTGCTTGGTAGTGGGACAACGAAACCAAATCCGACGTTTTGGTGCCGCTAGACAATCGTATGCTGGCCGAGCGTACGACAGAGTTTAACGATCGATTCGATGTTGTACGCGGGCAGGATCACTCGAGGCTTTATCTCTGTCCGGGCGTCGGGCACTCGTAAAGCGGCGCTATTAAAATATAAACTTCGCCGATCCGAAATGCTTTGGCCGTGTCTCATCAAAATCTGCGTTTCATGAGTGCCATTTGTAAAAAGACAGCGACATCCCCGTCGTTAGCGCAGACGTAGCTGAATATCTTATGGCTCAGTCTGCAATGTCGAGTGACGGTGCCAACTTTATAGCCAAAAAGCGATGATACTTGTACATCTAATAGCAATAAGAGTCTATATTGTAGTGAATAACGCATATTAGTGTTTCCCTAACTTATTTCGTTAATATATAAGATTACAGAAAAACAAGAGATATAAACAAAAATATTTAAAGTAAATTCCTACTTTGGGCAATAAAGGATAATTTTATTTTAGTTACTTTTTATTAAATATTACAATCAATATAAATAAATTAACATAAACTATGCGTTAAAACAGCTATTCTACTACATAACCTATAACATAAAATCAGCTGTTTTATGATATCATATGTTATCACTTATTCTAAGCCAAATGAGACAAATTAACTCTATTGTATACCACGCTCCTTTTGTGAAAAATCTTTCTCCCATATAAAACTAAAAAGTTTTATTAAAACTAAAAAGAGGTTTCCCCCTCTCTCTAGCTGATGCCTTTGTACTCTCAGACCGTCCCATAGGTTTCGCTTAATTAATAACCATCTCTTTTGAGCAACCAAGTAGCCAGCATATGGCGAATCTCCTGATATTCTCTAGTGTTATTTCTTCAATGTAAAACCACATACATTGGTGAACACTAGGGCAATATGAAAACTATTATCACTGTAAGAGAACTCTGAAGGCCCTTCCAGATGTTGATTGAATATATATTTGAACCCCCTCTCTCTCTAACTGATGCCTTTGTAAACTCTTTCAATCCGTACCATAGGATTCGCTAAGTTATTAACGATTTCTTTGAAGTAGCCAGCATATGCTGCATCTCCTGACATCCTCTGGTGTTATTTCTTCATTGTAAAACCATATCCATTAGTGAATCCCAGGGCAATATGAAAACTATTATCACTGTAAGAGAACTCAGAAGGCCCTTCCAGATGTTGATTGAATATATATTTGAACCCTCTCTCTCTCAAACTGATGCCTTTGTAAACTCTTTCAATACGTACCATAAGATTGGCTTAGTTAATAACGAACTCTTTGAAGTAGCCAGCATATACTGCAACTCCGGACATCCTCTGGTGTTATTTCTTCAATGTAAAACCACATCCATTAGTGAATCACAGAGCAATATGAAAACTATTATCACTGTAAGAGAACTCAGAAGGCCCTTCCAGATGTTGATTGAATATATATTTGAACCCTCTCTCTCTCAAACTGATGCCTTTGTAAACTCTTTCAATCCGTACCATAAGATTGGCTTAATTAATAACGAACTCTTTGAAGTAGCCAGCATATGCTGCAACTCCAGACATCCTCTGGTGTTATTTCTTCATTGTAAAACCATATCCATTAGTGAATCCCAGGGCAATATGAAAACTATTATCACTGTAAGAGAACTCAGAAGGCCCTTCCAGATGTTGATTGAATATATATTTGAACCCCCTCTCTCTCTAACTGATGCCTTTAAAAACTCTTTCAATCCGTACCATAGGATTGGCTTAATTAATAACGATCTCTTTGAAGTAGCCAGCAAATGCTGAATCTCCTGATATCTTCTGGTGTTATTTTTCAATGTAAAACCACATCCATTGGTGAACCCTAGGGCAATATGAAAACTATTATCACTGTAAGAGAACTCAGAAGGCCCTTCCAGATGTTGATTGAATATATATTTGAACCCCCCCTCTCTCTAACTGATGCCTTTGTAAACTCTTTCAATCCGTACCATAGGATTGGCTTAATTAATAACGATCTCTTTGAAGTAGCCAGCATATGCAGAATCTCCTGATATCTTATGGTGTTATTTTTCAATGTAAAACGACATCCATTGGTGAACCCTAGGGCAATATGAAAACTATTATCACTGTAAGAGAACTCAGAAGGTCCTTCCAGATGTTGATTGAATATATATTTGAACCCCCTCTCTCTCTAATTCATGCCTTTGTAAACTCTTTCAATCCGTACCATAGGATTGACTTAATTAATAACGATCGCTTTGAAGTAGCCAGCATATGCTGAATCTCCTGATATCTTCTGGTGTTATTTTTCAATGTAAAACCACATCCATTGGTGAACCCTAGGGCAATATGAAAACTATTATCACTGTAAGAGAACTCAGAAGGCCCTTCCAGATGTTGATTGAATATATATTTGAACCCTCTCTCTCTCAAACTGATGCCTTTGTAAACTCTTTCAATCCGTACCATAGGATTGGCTTAATTAATAACGATCTCTTTGAAGTAGCCAGCATATGCAGAATCTCCTGATATTCTCTAGTGTTATTTCTTCAATGTAAAACCACATACATTGGTGAACACTAGGGCAATATGAAAACTATTATCACTGTAAGAGAACTCTGAAGGCCCTTCCAGATGTTGATTGAATATATATTTGAACCCCCACTCTCTCTAACTGATGCCTTTGTAAACTCTTTCAATCCGTACCATAGGATTGGCTTAATTAATAACGATCTCTTTGAAGTAGCCAGCATATGCAGAATCTCCTGATATCTTCTGGTGTTATTTTTCAATGTAAAACCACATACATTGGTGAACACTAGGGCAATATGAAAACTATTATCACTGTAAGAGAACTCAGAAGGCCCTTCCAGATGTTGATTGAATATATATTTGAACCCCCTCTCTCTCTAACTGATGCCTTTGTAAACTCTTTCAATCCGTACCATAGGATTGGCTTAATTAATATCGATCTCTTTGAAGTAGCCAGCATATGCAGAATCTCCTGATATCTTCTAGTGTTATTTTTCAATGTAAAACCACATACATTGGTGAACACTAGGGCAATATGAAAACTATTATCACTGTAAGAGAACTCAGAAGGCCCTTCCAGATGTTGATTGAATATATATTTGAACCCTCTCTCTCTCAAACTGATGCCTTTGTAAACTCTTTCAATCCGTACCAAAAGATTGGCTTAATTAATAACGATCTCTTTGAAGTAGCCAGCATATGCTGAATCTCCTGATATCTTCTGGTGTTATTTTTCAATGTAAAACCACATCCATTGGTGAACCCTAGGGCAATATGAAAACTATTATCACTGTAAGAGAACTCAGAAGGCCCTTCCAGATGTTGATTGAATATATATTTGAACCCCCTCTCTCTCTAACTGATGCCTTTGTAAACTCTTTCAATCCGTACCATAGGATTGGCTTAATTAATAACGATCTCTTTGAAGTAGCCAGCATATGCAGAATCTCCTGATATCTTCTGGTGTTATTTTTCAATGTAAAACCACATACATTGGTGAACACTAGGGCAATATGAAAACTATTATCACTGTAAGAGAACTCAGAAGGCCCTTCCAGATGTTGATTGAATATATATTTGAACCCCCTCTCTCTCTAACTGATGCCTTTGTAAACTCTTTCAATCCGTACCATAGGATTGGCTTAATTAATATCGATCTCTTTGAAGTAGCCAGCATATGCAGAATCTCCTGATATCTTCTGGTGTTATTTTTCAATGTAAAACCACATACATTGGTGAACACTATTGCAATATGAAAACTATTATCACTGTAAGAGAACTCAGAAGGCCCTTCCAGATGTTGATTGAATATATATTTGAACCCTCTCTCTCTCAAACTGATGCCTTTGTAAACTCTTTCAATCCGTACCAAAAGATTGGCTTAATTAATAACGATCTCTTTGAAGTAGCCAGCATATGCTGAATCTCCTGATATCTTCTGGTGTTATTTTTCAATGTAAAACCACATCCATTGGTGAACCCTAGGGCAATATGAAAACTATTATCACTGTAAGAGAACTAAGAAGGCCCTTCCAGATGTTGATTGAATATATATTTGAACCCCCTCTCTCTCTAACTGATGCCTTTGTAAACTCTTTCAATCCGTACCATAGGATTGGCTTAATTAATAACGATCTCTTTGAAGTAGCCAGCATATGCAGAATCTCCTGATATCTTCTGGTGTTATTTCTTCAATGTAAAACCACATCCATTGGTGAACCCTAGGGCAATATGAAAACTCTAATCACTGTAAGAGAACTCAGAAGGCCCTTCCAGATGTTGATTGAATATATATTTGAACCCTCTCTCTCTAACTGATGCCTTTGTAAACTCTTTCAATCCGTACCATAGGATTGGCTTAATTAATAACGATCTGTTTGAAGTAGCCAGCAAATGCTGAATCTCCTGATATCTTCTGGTGTTATTTTTCAATGTAAAACCACATCCATTGGTGAACCCTAGGGCAATATGAAAACTATTATCACTGTAAGAGAACTCAGAAGGCCCTTCCAGATGTTGATTGAATATATATTTGAACCCCCTCTCTCTCTAACTGATGCCTTTGTTATACTCTTTCAATCCGTACCATAGGATTGGCTTAATTAATAACGATCTCTTTGAAGTAGCCAGCAAATGCTGAATCTCCTGATATCTTCTGGTGTTATTTTTCAATGTAAAACCACATCCATTGGTGAACCCTATTGCAATATGAAAACTATTATCACTGTAAGAGAACTCAGAAGGCCCTTCCAGATGTTGATTGAATATATATTTGAACCCCCTCTCTCTCTAACTGATGCCTTTGTAAACTCTTTCAATCCGTACCATAGGATTGGCTTAATTAATAACGATCTCTTTGAAGTAGCCAGCATATGCAGAATCTCCTGATATCTTCTGGCGTTATTTTTCAATGTAAAACCACATCCATTGGTGAACCCTAGGGCAATATGAAAACTATTATCAGTGTAAGAGAACTCAGAAGGCCCTTCCAGATTTGATTGAATATATATTTGAACCCCCTCTTTCTCTAACTGATGCCTTTGTAAACTCTTTCAATCCGTACCATAAGATTGGCTTAATTAATAACGATCTCTTTGAAGTAGCCAGCAAATGCTGAATCTCCTGATATCTTCTGGTGTTATTTTTCAATGTAAAACCACATCCATTGGTGAACCCTAGGGCAATATGAAAACTATTATCACTGTAAGAGAACTCAGAAGGCCCTTCCAGATGTTGATTGAATATATATTTGAACCCTCTCTCTCTCAAACTGATGCCTTTGTAAACTCTTTCAATCCGTACCATAGGATTGGCTTAATTAATAACGATCTCTTTGAAGTAGCCAGCATATGCTGAATCTCCTGATATTTTCTGGTTTATTTTTCAATGTAAAACCACATCCATTGGGGAACCCTAGGGCAATATGAAAACTATTATCACTGTAAGAGAACTCAGAAGGCCCTTCCAGATGTTGATTGAATATATATTTGAACCCCCTCTCTCTCTAACTGATGCCTTTGTAAACTCTTTCAATCCGTACCATAGGATTCGCTAAGTTATTAACGATTTCTTTGAAGTAGCCAGCATATGCTGCATCTCCTGACATCCTTTGGTGTTATTTCTTCAATGTAAAACCACATCCATTAGTGAATCCCAGAGCAATATATAAACTATTATCACTGTAAGAGAACTCAGAAGGCCCTTCCAGATGTTGATTGAATATATATTTGAACCCTCTCTCTCTCAAACTGATGCCTTTGTAAACTCTTTCAATACGTACCATAAGATTGGCTTAGTTAATAACGAACTCTTTGAAGTAGCCAGCATATACTGCAACTCCGGACATCCTCTGGTGTTATTTCTTCAATGTAAAACCACATCCATTAGTGAATCACAGAGCAATATGAAAACTATTATCACTGTAAGAGAACTCAGAAGGCCCTTCCAGATGTTGATTGAATATATATTTGAACCCTCTCTCTCTCAAACTGATGCCTTTGTAAACTCTTTCAATCCGTACCATAAGATTGGCTTAATTAATAACGAACTCTTTGAAGTAGCCAGCATATGCTGCAACTCCAGACATCCTCTGGTGTTATTTCTTCATTGTAAAACCATATCCATTAGTGAATCCCAGGGCAATATGAAAACTATTATCACTGTAAGAGAACTCAGAAGGCCCTTCCAGATGTTGATTGAATATATATTTGAACCCCCTCTCTCTCTAACTGATGCCTTTAAAAACTCTTTCAATCCGTACCATAGGATTGGCTTAATTAATAACGATCTCTTTGAAGTAGCCAGCAAATGCTGAATCTCCTGATATCTTCTGGTGTTATTTTTCAATGTAAAACCACATCCATTGGTGAACCCTAGGGCAATATGAAAACTATTATCACTGTAAGAGAACTCAGAAGGCCCTTCCAGATGTTGATTGAATATATATTTGAACCCCCTCTCTCTCTAACTGATGCCTTTGTAAACTCTTTCAATCCGTACCATAGGATTGGCTTAATTAATAACGATCTCTTTGAAGTAGCCAGCATATGCAGAATCTCCTGATATCTTATGGTGTTATTTTTCAATGTAAAACGACATCCATTGGTGAACCCTAGGGCAATATGAAAACTATTATCACTGTAAGAGAACTCAGAAGGTCCTTCCAGATGTTGATTGAATATATATTTGAACCCCCTCTCTCTCTAATTCATGCCTTTGTAAACTCTTTCAATCCGTACCATAGGATTGACTTAATTAATAACGATCGCTTTGAAGTAGCCAGCATATGCTGAATCTCCTGATATCTTCTGTGGTTATTTTTCAATGTAAAACCACATCCATTGGTGAACACTAGGGCAATATGAAAACTATTATCACTGTAAGAGAACTCAGAAGGCCCTTCCAGATGTTGATTGAATATATATTTGAACCCTCTCCCTCTCAAACTGATGCCTTTGTAAACTCTTTCAATCCGTACCATAGGATTGGCTTAATTAATAACGATCTCTTTGAAGTAGCCAGCATATGCAGAATCTCCTGATATCTTCTGGTGTTATTTCTTCATTGTAAAACCACATCCATTGGTGAACCATAGGGCAATATGAAAACTATTATCACTGTAAGAGAACTCAGAAGGCCCTTCCAGATGTTGATTGAATATATATTTGAACCCCCTCTCTCTCTAACTGATGCCTTTGTAAACTCTTTCAATCCGTACCATAGGATTGGCTTAATTAATAACGATCTCTTTGAAGTAGCCAGCATATCCAGAATCTCCTGATATCTTCTGGTGTTATTTCTTCAATGTAAAACCACATTCATTGGTGAACCCTAGTGCAATATGACAACTATTATCACTGTAAGAGAACTCAGAAGGCCCTTCCAGATGTTGATCTGCTGGATGGGGTTAGTTGCTATACAGAGACCGTAAGTACGTGGTTAGAACTTATAAATTCATTTTACTTCGAACTTAAAATAGTATAAGATTCGTATTGGGAAACGCAATTATTTATTTAAAACTCGACAATACTTAAATGTAAGCATTTTAAATGTTTAAGCTTCGTTAAATGCTTCTTGGCGGATAGATTCATATTTTTGCCAACATGAACCTTCAGACGTGTACACTACTAGTTTATTATTTATTTATATTATGTTTATTATTTATCTCTTTATAAACCTATTCATTTCTATACATTAATATAATATAATGATAGTTGAATATACATTTTTTGTGTTAACGTTATAGTAAATGTAATAGAGATAGATAGACTAAATAGCATTTAGAAAGATGAAAATAAAGTTAAATCTTAAAACTTGATAAGTGAGATGTGTCTGGCTCTGTCGTTGTCAGTAAATTGCAAGTTATACAATACGGCTAACATTAAAGGTACAATCTAGCGCCATCTATCGGTGTACGAAGTCGCCAGGATTTATTTAGTATACACACACACACACACACACACACACATATATATATATATATATATATATATATATATATATATAATATGTATATATAATAATAGAATATATTTGAATATATTAATAGAATAAATATATTCATTAAAAGTATTCTTGTTTTTGAAATATTTTCAATTTATTATATATATATATATATATATATATATATATATATATATATATATATATATTAAAACAATTTATATATTTGAAATATTTTTATTCATATATTATATTATAAGAAAACATATCACTGTTTTTAATATATAGTCTATGTATGAAATATTTCTTTCTTGTTATATATTTATAAGGTTAAGCTAACGTTTTATTACATAGACTATATTTCGTTTACTTTATATTTATATTAAGCTGAAGCTTTTCGCTGATTAACAGTAATAGCATTTTCAAAACCTGTGTATATATATATATATATATATATATATATATATATATATATATATATATATATATATATAAAGAACTAAGTCAAAATACAAATACAAGAATTATAAGTGAATTTACAATTCAAAGCTTTTCGTTGGCTAACAGTAAGAGGACTAACATCATCAGGAATATTAAACCTGGTTGATAAATATTAAATTTGGTTTAATATTCCTGATGATTTTGGTACTGTTAGCCAACGAAAAGCTTTGAATTGTAAATTCAATTATAATTCTTGTATTTGTATTTTGACGTAGTTCTTTATCAATTCACAAGAATACATATTGCGATAATGTATATATATATATATATATATATATATATATATATATATATATATACCTGTATATATACATACAATAGAGTCTGGAAATGCCGAGTCCCGATTATTGGAGCTTCCGTTCAATTCCAGCTTATCTCTATTTGAAAGAAAACGATGAGTCGGGCTTTTTGTCTATAACAAACGGTAACATAACGGTATGCAGAGGAAATGAGTCGGGCTCCAAGAAATGTTTATATCAATACGGTATGCAAAAGCAAATGAGTCGGGTTTACAAGGAATGTTAAATGGATACGGTATGCAAAGGGATGAGTCGGAAATGTTTATATCAATACGGTATGCAAAAGCAAATGAGTCGGGTTTACAAGGAATGTTAAATGGATACGGTATGCAAAGGGATGAGTCGGAAATGTTTATATCAATACGGTATGCAAAAGCAAATGAGTCGGGTTTACAAGGAATGTTAAATGGATACGGTATGCAAAGGGATGAGTCGGAAATGTTTATATCAATACGGTATGCAAAAGCAAATGAGTCGGGTTTACAAGGAATGTTAAATGGATACGGTATGCAAAGGGATGAGTCGGAAATGTTTATATCAATACGGTATGCAAAAGCAAATGAGTCGGGTTTACAAGGAATGTTAAATGGATACGGTATGCAAAGGGATGAGTCGGAAATGTTTATATCAATACGGTATGCAAAGGGAATGAGTCGGGCTTCCAAGAAATATTCATATAAAGTTATATTAAACTTTTTATTGTATTTTCAATTAGAGTATTAGGGTTCATTAGAACTCCGGTTTTTTCTAATGCAAAGGAACATAATTCCGTGTAATCCGAGGGGGTCTCGGTACTTTCTACCTTGAATTATCGAGGCTCTACTGCATATATATATATATATATTACGAATTTTCAATCGTTAGTAAACTACGTGTTATTCATGTTCAAATACATTCTTTTTAAACTTGTAGTGGGTGAAGTTCAATGTAAATATAATTTTTCAAAAATGCATTCATTCATTAAATTTAATTAACTAATTTAAGTTTCATATGGAAGAAAAACCCTCACAATATGGGAAACGTATGCAATATAGTTATTTCCGCCCATATAGTTAAATTAAGCGATAACATACGATAACACTAAACAGCTGATTTTATGTTATAGTTAAAAAGGTAGAGCAGCTATTTTAACGCATAGGTTTAGTTATTTTATTTATATTAATTGTATATAATTAATATTTTTTAATTAAATATTTGGTTGTAGCCTTATTTCCAATGCTATATAGGAACAGCATTTGATTGCCTATTACGAAAACATTAGTCGTAATTCCGGGAACAGATCCGTATGGAAGAGCGTGCAAATCCAGCGCACCGCAATGTTTGTGGAGCACGTGAGTAGTGAGCGACTTGTTTACCCTGGGCCGGACAGCGTCGCGTCGGTACCGTGTGATGATATTTGTTCGACAAAGTGTTCCCAAACACAAACAATCCAAGCCGACTCTAATGGCGTCATTGTGGTACTGGATCTTTTCGGCGCTACCGTTGCGTAACGCAAAATCCGATAATTATGCGAGGGGGCAACCGCAAGGGGGCAGCTGTGGGGAGCAGTTAACCGGAAACGTGTCACTCGACATCCAGTCAACGATAATCCTTGACGTTTTTAGAGTGTTGGGTTTCTTTTTTCCGATTCGGTTTTGCAACGAAAGTTTTGAATTGGTTTGTTGTGCAGTGGACTTTGTATTGGAATAATGCAATTGTTTCGTTAAGACGAGTGGAAAGAGGGTGCGAGTGGAGGGCAATAAATGCAAACCGCTCCTGCATCTACATGTGATGCAACCCCCTCAATATTTTTAAAAGAATTTCACTTCCTTGTGGGACTTTCCTCGTCTAAACACACACTCAGACGACTTCTTTATAAAAAGCAAATAATATAAATTCCTATTTAGGTCAACAAAGAAACAATTTATTTTAGTTACTTTTATTAAATAATTACAATTAATATAAATAAAATAACTATACCTATGCGTTAAATTAGCTGCTCTAAATATTTAACTATAACATAAAATCAGCTGTTTAATGTAATCGTATTTTATCGCTTAATTTAACTATATGGGGGGAAATAACTATATTGCATAGCTTGTCCATATTGTGAATGTTTTTTCTCCCATATAAAACTTAAATTAGTTAATTAAATTTAATGAATGAATACATTTTTGAAAAATTATATTTACATTGAACTTCACTCACTTCAAGTTTAAAAAGAATGTATTTGAACTTGAGTGGATGAATACAACGTATTTTATTAACGATTGAAAATTCGTAATATATATGTAATATGTTTTCTTGTTTAATAATCTAAAACAACATAGGTTATTCAAATACAAGAATATTTATTAATTTATATTTAAAGCTTTTTGTTGGTAAACAGTACCAACAAAAAGCTTTAAATATAAATTAATAAATATTCTTGTATTTGAGTAACCTATGTTGTTTTACACACACACGCACACGCACACGCAAATACACACACACACACACTCACACACACACGCACACGCACACGCACACAAACGAGAGTGTGATCTAATAGAAAAAGTTGAATTAATAACATTAAAGCATTTAACGTTTGCTAAAAAAAATGAACAATGAAACTGCATCTGAAACGTAGTTTAGAAGCAGGAAATGTTAATATTAATAGATTATAGTTTAGTAACTCTAATATTGTAGTTATTTGGTTCCATCTTCGTCTTGAGGTATTACTAAATACATAACTGTAACATACACAATATTGCCGCTTACACCATGATTTATCGCCTACACAAGCCAACGGATACAACATGTTAATGACTGATTAGCTGTCATTAAACAGGTCATCCTTACCTCCGATATTAACCAACACAAGTAATAAGCATAATTTTAAAACAAACTACTCCAAACCCAACTCAATCAACTATTTAAACCCAACATCATGAGCAGACATTAGCAACTCAGGGCCTATATAAACTAATTTGAAGTTCCTGCCCTAGTTTCTACGTAGGACAAACAGGAAGGTCATTTTATACACGTATGTATTATTTAAAGTATGTATAAAATAATACTTATTTGCGAGTCAATTATGTCATTTATTAAATCAAATCAATGGCAAAGTTTCGATCACATTTTCATTATCATCAGGCCTAGTGTGTTATTATCAATCATTATAAAACGCAAATAAAACACTTTTATAGCCACGTCTACAGAAATTTTGTATTAAGAGAAACATTTAATTTTGGGCAAAGAGAAATTACCGAAACGTATGGTATCAGCATGTTTAAGAATGTATTCATTTAAAAAATTGTTTTTAAAATACATAACTTAATTACTATCGTTATATTGAATTATTTGTTTTGGGATTTATCAAAGTTTAAATAATTAATATACTTATTAACTGATCAAAACTATTTATTTATAGATCTAACCTTTATCCAATAACATTAATAACTACTTATGTTCAATAAATATTGTAACATAACCTACGTGTTAAAACAAATATTCTACAACATAACCTATAACATAAAATCAGCTGTTGTATGAAATAATATGTTATCATTTAGCCTACTTCACGTTGAGGGGACTCATAGCCTGACGGAAACTATACTATCTCGTAATTGTATGTTCATCCACACAATACGTTTTTGTAGGCGTCACTATAGACGTTTTCACTATAAAAATTTAATATGATAAAAAGAAATAAACCAAATAATATATGGATCTGTTACTAACCAGACCTGCGCACAGATACTACGTTTTCTCTACAGGACATGTAGTTTCGATGTAACTTACGTGGACATATAGTCTCTGGTTCAATAAATAAATTAAAATAATTCAAAACTATGGTTTACGAAAGTAGCCATAATGAATAAACACAGATACGACCGTACTCTCAAACATAAGTAGGGTCTATTCTACTTGTGTCATGCTGGGGCAGTTTCTGTATGTCATGTCATATCTTGCCGGTGTTGTACTGATAGAATCTATTAGGCCCGTAGATGGGTCGTTGAAACGAATTGAAATATTTAGCGGACGAAAACAAAACATTTTTTAAATATTTAATGGCTGACACGCACAGAGTTGGCAGATTAAATATCCCGTGATCCCGCGATGTAATTAAAAGTTATTCGCCCAACATTTACGTAAAGTCAGGTTTAATCCCGTTTTTGCGAGTTTTTTTTAATTTGTCAGCATTTTCCCCGGGAATAAATAATGTCTTATCCGGTGTTACGCGATGCATATTTACATTACAAAGTGCATAGCCGGGCATTTATAAAACATCAAAGGAAATTTTTTTTATTCCCTCTCTCCCTCTTCTACTAGGGGTTATGCAATTTATACGCTTTTATGTTTAGCAACGGGTCTGATTTTTAACCGGACAGCGGCTCAGTTTCTAATAAACAAATGACTCGCTTTCACTGTAAATAAACACGATTTAGCCCCGTCTAATAAACGGATTTGCCGCGTGTAAAAACGTCCGGACCTTTGTGTAGTTAGAATACATAAAGCAAAGCATTATGCAGGGAATAGCAAGGCTGCCCCGCAATAGCTCCGAATAGCAATTGAATATACCTATGAAGGACGGGATCGTATCTAGGTATACAAGTGAACAGTTTTTTGTATCAACACAGTTACATTTGTTTTGAATATTTAGGGATTTTAATGTTGTAACGGCACAGAGCTAAAGAGGTGATATTAAATGGGTGAGCAGAAAAATGTGCGTCGTGTGGGTTTCGTGTATACCATATATGAAGTATACCTAGTATACACCTTGATTATAGCGAAGTGACAAATATTTAGAGATATTAATGTTGTAACGGCACAGAGCTAGAGAGGTGATATTAAATGGGTGAGCAGAAAAATGTGCGTCGTGTGGGTTTCGTGTATACCATATATGAAGGGGACCTACTATGCACCTTGGTTATAGCGAAGTGACAAATATTTAGCGATATTAATGTTGTAACGGCACAGAGCTAGAGAGGTGATATGAAATAGGTGGGCAGGAAAATGTGCGTCGTGTGGGTTTCGTGTATAGGCCCTACCCATATATGAAGTATACCTAGTATACACTTTGGTCATAGCGAAGTGACAAATATTCAGAGATTTTAATGTTGTAACGGCACAGAGCTAGAGAGGTGATATGAAATAGGTGGGCAGGAAAATGTGCGTCGTGTGGGTTTAATGTATACCATATATGAAGTATAGCTAGTATACACTTTAGTTATAGCGAAGGGACAAATATTGAGGGATATTAATGTTGTAACGGCACAGAGCTAGAGAGGTGATATTAAATGGGTGGGCAGGAAAATGTGCGTAGTGTGGGTTTCGTGTATACCATATATGAAGTATACCTAGTATACACTTTGGTTATAGCGAAGGGACAAATATTTAGCGATTTTAATGTTGTAACGGCACAGAGCTAGAGAGGTGATATCAAACGGGCGAGCAGGAAAATGTGCGTCGTGTGGGTTTCGTGTATACCATATATGAAGTATACCTAGTATACACTTTGGTTATAGCGAAGGGACAAATATTGAGGGATATTAATGTTGTAATGGCACAGAGCTGGAGAGGTGATATTAAATGGGCGAGCAGGAAAATGTGCGTCGTGTGGGTTTCGTGTATACCATATATGAAGTATACCTAGTATACACTTTGGTTATAGCGAAGGGACAAATATTGAGGGATATTAATGTTGTAATGGCACAGAGCTGGAGAGGTGATATTAAATGGGCGAGCAGGAAAATGTGCGTCGTGTGGGTTTCGTGTATACCATATATGAAGTATACCTAGTATACACTTTGGTTATAGCGAAGGGACAAATATTGAGGGATATTAATGTTGTAATGGCACAGAGCTGGAGAGGTGATATTAAATGGGCGGGCAGGAAAATGTGCGTCGTGTGGGTTTCGTGTATACCATATATGAAGTATACCTAGTATACACTTTGGTTATAGTGAAGGGACAAATATTGAGGGATATTAATGTTGTAACGGCACAGAGCTAGAGAGGTGATATTAAATGGGCGGGCAGGAAAATGTGCGTCGTGTGGGTTTCGTGTATACCATATATGAAGTATACCTAGTATACACTTTGGTTATAGCGAAGGGACAAATATTGAGGGATATTAATGTTGTAATGGCACAGAGCTGGAGAGGTGATATTAAATGGGCGGGCAGGAAAATGTGCGTCGTGTGGGTTTCGTGTATACCATATATGAAGTATACCTAGTATACACTTTGGTTATAGCGAAGGGACAAATATTGAGGGATATTAATGTTGTAATGGCACAGAGCTGGAGAGGTGATATTAAATGGGCGGGCAGGAAAATGTGCGCCGTGTGGGTTTCGTGTATACCATATATGAAGTATACCTAGTATACACTTTGGTTATAGCGAAGGGACAAATATTGAGGGATATTAATGTTGTAATGGCACAGAGCTAGAGAGGTGATATTAAATGGGCGAGCAGGAAAATGTGCGTCGTGTGGGTTTCGTGTATACCATATATGAAGTGTACCTAGTATACACTTTGGTTATAGCGAAGGGACAAATATTGAGGGATATTAATGTTGTAATGGCACAGAGCTGGAGAGGTGATATTAAATGGGCGAGCAGGAAAATGTGCGTCGTGTGGGTTTCGTGTATACCATATATGAAGTATACCTAGTATACACTTTGGTTATAGCGAAGGGACAAATATTGAGGGATATTAATGTTGTAATGGCACAGAGCTGGAGAGGTGATATTAAATGGGCGGGCAGGAAAATGTGCGTCGTGTGGGTTTCGTGTATACCATATATGAAGTATACCTAGTATACACTTTGGTTATAACGAAGTGACAAAGATTTCAACAGCAAAGAAATCTATTAAGGCGATCATACACACATATCTATAAAACACATTTTTCCGAACATTTCATTTATGACGACGTTTTGATGATGACTAAGAACTTAAAACCCTTGTCCTGGAATATCGGGATGGATAAAATGTGCAGGGTTGTATGCTTGATAAAGACCATTCTACTCTATACGAGCGTGTCTACCCATAATACTGTCGAGTAATAATAATCTCAGGAAAGGAGAGGTGGAATATACATAGGATAAAGAGAAGAATATAATATCCTGGGAGTACTATAAATATGGCTTGATTAGGCAAGAAAATTTCTTGTTCGGTGGAGAGTAAAGCATTTAGACAAGAGTGGAATCTGCTATCCCAGGAAGGGAGGTGACGGTTTTACACAATACTAACTTGTAAACTGCACGGACGTTAACACGAGACTATCTTAGCGGAACCCCCGCCAAACATATCAAATCAAGTGCTTCTTCTTGATTGATGATCTCATGGTCACCGATCAGGCTATACCTGACGACCTGTACCTTTGCCACTGTTCCGGAGTGAATTTACTCTTAATTTTTGAGGCAAACAGACAGTACTCTCCAGTCACAATCAGTGTCTCAATACAATGTACTGTTCAATTTCCAAGAATGGTTAGAAATTTGTAATTTTTTAAATGATAATTTTTTAATTTTATTTTGCCTCCATTTACCTTTTAATATAATTCAGAAGGCTTAGAAAAATAAAATTAACTGAAAGGGTCAAAACTTTAGTTGAAATTGGTAAGTAAAGTCAATTTTGTACATAGTACATCAAGTAAAATCCACTGCTATATATGTTTCTGCTGATCTGTACATTATTGTGTCGAGTATCATGGTTTTCTGGCATATTAACTCTTGACGATGGTTATAGTAGGGTGTTTTATAAGTCGTAGGAATAGCAGAAAAACATAAAAGGCTACTGAACTAATTGAATAAAGTTAATTTATAAATTGTGAGTTCGTTTCTCAAGAAGGAGTTTTTTGTCACTAGATGATTTGGTTAGTGAGATTTTTATTTCAACTTTTCACAAAATTTATGTTTGGACTAAGCTAATTGTGACTTTTTTGTTACAAAAAACCTCCCAACTTTGCTTATAAGTTTGTTTATAAAATAATCTTTTGCTCAGGATTAAGAGTTCCAAGTTAACAGAGGACTTAGCAAGCACAGTAGGTAAACGGGTTTATATACTTCTGTTGACTACAACAACTGTTTCGTTTTGTTCAACACTGTTTTGTTTATCTATCTTCTCCACTTTTTACCACTGCATTGGATGCATTTAGACGTAACGTATGTATGAACTTGACGCTTACTCTCTCATTAGCATTATCAGGCACAAAAGGCATCTGTATTCACATGTTTGGCTAAATGCCGAGAATGTCAATGTATAGTTCACCTACTAAAACCAAACGAAAGACTAACCGTCAAAATGTTGTCACAATTTAAAACACAAATATGTTTAAAAAGTATTGCCGTTTTTTATCAGGATATATAAAGTTTGTATGTTACCTTCAGGTTACTGTCATCTCTTGGGAAAGCTACATATATTAAAGTCATAATATTCGTATTTAAAATATCCTAAAGAGATATGAAATGGGTTACAAAGATGACAAATTTAAAGTAATTTCTAGTCTATAAAGGAAACATTCTTCGAGATTTTTTACTCCTCCTTTAATCCTCCTTACTGCGCTCCTGGCGCGATGTTCTATAACTGGGATCTTCACTCAGGATTTCTCAGGAGCCAAATAGTGAGCATCAAGTTTCCCTCAGGACCTTAAGTACAAGTGGCATTAAATAACTTACAAACAGTATGATTTCAATATACGTTTATTATATCAATAAAATAAATTAACTGTTTTTCATATAAAAAAGTAGGAAAATGTACTATACTTCCAGGAATAACTGAATTCGTTGATTCCTTGAAGTCTCTCGGTGAAATGTCTCACAGCTCTTGCATCTATGTTGGCAGGTTGGCAAGAAACTAAAATTCTCAAAACGTTTTCAACGTTCTCTTTAGTTATACTTTGATTTAAAGTAGAATAGGAATGGGTCTGTGGCAGGGCAGGGATGCGATGTTGTCAGTTCGAACGCATTGACAGTCAACCCGCCTCTGCCAGCGACTGAAATTCTCAAAACGTTTCCAACGTTCTCTCTAGTTATACTTTGATATAAAGTAGAATAGGAAAGGGTCTGCGGCAGGGCAGGGATGCGATGTTGTCAGTTCGAACGCATTGACAGTCAACCCGCCTCTGCCAGCGACTGAAATTCTCAAAACGTTTCCAACGTTCTCTCTAGTTATACTTTGATTTAAAGTAGAATAGGAATGGGTCTGTGGCAGGGCAGGGATGCGATGTTGTCAGTTCGAACGCATTAACAGTCAACCCGCCTCTGCCAGCGACTGAAATTCTCAAAACGTTTCCAACGTTCTCTCTAGTTATACTTTGATTTAAAGTAGAATAGGAATGGGTCTGTGGCAGGGCAGGGATGCGATGTTGTCAGTTCGAACGCATTGACAGTCAACCCGCCTCTGCCAGCGACTGAAATTCTAAAACGTTTCCAACGTTCTCTCTAGTTATACTTTGATTTAAAGTAGAATAGGAATGGGTCTGTGGCAGGGCAGGGATGCGATGTTGTCAGTTCGAACGCATTGACAGTCAATCCGCCTCTGCCAGCGACTGAAATTCTCAAAACGTTTCCAACGTTCTCTCTAGTTATACTTTGATATAAAGTAGAATAGGAAAGGGTCTGTGGCAGGGCAGGGATGCGATGTTGTCAGTTCGAACGCATTGACAGTCAACCCGCCTCTGCCAGCGACTGAAATTCTCAAAACGTTTCCAACGTTCTCTCTAGTTATACTTTGATTTAAAGTAGAATAGGAATGGGTCTGTGGCAGGGCAGGGATGCGATGTTGTCAGTTCGAACGCATTGACAGTCAACCCGCCTCTGCCAGCGACTGAAATTCTCAAAACGTTTCCAACGTTCTCTCTAGTTATACTTTGATTTAAAGTAGAATAGGAATGGGTCTGTGGCAGGGCAGGGATGCGATGTTGTCAGTTCGAACGCATTGACAGTCAACCCGCCTCTGCCAGCGACTGAAATTCTCAAAACGTTTCCAACGTTCTCTCTAGTTATACTTTGATATAAAGTAGAATAGGAAAGGGTCTGTGGCAGGGCAGGGATGCGATGTTGTCAGTTCGAACGCATTGACAGTCAACCCGCCTCTGCCAGCGACTGAAATTCTCAAAACGTTTCCAACGTTCTCTCTAGTTATACTTTGATATAAAGTAGAATAGGAAAGGGTCTGTGGCAGGGCAGGGATGCGATGTTGTCAGTTCGAACGCATTGACAGTCAACCCGCCTCTGCCAGCGACTGAAATTCTCAAAACGTTTCCAACGTTCTCTCTAGTTATACTTTGATATAAAGTAGAATAGGAATGGGTCTGTGGCAGGGCAGGGATGTGATGTTGTCAGTTCGAACGCATTGACAGTCAACCCGCCTCTGCCAGCGACTGAAACTTGCAGAACGAAGCAAGCTACACCACTAGTAAATCACTCCACCATAGTTACGATGCCACTGAACGACGAACGGAAGTTTAACGTCGAATTGGCAACACGGCTTCCCCACGCAGCAATATGTGAATTTCCTATTAGCTCAGACAGCTGTAATCTTCACTCCCTCCGGTTGATTTTACCTACGCAGAATTCTATTCTGTTTTAAATCAAACTATAACCTACAAGATGTACTAGTGTTTTATGAACTTCAGCTTACTGAATGTAGATTCACAGACATATGTGGATGCAAAAATACATAATATTTTCTAAGGATAGTGAGTTACATTAGGAAATTTGTCCTTTTCAATAGCTTTCCAAAACTCATAGGGAACTTTATTCTTATTTCTAGAAAATACCGAATTGTTGTTTTAATTACATCATTTTAATTCGTAACACTCTGAGGGCAACCAAAAATCATTCTCAGGGCATCGTAGTGAGGATGCTTGTTCTATAGTCAGATCAATCTTTGTTTTATGTATTCTGTAAGCACGAAAAGGATGATTACATGTGGTTTTTTTTACTAACAAACCAAAACACGGGTGTTTCCATATTTCAATCCAACGACTCTGGAGAGCGTTCCTTTACCTCCTGATTATTCTGATAATTAATGACCAAAACACTCGTGTATATTTCAATAGCCTCGTGATAAGCGGCGACTGAAAATAATTGGTCGCCAAGAGAGGGCGCTGACATATCACGACTCCGGCATTCCCCAAACCCGGGCCAGATAACGGAGTCATTGCTATGAAGTATGAGAGATTAACAGAGCAACTAATGGATCTGTGAGTGTCGATAGTCACGATTTGATGGCCGCGGAAATACCGATCTCTTTTTTAAAAATTACTCACTTCTAAAGAAATTATTTAACTTCGTTCTGGAACACAACAATAGGGACCAAATGTAGGCACAGAACTTTTTAGAATGTGTAAACACGTAGGCTATTCGAAATATAAATGTCTGTGCATAAATTAAACTTAATGGGCACCTTGAACTTGCTCTTTAAAATTTCGCAGAATCAGTAAATTTATATCTGTATTAGCTTTAGCGACAAAGAAAATAAAATTATAGAGAAATATACATTATATATATATATATATATATATATATATATATATATATATATTATATATATTACACACACACACACACACATATATATATATATATATCGCAATATGTATTCTTGTGTATTAATAAAGAACTAAGTCAAAATACAAATACAAGAATTATAATTGAATTTACAATTCAAAGCTTTTCGTTGGCTAACAGTACCAACATCCTCAGGAATATTCCTGATGATGTTGGTACTGTTAGCCAACGAAAAGCTATGAATTGTACATTCAATTATAATTCTTGAATTTGTATTTTGACTTAGTTCTTTATATATATATATATATATATATATATATATATATATATATATATATATATATATAATTTTTTCCACCACTAAGTGCAATAATTTTACCTTATGTGATGAGGCACCTTTCGGTCACTTGACCATTGTTGAATCACTGAATTAATTTTATCTATTTATCTGGTGTGGATGTTCGGTCCGTGATGTTGGTATTTGATGACGTCATACATATTTCTTCTTAAGTCGCGTGTATAATGTTTTTGAATAGTACATCGTCTGCATATGTTGTCTGTAGGTTCATTAAATTGTTGTGTATGTTTTTATAAATGTGGTATTTTTCTAGTGAGTTTAGTTCTATTGGGTTATTCTTTATTTCAAGTATGGTTAGGTTATTTTCGTAATTTGTTATTTCATGTTTATGTAATATTAGGTGTGCTGCAACATTTGATGGTTTGTATTTTTATTTTTGAATGCTCTATAATGTTCTTCAAATCGTATTTTAAATGATCTGTTTGTTTTCCCTATGTAAAATGCGTTGCAGTCGTTACATGTAATTTTGTAAATTCCTGATAGGTTATGTTTTTCTGTACTTGTTTTGTGGTTTGTTTTATTAAGATATTTTATTATTTTGTTGTTTGGTTTGTATGTTATAGTGTAGTATTCTTTGTAGTATATATTTGTTAATTTTTCTATTTTGTTATTGGTGTATTTATATTTTAGGTAGATTTTTTTATTTTTGTGTTTAGGTTGTTATAGAGTCAGTGCAAAGAAAAATAATGAACAACGTGAAATATCACGATATATATATATATATATATATATATATATATATATATATATATGTATGCATTTTGATCAGTGGGCAATAAATGAGGTAGTTTCTCCTCACTTGTAGAGTTAGCCTACACTCGTCCTCGAATCTCGAGTCTCTAGGGCAGGGATTCCCAAAAACGCTCCTCTTGAGATGAAATCCTCCCACGCCCCCTTAACTTTACACTATAAATATATGGTATGGGCATATGAAAAATGGGTACTTAAGGTTGTACTTTAGTAAGGGCACAACTCAAGTCATTAGCAACATGAATTTTGTTCCTATAATATTAAATATATTTCATTTTTTCTTATTACTTTACAACTGTTGTTACGCCCCCCCCTTTACTTGCTTTTACGCCCTCCAGTTTGGTAACCGATGCTCTAGAGTATTGCAAATTTAACTGAAATTCCTGTCAATTACACAGCATATTTCGGGATTAATTCGACGTTCATTGGATTGATTTGATAGTTCTTTGGAGTAAAACTTTCAGGTTTTTAAGTTTATTTCGAACAAGAGTCAACGATTTTCGCAGATGAATATTATTACACAGTAAGTAGGGTTATTATCGATGTATTTTATAGATATCAGACATGTATTTGTGCAGATAACGCTTTAGGTGTGCAAGGTCATGTATACAGGGGGGGGGGGTAAGAGGGCCCTCCCAATATATACGAATTAATCATTATCCGTTTGATAATTTTCTACTATTCCACTAGGATTTATATTCTTATTTAGAGTTTCATAATCACCTGCTATTCCCGGCATGGTCACACTACTCGTTGATAAGTGTCACAGGACATTCAGTGAGAACTAGAGAGTGCCTTAAATAATCTGAAACGATATGAGATAAAGGTTAACTAACAAAGAGGGGTGTAGTTAGCGAAGATTAACACGATTCCCATGCAGGGAAGTATACTTCAAGACTGATGGAGATCCTCCGAAACGCGTCAACGAGTAGTGTGACAATGCTGGGAATGGCAGGTAATTATAATACTCTAAATATTAATTATTCTTATTATAGATTTTTATAAATTTTGTGAAAGATGGACCCAAGTCATAAGGCATTTTATTATCTGGGATAGAATATTTATTATTAGTAGTAATTTAAATTAAGGATTATTACTCTTTGTAAAAACATTATTTTAATTTCATAAAAGTCATTAATTTTTAATTGTTTGTATTAATTTGCTTCCTAAAAACTTGTGCACTCGTGCCTACTTAATGATACATATTATTTACTACAGATATACATGGGCATTACGCTTCGTCAGAATTATTTTTAAAAGGAATAGAAAATATACCTCATTTCCATTGGTTTTTTCAATTATATATATCTGTTTGTTTTTAAAGTTCTGAGACGTTTTTACAGTAGAAGTGCAACACAGGAACGGTTGATCTAACTTACGGTACGAACAATTAAGGTCAAAAATTTTTGAACTCCCAAAGTGAACAAAATGTTTCTTAGACATTCCTACGAATATATTGGGCCAAAATACTTTAATCAATTGCCTGAAGAAGTAAAAGGCTGTAAGAAAATCAAAGTGTTTAATATTGCAACAATTGTCATTAAACAATTCTCAGATACGTTTATACTATATTTCGAACTGTAGTAGCCTACATGCAAAACATATAGCCATAGTTTTGAAAGTGCCGTATTCATTGTTAATGATAGATACTAATGAAGTAGCATAAAACAATTATATATTAAGTAGTTTTCAAAAATAAATGTTTCGCAGCACCAAACATTAACAAAAAACTAACAGCTGATTTTTTCCTTTTTTTGACACACATCTTTATTTATAAGAGGCCTTCATACGATGATAATAACAGAAAAAACAAAATGCTAAATTACATTTTAGAATAAAACTTTACGAGAATAAATTCAATGACTCTAATGCACATAAATGTAAGAGATAATCCAAGTCCAGCTTGCAGAATTTTTTAAAATCTGTCAAACAATTGCATACTATTTGAAGAAAGAGTAGCAGCAAAAATACAAAACCAGCACTAGTCAATAGTTTTAAACACAGTACTGTAATCAATAAACGATTCGTAGTGTGTGAAATAATTATTGATGGATCTATTGGATCGACTCTGGCAGTTTATTAATATTTAATAACGTCGACATTAGACGCTACGACACTCAAAAGGGCTTATATATAGGAATGCAAAAACACATATCGCCCAAAGTTGGAGTTGAAACGGGTACAGGTGACACTGCGCTTAGCACAACCGGCAGTAAAACAGATGGCTTTGCTCGCGCCTCACTGCTTCCTCACAAAATCAACCCCTCCTAATTCGAGCACATCCCCTCTCGCTTTTTAATCAGACCATCTGACCTGGTGAGTGTTGTGTTAGAGTTGATTAGGATGCCAGATTGCCGCCAATCGACCAGCAGCACTTTGCGACATATTGCACCTTCATTCGGAGCTAAAATAACAGAACCAATGAGCATCTGAATAAACGCATCAGCTTTGTAAGTGTTGGTAAAGTCGTGTAGTTCCGTTTGCCGCTACTGGCTGCGCTCCATTTATCCAGTATTGGTTTTTTTAAAATAATATCAATGGATTACCTTTCAAATTAAAGAAATTAAAAAAAAAAATTGAATATATATAATTGTCTTGCGACAATGTTTTCAAAAATACCGGCTGTTGCTGGTGGTCACCTCTTTATGTTCCACATAGAGAGTAAACGTTTAAATGTTGCAAACCATAAATAGCTTACAATAATTATCTTCATAAAACATAACCCAAACATAACGCGCGCGCGCGCGCGCGCACACACACACACACACACACATATATATATATATTTGTAGTTATGCAACACTGTTTTCTTGTATACACTTATCATTTTCACTTATGTACTTAAACAAGAATCTTACTTGGTATTTATGCGAGCTAACTTTCAATGGCTGGCTGTGCCGTCATCCTCGGGCATACTGAACAGGGTTGTTGTAAACTGCGAGCTGAATGGATTTCCCGTTGACCTTGGTGTACCGTTATGTTCTATGTACAGTGAATCTAAAAATAGAACATAACGGTACACCTTAAGTACATAAGTGAAAGTGATATATATATATATATATATATATATATATATATAGAGAGAGAGAGAGAGAGAGAAAGACAGACAGACATACTAGACAGACAGAAAGACAGAGAGAGAGAGGTCTTAAATATTTGCGGTTGGTCTTTTAAGACAACAAAAAAGTGCATATAGTACAATTTGATAAAGATGGAACACACGTGATAATAGATTTATGATATCATTGCTCGAAAGATAAACACATAAATCAAGTCTATAGCTCAGTAGGATTGAGTAGGTTTCCAGACCCAGCGAGCTTTCCTGGAGGAAAGTACGACAATAGCTATGTAAGCTATGTGTCCTGTGTATGCGATGTTTAAGTAATGTGTTGCTGGACTGGGAGTACTACTAGGGATTCCTCCCCCTTTGGACCCCCTACATGAACGCGAACAAAGAGAAACGAATGAATACTTGATGCATACCGTTATTTGATACGGACGTTTGAAAGCTTGAAGCAACCTGTTCAAGATGTCAGACACGGCGCTAGGGAGGATCATGGAGACGTGGTGGACGTATGGTGATCTGACTCAATTAAATGCCCAGATCAAGGACGCATCAAGGAGAATGTGGAGCTACTAACCTAACAAGTATTCAAATTTTTTTAACGTTGTTTCAGGTTTTCGATATATATAGTTTAGTATATATATATATATATATATATATATATATATATATATATATATAAACTAAACGAATATTTATTAATTCATATACTTTTATTGCTACTAATTTTACAAACTAAACATTTGTAGCAGCGTCGAGACACTGTTTTAATTAGTGTTTTAAAAATTAATATTGAGTTCGCTAATAGTCTACTAACTGTCTGTCACTAAAGCTTTAACCCCCCTCATTACATTACTGGCCTCACTTTACGCTAGACAAATCCCTTACATGTCGACTTGCCGCTTCTACCAATTCGTAGTTTCTAGCCACTTTACTTCTTAGAAGATTCTAGGCTTTACTAGAACGGCATGACTGTTGTATCAGCTCAAGCGTGAAAGGACTTGTAAAATTGTCAAACCTTGTGCCATAACACACGGGTGGGGTTTGGGCGTTACAATATACTTTAAATTGGTTAGTTTTACAACAAACTTCATTTAATATAAATATACAAACACTCAATACAACACTCCAAGACATAACCAATAACCATTTAACAATGTTATATAATAAATAACCAATTAACGAAATTATCTAGATGAAAACCTTATACATTTCGATGACCATGTCATGATCATTAAAAGATTAAAAAGAAGTTAGTTTTATATTTCCTCAGGTAACTCAAATGTTCAAACCCATTTAACTCTTGAATTTTGTAGTCCATTACGTTTGGTGGAACTTAATTAATCACTTTCATATTAGTTTATGACCATTCGAAGGTTAATTTTGTAAATTTGTAAAAACTAGCTGAGACAGAACGTTTTCGATCGCTCCGTAGGGATCTTAATCTGTGTCTAAATTTTCCGCTTGGAGTTTTGTTATGTTAAGCGGCGACGGTTTTAAAGGCAGGTTTTCGATAGTATCAAAGAGTATGTGTGATTTGTACTGGGTTTCTTCGTTTAATGTGTTTGTTTTGCACATTTGTATTTTGTGTTTTTGAGTGTTTCTAAATTTCATATTGCTCTAGTGTGTTCCAGATGTAAACTTTTTTTGTTGATGAGTAAGATTTATAGGTAATTTATAGGTATTTGTGTCCTGTTTCTTTTAGGTGATTAGATTGCTGAGTTGGTGTTCTTATGGGTGATTTTGTGTGTTCCTAGACTCTTTGTTTGAAGTTGCGACCTGTTTGCCCAATGTAGAATTTGTTGCAGTTTGTACAGTTTAATTTGTATGGTGCTTGTAGTTTATCTTTGTTGTTGGTGTCGTGTTGTATTTTGTATTGTAGTTTCTTATTAATTTTGTATGCTATTTTGTATCATATTTTTTAATTTGTGGGCTATTTTATGTGATGTTCTGTTTATGTATGGTATTGTGATATAATTTATTTATTTTCCCTCGCTATAAAGTTGATTTTAGTGTTTTTTTGTATATTTTGCCATAATTCATCTATTATTGTCGTGTTGTATCCATTTGTGTATACTAAATATTTAAAAGTGTCTAGTTCTTTGTTTGTGTTTTCTGTGGTACTCTTTAAGTCTATGGAGCATGGTTCTAAACATTTAACTCATTTTCATTTAAAACGAGTTGACAATAAACTGAGAAAATATGGCCGCATATTGGAGAAATAACATCTACAAAGAGCGCCTAAATGGACTGGCTATAGCTTAACCTATACCCATGAGAAAATCTCTTTTAACAGAGAATGGAGATTTCAATGCACTTAATTATTTCTTTGTATAGCCTACTTGTAATAAGTGAACATTTAAAGTTTGCTTTTAAGATCTTGTTATTTTTTGCAAGCTTTAACCTGATTCCTTAAATATAACCAATCTATTATAAAAAAAGAGTAGGTTCACTGGAGTCATTTTCGTCACAAAAACGGGAATGCACGGGAACGATGAGGATCTACCAAGCTACTTCAATTCGACTTACGTACCAATTAATTAATTAATAAAAATAAAATGTTTGTTAATTGAAATTTTACCTAGAGATAAGTACATTTAACATAAGTTGTAAGATAATATTAGATTTAAGACTAACAACTGTTAATTTGTAAATAGTTCTTTCTGTTTGTTTTGAAGCTGAAACTAGCCGGCACATTCATAGATTTCTTGCATTGAAAATGTACATTAGTAATTATTTTTCAACATTTGTTGATTCCATCTTCGCGTGAGCTACTAATATTCACTAAACACTTTTTAAATGTTTTAAAGTTGCCTATAGTAGCACTTACTTTGCTTGTTGAGGACGGCCGTTTCGGGAGATGTGTCCCTTTGTCACGGTCTGAGTTGACAAAGGGACACATCTCCCAAAACGGCCATCCTCAACAAGCAAAGTAAGTGCTACTATAGGCAAGTTTAAAACATTTAAAAAGTGTTTCGTAATTATTTTTTAGTAAACTAAAGTCAAATTTAAGAAGTAATTTTTTGTAGACATATTGTTAGCTAAGCCCAGAAAACCTTTCTGTAACTTTAATTTGTTTAATCTGGCAGATTTATTGTTCATAAATAAATTTATTTAATAGTAATATGTAGTAATAATAGTTATAAATTTAAATTATTGTTTTATTATAATTTTATTGTGGATCATGACAGAAGAAGGGATATGTTATAGTTGAATAGTGAGCGAAGAGTTATGTTATAGCTGGTGCACAACAACCAAATGCTATACATATACTTAAATTTAATGTTCATTAATAACTCTTTAATTTGGACTAAGCATTTAAATTAAGGACAAATTTAATTTACTTGTTTTGCTAACGTGTGCCTAATATACAAGGCATTCATTCCGAGATGTAGAATTGCGTGAAATGGTATTTGATTCTTAAAATTTTTCCGGATTAAAATTACTTCCCAGTTTCTTTGGCATACCCTGTAAAATATCTAAAAGAATTCACTAACTGAATTCAAGGCTCGTTTTTAAAATCCTTTATTTTGTAAAAAAGTATTTAAATATTGGAAAATCTTAGCAGAGGCCTCAAGCACGCAAGTGTTGTAAATGAAAATAGTAAGGTACTGGTAAAGGTTTGATTGGGTCAGTGCTTAAAAAACGTTTTGTCTCAGTAAGCTTTACTTAAGTTATAAGCAAGTCTTTAATGTGTTAAAATTATATTTAAATGTTTCGCCGATCGTAATTAACATTAAAATCCAAAAATGTCTAAAGTTATTTAAGAAAAGGGTTTGGATTTGATATAAGTAAAAGTAATGCTTAAGTAAATGAAATGAAATGTCATTTAAACTCTATCAAATTTTTCTTGCCCGGACCGTCTTAAGGATAAATTTTGAACAAACTATCGTTTGGTTCATTATTTATGTGAGCATAGGTTTTCTATTACTGTTTTTGGGTGTTTTGTTATGTTGTCAATTTTATTATCATTGCTGGCGAGGATTGGTAAATACGGATAGTATGAAGTTAAGGATAAGAAATACCCTGGAATATAATACAAAGAAGGAATATCTCATAGGGAAAGGAGTTAGGGTTGTTCTAGACATACTAGGCGTATCTACTATTAGAGATGTTTACATTCTCGAGTGGGAAAAAGAATAAGGGACAGGATGAATAAAGGCAGGACCTTTATCCTGGAATATAATACAAAGAAGGAATATGTCACAGGGAAAGAAGTTAGGGTTGTTGTAGACATACTAGGCGTATCTACTCGGCCATTAGAGATGTTTACATTCTCGAGTGGGAAAAAGAATAAGGGACAGGATGAATAAAGGCAGAACCAATGAAGGGACATAATGAGTCCCTGGCATCGGTAGGATAATTTAGGGTACAATATAAGCAGGGTCTCTTACATGGACAAGTTCTCTTTAACGGGTCATGATTGACGTCTACCAGTTACACACTACTCCTCCGTGAAGGGGGAAGAATAAGGGATACGTGGAATAAAGGAAGGACTATAGAAGGGACATAGGAATTGTCCCTACTTGAAGGTAACCTACTCTCGCCTGGAGTAATAGAGGCATGGCTATTAGTAGATGTGTTACATCACTTAAAACCAATCTAAAACTAACCTAACCATCAAGTATCATAGACTCGAAGCATATCCAATATGTAAATGTAACGTAAGCATTATGCAAAAATATAAAAGTTTGATTTATCTTAAACAAAATAAATATATTATTACAAAAAATGCATTAAAATTTTATTATTTAAAACATATTTGATTTCAAGGGACAGACATGGAGAAAAATTAAAGGCATCCCATTATTTAGTTTTTGAAGAAACTTTAAAGCTTGATTAAAAACAAACAAGATTAACGACGTTTTTGTAATAACATTCCAAAGGTAAAGTTTAATATCAGTTTTTAAGTTTATAATAATAATAAGCACTCTGAACTAATTTGGTACGGAAAATAACCTAACCTAACGTCATCAACCCTAACCTGTTTTCCACAAACCAAAATAATTAAAAACTATTAATGGATAAAGGGGATACCTGTGCTCACAGATGACACCTAAAATTATTCCCTGGGGTATAGTGTAATATTAGTGCACAATGGAAATAGTATTTTGCAATTTAACAAAGACAGTAAATACAGAGTAGTAGTTTTTAATAGGCTAAAATAATAAATTTAGAATTAAAACAAAAATTAAATTAAATTAAATTAATCAGTTATTGAATAAATTAAACAAATAATTGTTTTTTAAAAAAATATTTTTTTAACGAAAATATTATTTTTTAGAATTTGATTCTCATTTCTATTGACATGGGGGATACGAGACATATTTATGAAGACGCTAAAGCTGAATTAACAAAACTTCGTACTGTTTATCTGGATCCAGTTATAGACTTCGAATTGACAGTAAGGCGTCGAAGAAATGGGGCGAATAAATGAGTCGAAGCATTCCTAATGAATGTATGAAAAAAAGCGACCAGTGTAATAAGCGAACATCGTGAAATGTGCGAAATAACCGGCCAAACTACCCCTACCGCCGCCAAGGTCATTTAACCAAGGGATACCGAATGCAGAATACGCGAAATAAGCAACCAAGATCCCACTGCCCATTACAGTTAAACTTGGAAGGAAAACGAAGAAAGGTGAAGTATAATAAAGTGGATACAGTTATTGAAAAAAATGAAGAAATATGAAGAAAACAGTGACATAAAAGCCTGTCTCTGTACTCTCTCCTACCTTCAAAACCTAGATTTAGTTGACGATCATAAAAAAAACACAAAAATATAGAAATAAATAAAAAAATATTATAAAACAGTTTAAAACGTTACAAAAAGTTATAAAACCTTAATTTTAAAAATATCATTGAAGAAGATTTCTTAAGGCTGATTTTAAACACGCCTAAATGATAGAAATGATTTATTTGTATATCATTTAGCCAGTTCAAACCCTGGTTGAAGTGTGGTGGAAATCAGAAAACCATATAAAAAAACAGTTCAAACTCTCTTAGGAAGAGTGTGGAATACCCAGAGCTGGTATATATATGTGATGGTCGCTCATTTCACAGAATATTAAGACTCTAGACGCAGGTAGAAAATCCGTAATGGTCGCTTTTTTCGCGACGCCTTCCTAATGTTCTGGTTGTTGCTTCTACCCTACGTGAACCGTCCCGCTCACTCTATGCTTAACATTATGTTTAAGGAGCGAGCAATGTATACGGCTTCTCATGTTTTGGCTTTTCTTTCAGTACCAAGATGAATCTTACACAGCTTTTGTAGCTGCATTTAAGGGGAGACTTTACGCTACAAGGGTTAGAGATGTTGTTTCCTTCACGATAGCTTACTATAGAAGATTTAAAACCAGAGAAGTATTTTGAAGTTCACTGTCATCGCTGAAGAAGAGAATTATATTTGCCGAAACATGTCTGAATACTAGATAGAGTCTATATGATAGGTAGTACGTTTTGCGTTTATATACGTTTTACTTACAAGCGGATCATAAATTTTATCTCATAAGTTTTTTGGATCACTCAAAGTAGTAAAGAAATTGTTAGCGATGCAATCATTCGCGTTGGCCCAGTTAATGTCGTTCTACGAAAGTTTCAGGACCGGTCACTGGGAACGAGAAACATGTTAACGCCCTTTAGCCCTGTTGTCATGGAAACAAGTCTGTAAAGATAGTAATGCAGTCATTCTGCGGCACTGTTCAGCAGAATACCATTATAATTTTAATTCTACTACAATAGTCTGCTTCGTAAGCTTACACAAAATAACGTAACATTGCGTGTATTGTAGTGTATTGATTCGGTCCAGCATTTTTTTGCCGTTATCAGGTTATGCTTATTGTGCTCGATAAGAAATGTTAATTTATGACTCAGAAAATGGCGGCAATAATAGTTTTTGAAATCATTAGTATTAGAAATTATAACTTTAGTATTAGGTAAAATAACTGTTTGCTGCTGTTAAACTATTGTAAACTTTATAACGCACCAAACGCCTCTTAATAAACAATTACTTTACTCATACTTATAGGCGAGGTCAGGATTTTTTTATTATTATGGATGCCAATGCCGAAAATCGCGACCATCTCTGTATACTTCTTTTAAATTTTGTACAATAAAATTTTGACAAGACAATAAGAAAATTTATAAAATTCAATAAATATTTTGTTATTAAAAAAGAAATAATGCATTGCAGTACTTAAAATGGCTACAAACATCTTTCATTGCCTTAAATTTGAAGAATAAACTTGACAGTTCCATCAGTGAAAGAGGAGTCCCGGCGTTTTACAAATAAAAAATTCATATATATTCGTCACAGTTTATCGAAACCGAGACGTTACTACATCGGAAATTGTCATGTTTAATATCTCCGGGATCTCTACCTAGAGTATAAACATTGCGGTGTCAGAGACATAATATGTTTACACTTTAGTTCTACATATAATATATCTATATATTCACGTATCATTCACGCACTTGTAGCACGACTGAATGTCCTTGCGATAAGATACGAAGTACTTTTCGTGATAGTTTATTATGTGGGAAAACTAAATTACGTGATTTGCTTTCTATTTGGTTTAAATTTCTCTTTCGAGTGAACATTAGTTTCTTCATGGTAAACTTTCCTCAATTCAAAGTTTAGTAGATTCAGGATCTAAAGATGATTCTGGTTCTTGTGCGCCTTCAAATTGATGCTGTGAGACCAACGCACCCGCTGTGGTCAAGTCTATACTGTACTTTACTATTTTTATTGATTGGCTTTTCCTACATACAGGCTAACAGTACTCTTGAACAACAATATCTTGAGCAATATATTTTGGACAATAATAATATTAAATTTAAGTGGAGCTGTAAATTAATTTTTTCAGGGCGCAAGGATCTGTCACTATGTCAGTTCTGTGACAATACCGCCACAATCAGACACATATTGCTTGAATGCGATGTGTAAGCGATGACATTGTTAGGCTAAAAACAAATTGTTGTCGAGGAAAATAAGGCCCCGTAGGTCAGGAAGTTCAGAACAATCGCGAGCAAGTTGACGTGGACAGATTTACTGCAAGTCGGCCTGTCATGTCGGGTTAGATATGATGTCAAGTTTATACTATACAAAGTATTGTACAGAACAATGGGGTGGTAATTTCAGTTAGGGGTGAAACGGTTTCGGTTTTCACATCCCTCCCGCCACCTCCGTTCCCGTGCGCAGCGAATGTACTGCAACTGTTGTCCTTACAAATATTATTCGACAGTGATTGTTCTTACCCAGGGCAAGCGGGAGTTACACCTTCCGCGTCCATTCATTGCCGGCACCTATGTGACACGCTTTCCACAACTATACTATGAAGTAACTGCCTTACTTTGTAACATGCACTACGCCTTGACGTATAAACGTTTAAATATCCCAAATGTACAGGCCGTCAAAGTTATGTTAGCGTGGTGCGCAGAGACGGATTTGGTAAAGATACGATGGTGGGGAGAAAGAGTAGGGCTGGTAGTGCGGTAGAGGAGGGGGCTCTTACAGCTGACTTGCTGGAATACACAACACAGCAAATAGTACCGTTTTCGCTTTAGTTTGTGTGACAGTGTTTATGTCTTTAGTGTATCGAGCAAAACAGTATTTTTCAATACTAAATATGCCTCAACCGCAGACAACAAGTCTGTTCGGCAAAGGAGTGGCGCTCAGAAGCCAAACTAAATGCATTATTATTAATGTATTTAAAAACATATATTCTGAAAATCCCAACATGTGTTGCTCGGTAATTCAAGACCGCGTAGCTAACCTTTGTGGAATAGCGTAGCTAACCCTTTTGTACGTTACTTGACTGTATAACCCTAACTGTGAGATGGACTCTTCCTTAGGTTGAGAGCGGGTCTACTTCAGGTAGGCAAACATGACAACGTAATCACTCAATTTTCCCCGTTTGCAGTAAAAGGGGATTCCATGAATCCTTCTATTACCCTCTACCCGGGAGGGGGTTATATAGTTAACCTTATCCTAGTTATATAAACAATCCTTTCCACTGTTCGTAGTTGATATTAGTTACTTCAGATATGCAACCTTACATGTAGGCGTATTCAACACAATTTCCCCCAATCGTGGTACAAGGGGGGCTCTTTCTTTAACCGTCTCTAATTCCATCTCCCCTCCTCATCCTTCATCCCTCCAGGATGGTAGATACTACTAAACGACTCCGAAAGAGAGTAGATCTGCTTCACGTACACGACACTGCACAAGCGATATCATGATCCTGTATCTGCTCTATATCCTGTGCAGGAGGGGGTTTACAACCTAATCCTACCTATTTTCACAATCCTTCCCACTGTAGTTACTTCAGGTATGCAACTTTCATGTAGGCCTATTCAACATAATGTCCCCCAATTGTAGTACAAGGGGGATTCTTTCTTTATTCGTATCTAATTCCATCTCCCCTCCTCGTCCTTCATCCCTCCAGGAGGGCAGATACTTCTAAACTACTCCGAAAGAGAGTAGATCTGCTTCACCTACACGACACTACGCAAGCAATATCATGATCTTGTATCCCCTCTATATCCTGTGTAGGAGGGGGTTTATAAACTAATCCTACCTATTTTCACAATTCTTCCCACTGTTCATAGTTGATGTTATATACGATGATCTTAAAACTCAAACAAAAACACAACCTAAACTAATTTTAAAAATACTTAACTAAATGAATACGTAATTGCTTACTTGCTGTCGCGTTTCTAAACATTCGTTCCTTTTACGAAGCTAACTCATTTTTAAAATTAGTTTAGTCAGTGAATTCAAGATGATTACATCAAGCAACTACAACGTAAACGGTAACGTATACAAAAAGACCTGTAAGAATTTAGCTTACTCAGACTCTGTGAGAGTAAATGAAAAAATAAGTATTTTTAAATTTTACCCAGTTTATTTTCTAGTGTATAAATTTATTCGCGTTTTATTCGGCAGTGCCTTCAAGATATAATTTTACTAATTTAAAAATTCTCTCGCTAATAAAACTGGCTTCGGTATTATAGACACAAACAAAAGCGCGCGCATGAGTACATGAATACAATAATTATTAAGACGAGACGGCTGAAACGTTTGGAGTCCTTAGTTCGAGCCGCTGTAGCGTCAAAGAGTTTTAAGGTCTGTTGTACCTTCAGACTCTCTTAGTTTGAGTACTTAAGTAATAGAGAGTTTCGAGTATAGTGCTGGCAACATTATTTTACTTATATTGCCTAATGATTTCTACATTCTACGCATCAAATGTGTTATGGAGATGTCAAAAACTGCTAAACTATACACTGAACGTCGCATATTAAATATTACGAGGTGAATGCATTGCCTTGCTGGAGAATCGCTCCTCTCCTTTGAGGTACACGACGCTACTCTCTCATGGCTGGCTTCCTGAGCAGTATTGGCGGTTTATCGATATGAATAATGTCATCGATTCGAGTTTCAATGAGGAAGTTTAAACTTCAACAGGCGTACCAGAACTGTGTTCGTTAGTCATTGATTTTCGAGCACTTTTCAACTGTTCTACCCACTTGTAAACATTTCCACGGTTCATACAAATCTGACTATACACTTTAGTCATTCTATAGTATATAGTGACCGGTGTTTTACCTTCAGGTACTTAAAATCGAATCACATAGTGCTGATTAACCAATGTGGAGTTTTTAAGAAGACCCTACTTCGTTTATTAAATTCCTTCTATTTGTTCACACTCTCCTGATATATATCTTGTAAAAAATTTCAATCGTTAATAAAATAAGTTTTTATTCATCCAATCAAGTTCAAATACACTTTTTTAAACCTATAGTGGATGACAATTGATGGTAATAGGCCTACAGTTTTTTTTCAAATATGCATTAAATAATTAAATTTTTAAATTATAAAGTTTAGGTAGGATTCGAAATGAGTATCTTCATGTTCGAAGTATAGCACTTTGGCACTGAGCCAACATCTCCATAGCTAGGAATGTACTTCTCATAGATGTACATGAATTTTCCTTTTGCCCCCGTTTGCTGTCATCGAAACCTTCATTGTACAACCTTAAATTGTTGCCATGGTTACGACACAGTACCGTAAATAATGCTCTATGATTAAAAATGAATGAAAAGAATAAAATAAACAAACAAATTGGATTCGAACCTTGTTTCACAAACAGACAATGAGAAAGGAAAGCCAAAAGAAACTACAACACAATGCAAGCGACAATAAAAAAGAAAACGTGTAAATAGTAACAAACACAAATAATGGTCCAACATACATAAAAAATGGACAATTGCAAAATTCATATTTTGTTACTTAATATAGTTTTTCTGAAATATGTATAGGCCTTACATATTTATATTAGTTGTAACTGTAAATTAAAAAGATACTATAACATTTTAGATTTTTTGCTTAAGTAGGAATCGACTTGAAAATTTTTTAAAATATTACTTGTTTTTGACGTATTAACAGATTAATCAGCGGATTAAAACTTATCCCAGTGAACGCCATCCCAAAATCCTAAATGTATCAAACTTGCTCTACCAATCCGATATTTCCCCAGACGAATTGGTCTATAATTATTGAATGACCCTCGTAGATCGATAATTTTTTAATTTTTTATATCTGGCTTATTTTATAGTAGAAATAATGTTTGGATTTTGCTTTCAAGTTGTACGGCGTTCAGACGATGTATAAGGTACTTTTATTGGCAATTTGTATATACACTCAAGTATTTCTAGCCAAATCCCTGTCGAACTTGACGAGTTAGCGAGTAATACGATACAAGTTTGTAAATTTACACACAAAACGTACCTGTAGTAAAATTGAAAGTTTTTTTGGTAATTTTATCTTTCTCAGCAAGTAATAAAAAAAAATATTTTGAAAGTATAATTCCTACTGAGGTCAAGAAGGAACAAAATTGCCATTCTTTGCTTATTTCCAGTTTGTATGTTATTTTTTTCGTTTCTTTCATTTTTAGAGATACAGCATTATTTATGATATTTTACAACCATGGCTTGTTTAAGGTTGTATACTGGAGGTTTCGACTACAACCAGATGGGGGGAAAACAATTCATATACGTCTTTGAGAAATTCGGTTCTTGGTATCGGAAAGTTGGCGTAGTGCCAAAGCGCGTTATACTTTGAACATGAAGATTCACAGTTCGAATCCGGATGCCCCCAAATATTTATAATTTAATAATTGGATAAATATTTATAAAACTTTATTAGGTCTAACATCAATTGCCATCCACTATAGGTTAGGAGAAATGTATTTAAACTTGATTGGATGAATTAAAACGTATTTTATTAACGATTGAAAATCTGTACCAGATAGACTATGTATCAGGAGAGTGTGAGCTAATAGAAAAAATTTAATAACATCTAATGACTTCTACACTCTACGCCTGAAATGTGTTGTGCAAATGTCGTACAATGAAAATACGGCTGAAGTACACACTGAACATCGAAAATTGAATATAACATCGATAATTTTTAATAATTTTATATCTTATTTTATAGTAGAAATAACGTTTAGATTTTGCTTTTATAATGTATGGTTTTAGACGTTATCTTATGCATTTTTATTTTTAATTTGTAATACTTCTACATATGTAGCCTATTTGTAACCAACCCCTTGTCGAATGCGACATATAGCGAACACACAAATTCTTTAAAGCTTGCTGAAAACTTTAAATTGCAAAAGGTTAACACTAAAAATAAAATCTGGTATTGTACAAGATGTTTAAGAAATTCCGTGTTTAGTTGTACAATAGGTTACAGGTATAATATAGCAAACAGTTACGTCTAGACAAGCAGTAGGCAATCTGTTATTGCTTGCTTTACGGATTTGCCAGACTATTTACACCGTACGTTGTGATTGTAGTGGGAGCGGGTTGTCAGGGCTGCCAACATGCCGCAACACAAACAAATTATGAAGTCTATACGAACGTTAGTGATTTAATTACAAATGGCGTCCATTTTCGGGACTCGACGGAACTTCTCCCCGGGGACGCTGTAATCCACTTGTCCTGCAGGATAGGACGGATTTGGACGTAAGTGAACAATTCGCAAATCCAACTAGTAACACTTAGTTACCCGTGAGTGTTGGCCATTTAATTTCTGCTCGCATTGTTTCCTATGTTTTCTGTACACGTAACAACAGCCAACAATCTAATATTTTTACATTTAGGCTGTATTCTATTTAGAGCTTATATAGAACTATTACGTCATATTTCCACGTACGTTCAGTATTTGTGTAAAGAAAGTGTAGTAAAATATTATTCATATTGATATCACTTGCAAAAAAGCCACTACTTACTGATATTTCTCAGCAGACGCGTTTCGCACTAGGTCAGTGCATTGTTCAATGCTACTAGTCGCGGACAGTACTATTTTTACATTTTATTTATTAATATATTATTTTACAATTTTAAAATGATTTTATAGTTAAAAAAATTATAAAATATGTCGTATTGAATATATTAAAAAAAACTTGTCGTTTAATTCAAAGTTACCTGACGGATATTTAGAATTAGGTTTTTTTAATGAGTGTCCAAACCTTTTAATAATAGGATTTATAAATACAAATTAAGTTAAACTTGACGGAACAAGTGTCACATTTTTTTATGCAATATGAAATCGGTATTAGTTTAGTTTAAATAAAACTTAATTTTAGTATTCAGTGGTTTAAATTTTGTGTTTCTAAATTAATTATGAAACAATGTAGACTTTTCTGAATTATATGGATAATGTATTATTTATTATTATGTATACATAATAATGTATTGATAAAATAATTTTTGTTATTAAATTGTTTGTTTAAAATTTTTTAAACAAGAAATCCCAACGCAAAACTCTTCAAGCAAAATCAATGCCTCACCTCTCATGTAGTTGGTGGTAGGTTAGACCTGTTTACCGTAAACCAACTCAAGCCGTTATCCTGTAGGTTCGGTCTCTAGATAAAGTCACATTGGGTTTCGTATCTATCTGTACCAAATACCCAGGCTGGATTTCCTGCGATACGGGACACCGCGAAGTTCTACTGGCCTCGAGTAGTTCTGTAACAGCGGTCGAAACCGTGGACTCTGGTTATAACCGTGTCGGTCGCCTGTTAGTGTCTAGTCTATGCCTTACAATGCCGTCTTAGGGCAATAATATACTGCCCCATGGGATAGGAACACCAAGTTCCTGTGTTTGGGATTGGCGTTAGTCATCTAAATGCCGGGATCACGAGTTTTTAATTCGTATTCTTGGAACTAGTGGTGTCACTTGATGGTTTTAGATAATCTAAAATATTATTCTAACTTTTTGTTTTTTGATGGAAGGAATAAGTGGCTTAAGCCTATTATCGGCTTTTCATCTTAATTATCGTCATCGCCACCACCTTCATTCTCATTGATGTGGCCATTATCGTCATCGCCACCACCTTCATCCTCATTGACGTGGGCATTATCGTCATCGCCACCACCTTCAACCTCATTGACGTGGCCATTATCGTCATCACCATCTTCATCCTCATTGACGTGGCCATTATCGTCATCGTCACCACCTTCATACTCATTGACATGGCCATTATCGTCATCGCCACCACCTTCATCCTCATTGACGTGGCCATTATCGTCATCGCAAACACCATCATCGTCCTTGACGTGGCCATTATTGTCATCGCTATCAGAGTCATGACTGTCACCACCACTAGCGTCGTCATCGCCATCATCATCATTACCGTTGTCTTTTTCGTAATTCTACGCGTTTTTCTCATTTTAAATCTTGTTGTACTATTTATTTCGTAGCCCTACTGGACCTTCAAGACAATCAGACATAGTCTTCAAATAATTTTTTTAAAATTAAACGTTTTAAAATAAATTAAAAGTATAACACCTAGTCTTATACATTAGATGTTTTTTAAACTCCATATATATTCATCTTCCCTTAAAGAATGACCTAAACATTTTTTATATTTTATTAACAATTCATATAAATTATGTACTTCATGTGCTAATCATTTTTTGCTTTGAACTTCAATTTACGGCTCCACCTGGAGCGACAAACTATAAATTACTTTTATTATTTTTTACATTATAAAATAAGTAATTATTATAAAAAATTATGAATAGTAATAATTTTGAATTACACATTTTAAATAACAATATTTATAAGTTATATTATTATATTGTCATCCAGTCTATAGCTGTGTTTAAAATCAAGTCCCTAGCTCATCGGGAGACTACATTTTTTTCAAAACGGTTGATTAATGTTAAATACAAGATAACTTTAAAAATAATTTATTTCGTAAATTAGTTTTATATTAAAATTTATTTGGGAAAACTAAAGTTATTCTTTATGAATTAAATTGTATTTTTAGTTTAAAGTTACTTTTAGTAAGCTGAAATATAATGACATTTTTTGTTTATAAATTTGCATTTGGATAAATTAATTCGAATTAGTTATAAAATAATCTGGCTGTAGCGTTGGCAGCAATGCGCGAACACTCCCATTACGTACAGCGTGTTCTTAAATATGCTTTTGCACGTTACAGCGATCCGTTAAGCTGTCTGCCCGAGGCACTGAACGCGTTCCGTGTAACTCGATCCTTAAGGCCTTTAGGGGTCGTAAACACCCCCTCCTCCGTATTACCATACAACACCGCAATAGAGGTTAATTTAGTGGAAACAAGCGTTACAAGAGACGGAATCGCATTTCTTTGTAGCTGCGCCTAACAATAGCCACCGGCAATACGCCGCTACTTGTGTTTACATCTGTTCCACACATTTATAATCAAATGCGTTGCTTCTGTGCAAACATTTGTGTATAAAATGTATTTAATCATGAGTTCTTTTAAAACTTACAAGAATAATTAGTTTCATAATAGGAATACTAAACATCATCTTGAGTAACTGTGGAACATGAACTAAACAATATAGGCCTATATATATATATATAACAACATAGGTTATTTATATACAAGAATATTTATTAATTTATATTCAAAGTTTTTCGATGGTAAACAGTACCAACATCATCAGGAATGAATAATACAATAAGGCAAGATATACGTCTAAAACATGTGTTAAATTAGAAATAGAACTGTTGTTAAATTTATACGAATAGCCAATTTTATTTTGTTACTGTAACATTATAGACATTGAATAGAGTGTCAAATTTAGAATGTATGTGTATTTGTTCTTTTATTAATTTGTTATTATTATTGTATTTATATATTTCGAATGCTTCATATGTATTCATTCTTAATCCTTTATTCATTTCTTTTATAAGTTTCATATTTTCAATATTTGGATACTCATATAATTTATTATATAGAATGCATAAAATCCCCATGAATGAAAAAAATAAAATAAAAGAAAAAACATAATTTATCAAATTGCAATAGAAAACTGTTATAAAAAGAAAACTGTTGACAAACTTAATTATAATATTTTTAATAAACAACATAATAATTTAATTTGCAATAATAATAATAATAATAATACAATATGGACTTCATTTTTATTTATAGGCCATGGAATAAAAAATATCACCAAATTATTTAAAAATACACATATCAAAATTGCATACAAAACTAATAACAAAATAATAAACATAATAAATAACAATAATAAAACAAATTATATGCATGAAAAAGGTGGTGTTTATAAATTAGAATGCGAAAACTATATTAAAACTTATATAGGTCAAACCAAGAAAAAATTAAAAGAAAGATATAAAGAACATTTGAATGCCTATATAAATCCAGAAATATATAAATCAAATTGTATATATGCAAATCATTGTATTCATAATAAGCACCAATTTCCAAATATTGAAAATATGAAACTTATAAAAGAAATTAATAAGGGATTAAGAATGAATATATATGAAACATGCGAAATATATAAACACAATAATAATAACAAATTAATAAAAGAATAAATGCAAATACATTCTAAATTTGATACTATATTCAATGTCTATAGTGTTAGAGGAACAAAATAAATTTGGCAATTTGTATAAATTTAGCAACAATTCTATTTCTAATTTAACATATGTTTTAGGCCTATATCTTGCATTATTATATTATTTATTCCTGATGATGTTGGTACTGTTTACCAACGAAAAACTTTGAATATAAATTAATAAATATTCTTGTATATGAATAACCTATGTTATTTTGGATTATTAAACAAAAAACATATTATATATATATATATATATATATATATATATATATATATATATATATTGCAATAACCACAAAAAAATTAATTTTTAAATAAATAAAACCTCTATACCACAGATAACATTTTCGTTTATTTAATACCTTCATTAGGCTACAATTCAATTGCATAACAATACACCCAAATCCTCAGTTAAATAAATTTTGTTTATTTAAATTAAACATTACGCCAGAGTTGATTTATACAGTTACAGTAAAGTTAATTCGTTCACTATAACACTTGATGTACATTTTAGTTACAAGGTTCCATCTGATGATGAAATGACTGAAATGTTCCTTGTGACTGAAATGTTCCTTGTGACTGAAATGTAAATCGTGTTATAATGAGTAAAGGTTAATAGTTTTCACTTTCAAACAGCCATTCAAATAGTTAATATGATTTAATCAGTGCAATTAAGTTTGTTACAACAAAGCAGTTGAAATAAATATAATTTTTATGTTTTGTGTTTAGTTAGTATAGAATTTTGGAATGATAAGATGACACAGAGTTATGAAAGAGTATTTTTATATAGAAATCTTTTCCTTCTCGATCTTCTTTATGAGACCTTAGACTACTACTGTGATAGGTCTTGGTTTTATTTAATAGGTTTCGTTAATAAATCCTTTTGCTAGATCCAAACATAGGTCTGAAAACTGTTAGACCTAATTTAAATCGAAAATAAAAATATGTTTTTTGTGGATGTAGTTGGAGCACATTTTAGTCTCTATTTGGTACAAATTTAGAACGTAAAACTGAAACATATAAGATGACCTCTGTATGTTTCCGAGTAGGTTCCCCGGATCAGCCCTCAGTTCTGGGACGCTGCCTACCCGTGCGTTACTTCATCCCCCCCCCATTCCAAGTACCAGGGAAGCCTGATGACTAACTTTGCTCTCTACCTGTGTAGTGGGTCTATCTACTGCCCTTCTTAGTGTCCACGAGTGGTCAAACTCATAAATGCGACCATGTATACGTCGGAAACTATTATTTCTTATTTTTCGGATCGGGGATTTTCCTAACCTTTAGCATTCACAATTCTTCTAATGTATTAGTTGTGACCTTTGACGTAGACGAAATTTACTAAATTGTCCTCTGCCCTTAAAAATGAAACATATATTTGTAGTTATTGTCCTCAAGTTTTGATTAAGCTGAGAGACAGTAATTTTCCTTATTATGTCTAACTCGAATATTTATTAAACCAACCTGAAAAAAAACAATAAAAATTGGTAAAGGTATTTAAAGTTATAACTTAATTCCTTCTGTTAGTTTACACTATCCTTATGTTATAGCCTGTTCAAATTTTCATTAATAAAATACTTTTTATTCGTCCACTCAAGTTTAAATACATTTTTAACTTGTAGTTGATGACACTTCATGTTAATACAGTTTCTTAATTATTAATTAATTATTTAAATTTAATGACTTAATTTCAGTTTTATATGGGACAAAAACGTTTCACAAAAGGGTCAAGGTATGCAATATAGTTATTTCGTCTCAATTGGCTTAAAATAAGTGATAACATATGATGTCATAAAACAGCTGATTTTATGTTATAGGATATATATATGAACAGTTGTTTTGACGCATAGGTTAGGTTACTTTATTTATATTAATCGTAACTATTTAATAAAAAGTAACTATAATAAAAATTTTCTCTGTTGAACCAAGTAGGAACAGAATTTAAAATTGTTATTTATATTACTTGTTTATTAATGATAAAATATTACAAGAAAATTCAAAATATTGAAAATGTTGGATTTTCTTTAAAGCTTATATATGCTGCTATAAAAATGTTATAGGATATCACTAATATAGTTTTACTAGATAGACCACTTAAATATTAACCTAAATTTCCTTGATCCGATCCCCTAAATCGCTCAAGAATTTCTAGCCCTATGATGTTTCAGCCCCCACGTCGAGTCATCCTATAAAAATGAGTACTCAGGTACTAATGGACGGTTGTAGAGTAGTGCTGGTCACGACAACTTCATTCAATATCGCATGTGGTCTACACTGTATCACAAAAACCACTTTATAGTCATAAAAGGAGTCATTATTATTGTAATATCATAAGCAAGTTTCCACTCATAAAGTTTCTAATTTGAATGTTTTCTTTTTTTATTTGGAAATATAGTTTATTCCATTTTCAGAGGTCAACGAGCATCGTATTATACTATGTAAACAAATAACCGGGGGCGTATTGGATATTGTTTAATATTTTTAAAACAAGAAGAATTTAATATGATATACAGCACGTTATATGAGGTATCGTTGCTAAGAATGTTATGTTGTGTTTGTAAAATATTGATAATCATTTTACAATGCTACCTCAGATGGCACGTTTAAACAGAATATTAAAAACAAAAATTTATTCGAGCAATAAGGAGCAATCAGTATAATTACTTTTTAAAATTTTGATTGGTTCACGATTTCGAAGAAAAAATACGTAGGCCTTATGATATCAAGTTTGGGGTTTCATTCAGATTTCCATTGGGTCTTAAAACAATTCAGTACGTATTACTAAATAGACTAACATTAGCGTGTTGTGGACATCCCCAGACATCATACCTAGAAACTTTAATGCTCTACATAGAAGCAAAGTCTCATGAACAATTATAAAATTGATTTTGTAAAATGGCGTTTTGGGAATGATCGGGAAAAGTCCTGCAAAACTAACACCCATATTGGTGTATATAGTTAATTCGCCAACTATAAAAGTTACATTGAAGAATTACTGGAAGCTGGAACTATGATTTTTAAATGACTCATTTAATGTAGTTATGATGGAGTAGTGTTTCCTACATAGGAAGAATGGTATTCGAGGAAAGTAATATGTGGCTAATTAACGTAAGTACTCAATTGCACAAGATTTTGCTAAAGGAAGAAAAAGTATAGACAAATGTTTAGCGCTTTCAGGGATCGAACGTTGGATCTTCAGTCAGTAAGGTACAGTAGATTTATTTTGCATTTAAAATAAATAAATACACACACACACACACATATATATATATATATATATATATATATATATATATACTTGAAAAATTATCGGGGTTAGATGGTAGGTCAAATATAAGATCGAAGGTGAAAAAAAATCATGGAAGGAAAGAGAGACAACAGGAACAAAATCGATGGATCGATGACGAGACTGATTATGTGAGAGGAATAATGGGGTGTTGAGAGGATAGAAGTTTAGGAACCCACTATAATGGAGTGAAAGTACATAAAGTTATATTAGTTAATGGGGGTTGTAGTTCCGAACTGTCGGTGCAGTTTTATAAAATCAAGATGGTTATCGATGAAATTAAGGTACATGCACTTATATTGGCTGCAAGTATAACAAAATCAGGAAATGGCGAGTCTTCGATGGGAGTAGGACATATCTGTCGTCTCAAGAGAACTAAGGCTCATGAATCAGTGTTTGAAAAGACGAAACTTATCGCTAAGTTGTCAAGCTATTTACCAGTTGTGATACGTTGAGAGGAATCAGCAGTCAGCTGCTTCATTGGTTATAGCAAGGGTTTAAGTGGCTTAACACCCCACACTGCTGCGTAATGCGGATTGGGCAGCGTATGTTGAAGATTTACTACCTGCCCACGCAGAGGGCATCAACTAAGATCGTAAGCCCAAACAGGAAGTATCGTTTGGGTAAAGTAGTCAGGAATGTTTTCTCTTTCATTCTGGGAGGACGCAAGCTAATTTACACGCTCAAGGAGAAACAATTTTGTGCAACTCAAACGCCTAAAATTTGGTACAAGTTGAATAAATAGGGGAATTTAAATACATTCCAAATGTAAAGCGTACTCGATGGGCGTCAACAATAAGTACAGGAACAGGGTTGTATTTATTTGGCAAATGGGGTTAAAAACACTTGCAAGAAGTAGAACAGGTTTTATCAGCAAACTCTGTAATTTCATTTTCACAAAGTACAATTCTACAAAGGAATTTCGAGTCTATGAGACGTCTTTAAAAGTTTGTTACAAACTTCACCCTCTGTTACAGAGATTATTTCATGGGTAGGTAGTACTTGAGATATTAGGTTAATTAGATCTTAGCTAGTGAGAACAATTCGCAACTGTAAAAATTAAAACCGTTTACTCTAAATCTCATTACACGTCAGTTTATTAAAAGAAACACACTAGTTTAATAAAACAAACAGACTAGTTTATTAAAACAAACACACTAGTTTATTAAAATAAACACACTAGTTTGTTAAAACAAACAAACTATTTTATTAAAACAAACGCACTAGTTTAATAAAACAGACTAGTTTATTAAAACAAACAGACTAGTTTATTAAAACAAACACACTAGTTTATTAAAATAAACACACTAGTTTATTAAAACAAAGAAAATAGTTTATTAAAACAAATACACTAGTCTATTAAAACAAATAAACTAGTTTATTAAAACAATACACTAGTTTATGAAAACAAACACACTAGTTTAATAAAACAGACTATTTTCGACGATGATGTCGCGTTCATCAGTAATAGGCTACGTCTAATGATGAAGCCAACAGTACCTACTATACTACTGTAAAACTACCGTAGTAGTCAAGCATTGATGAATCGTCGTCGAAAATAGTCTGTTTGATTTAATAAACTAGTGTGTTTGTTTTCATAAATTAACGTCTGGTGAGATTTAGAGTTTACTGTTTTAATTTTTACCTTAGTACCTGAGATGCTCTTCGTAAACTTTATTTTTCAAATACGGAGCCAGCACCAAACGCTTATACCCACATTGAAGCTTCTTACGGACATTGTACAAGCATATTCATGGGCAGCCCTTAGTTTACTGTTAGCTTGTTTTATAAATAACCTTCTTGAACGTTTAATGTTTAAATATCCTTTCGCAGTATTGAAATTTATATAAAATTTGTTAAAAAATAGACTAATTATTAAATAATTTTTTTAAGCCGATGAAAGTTTAAAATACAAACATTATAACCCTTCTAGAGGGGGTAAAATACAAATACCTTGGGAGATACATTAATCCTGTATTCCCAGAAGGAACGTAACTATTAGGCTATAACACCCGTTTTTTGTAGGCGATTAATTAATACTATAATTTTCGAAAAACATTTAGTTTTGATATTTTTTCGAACCCATATTTTTACTAGTCGACCTTCTCAGAAAATGTTAACAATTGTGTTTCTTGTGTGAGAAAGTTTGTGCCAGTTTCCGCGCCATTGCTTCCAAGGTCGCAGCCTTACGAAACCTTGTAGTATATTAACAATAATGGGTCGGATGAATTTTATTTTGTCGTTGTCCGCATGGCTGACCATATTCACAGTATGAATACAATAATTATGTGATGTGCGTGTAGGATGGCACGCGTGCGGTGCGTGGCTCACGCATCAGTGGCTCGATCATCCCCGTCCCACGGGCCTCCCCCTCCCGACTTCCAGATATACATCTGACTTATGTTGTTATTAAACATTAATGCCGTGAATTAATTTCAACCAACAGCGATGATGGTAATCTGGGAAACCGATCTTGTCTTTACACGGAAGCGTTAAAACAGCGGAAAGGGGAATCGCGCCCGGTTTTGTGGTCGCCTGACGTGTTGGGACAGAGAGGGTAGATCTGTGTTTGTGCAAAGTTTTGCATACAACGGAGAACTATTTAGATTGTGTTGTGCTGGTACAGCGAGGGAAGGAGAAAGTCACTTACACACACACACACACACACACACACACACACACACACACACACACACACACACACACACACACACACACACACACACACACACACACACACACACACACACACACACACACACACACACACACACACACACACACACACACACACACACACACACACACACACACACACACACACACACACACACACACACACACACACACACACACACACACACACACACACACACACACACACACACACACACACACACACACACACACACACACATACACACACACACACACACACACACACACACACACACACACACACACACACACACACACACACACACACACACACACACACACATACACACACACACACACACACACACACACACACACACATACACATACACACACACACACACACACACATACACACACACACACACATACACACACACACACACACACACACACACACACACACACACACACACACACACACACACAAACAAACACACACACACACACACACACACACACACACACAAATGAAGAATGTGGACGTAGGCACGGAGGCTCTTGCACTTTCAATCCGTTAACCCAAAGAACACAAAGTTAGTACTGTACCTACGTTAAGAGGTATCTGTAGTCCACGACCCACGAATCCAACCTGGAACTTACGACTCCCGACCGGGTGACTAGTGTCAGTCCCGAGACGGAGGGCTTGTTGCCTGTCTGTAAGAACCCAAGTGGAGTGGTCATAGGCCAGGTTCTGTAAACAGACTATACTCCTACCATACGCCACTTATTCGCTCGCTTTTCAAGGACTGCTAGAGAAGAAGAAATTTCCGTACGGCCAGGTTTGCAGTACCTTTTCCATAGAGCTCGGTAGTAGGAACAGGTTCTGTTGTCCGTCTCATACAGCGGTGAGGGGTATGCATATGATGGGTCGTTTTCCAATGATAATTGTACCTAGACGTCCATAAAATCTTAAGGAACACGGGAAAATAATAAAACTTGCTGACATCAAAACGCAAAAATGTTTGTAATAAAAACTTGAATAACTCCTCTATATAGACACAAGTTCAAATATATTTAAGAAACTAGAACATAATGGTAGAGACATTTAAATTAAATTACGTATATTCATACAGCTACGGAGTACCCCGTTTGATTATAAAAAGAATTAATATAAGCAAAATTTTAAGTAAATTCCTACTTAGGTTAAAAACAAAAATTTTATTTTAGTTACCCTGGAGCACTATTTATGATATTGTGTGGTAACCATGGGAACAGTTCAAGGTTGTATAATGGAGGCTTCGACGACAATCCGATGGGGGTGGAGAACATTCATATATTTTAGAAATATATTTCTAAATATTGGAAAGTTGGTGCAGTGCCAAAGGGTGCTGGACTTCGAAGAAGATTCTCAGTTCGAATCCGGATGGACCCCATAAACTTTATAATTTAACTATTGAATATATATTTGAAAAAAACTTTATTAAACATCAATTGTCATCTACTTTAGGTAAACAAAAATGTATTTGAACTTGATTGGATGAGTAGAAACTTATTTTATTAACGATTGAAACTTTGTACAACATATAGGCCTAAATCAGGAGAGTCTGAGCTAATAGAAGGAATTTAATAATAATCTCCTTCCTTGAGCTAACCTCTTGTATGAAGTGGACTTCTAAAATCACCAACGTATTGTTCTTGTGATGCATTTCCGGCATTTTCCCGCATCAATCATGATAGTTTACGTTAAGAACGTACATTTTGTAGTGATGTAATGTAGTATAGCGTATCGCTCTGTTGATTAATGAACTATGAGTGTCATAGTACTCCAAATAGCCTAATAGACTGCACAGTAATAGTTTTTACAACCAGTTTATTTACTGTAAAATGTTCATTTATCTGAAAGCCTATTAATCATTTTAAGAGTAATAACCGTATGGGCCAAAATAATAAGTAGTGAAATAGTTGTAGGGTTGTATTTCATTTTGTTTCGATAGTTTTACGAACCCGTACAAGTAAAAAGAAGCTAAACTGGTAAAACTCGTGTATAAACATGTTCTATATGACCTCCGTTCAATTCGATGCAACACCCGTTACAGTTCTTGAAGGTTTTGCATCATTTTGGTGAAGAGGGGTTCTTTTATGCTCGTTATACAAATGGTTATTTTTTCCTGTAGTTGGACGATGGTGGTTGGTGGGTCATCACAGAAAATCTTATCCTTTATCATTCCCCAGACGTAGGCATCAGGTAGTGTAAGATCGAGGGAGTGGGGTGGGTAAGGAGTTTGTTCGAGAAGAGAGATGAGGGGGTTGCCAAAAAGGTAAGAAATATTGTCTAAAGCAGTGTGATTGTATCTTGTGAACGAAGAGGCAGGTTTCGGGCCCAACAAAATTTCCTGAGATCTCTTATAAGCTAATAAGAATGGCCATATATCGATTCTGATGTGCAGTAAGAGGATTTCCATTATTGTCTTCAACAATGTATGGGCCAATCATGCCTCTCCCTGACACCGTGCACCAAATGGTCCCTCGCCTACTATGCTGTATACAACGGTGTCAGGACTTACAAACCGAAGAGAACGCGAAGAGAAACATCATGTCGCATTATTGTTAAGATGCATATGACATTCATGTTACTAAGGTGCCCAAAATCCACACGTCACTCAGAAACCCAGATTTTCCATTGCATATTGCTAACATTGAAGTGCATTACTGAACTCTGACTGTTTTGTTTATACAGTTCA